>JAMPIV010010635.1:0-530000 GCA_024509875.1 Oreohelix idahoensis
AGAGAAAAGATATTTTTTCTGGCATTGTAATGTTTTTCTTTGCCCAGCGCTTGATGGTGCGCTAGGGGTAACTATGTATAATGATATTAGTACATTGAGAAAATGTTTTTCGGAGGTTGTAATGTATGTTTTTTCATTACCCGACGCTTGATTGTGCGTCAGGAATAGCTATGTATAACGGTGTTGTCAATTTTGATATTAATTTGGGTTCATCATTGGTACTCCATGAGCTTGTTAACTTGGGTATCATGTACATCATGTTATTTTTTAGATAATAGCTAGTTATTTGTTCTTTGATTTAGATATGCATTGTTTCTTGTAATGTATGCTGTTGTGCTATTATGGTGTTCGTTTATTCAATGCATTGTTTAATGTAATTGTTTACCATGATATATCATTGTTTTTTCTATTCCTATTACACTGCTTTCTTTCTTTACTGCTCATTCTTCTTGAACTTCATCTGCTCTTTTACTTTTCTCTTATGATGTCATAGCTAATCTATACACTCCATATACTCCTTATTTCTTTGAATTTGTTGATCGTCGTATGCTTATTTCATTATCTATCTATACTTTACCTTTTTTGGTACTTTACACTTACTCCTATCCCTCTTTTGTTTATCTTTGTTAACTTGACTTAACATAGTGTATCCTTATATGTAGATATTAGTATGCTACTGACCTCAAAATTTTTTGTTTGCTGTATTTTTTTCACAAAAAAGTGATTATATCATTTTTTTTCCCCGGGGATCGGTGTAGACTGTTAAAGTCATATTTTGAAAATATCCTTATACTGTATTCCTTGTATTGTTCTCTTTTAAGTGAGATTGCTTACCTTTGCTTATTTCCTCTCCCCTAATCTGCTTAGTCAAGGGATAACTTAAAGAATACCAGGACACTGTTCCTACACCCCATACCAAATATTATAAACCCCCCTATCAGAATAAATTGATCTATTTTTGAGTTAAATAATCTCTTTCTGAAAACACTTGCCTTTGGGCTGGTTTTTTTTTTTTGTCTATACAAGCGGGAAGGGCAGATTGGGATACTACTCCTCAAACCACCTCCCCCCCCCCCCCCCCCCCCCCCCCCCCCCCCCCCCCCCCCCCCCCCCCCCCCCCCCCCCCCCCCCCCCCCCCCCCCCCATCCTTGTTATTTGTATTTTTCAAATAAGGTGAAAATTTTTTATTTTTTCCTTTATTATTTTTTATTTTATTTATTTCTTTATTTATTTTTTATTTTTATTTATTTATTTGTTTTAAATTTATTAATTATTATTAATTATTTATTTATACTTTATTTTATTTATTTTTTTATTTTATTTATTATTTATTGATTACTTTTTTCTTTTTTCTCACTCTTTTCCAGTCCTTGTTTTCATTATTTCTTATTTTTAATGTACTATCAACTTCCTCTTTCCGGTTTAGTGGCAGCCATCTTGCTTCACATGTGACTGGACTTAATATTACGGGAGTTTTTTTCTCTTATTTTTATAGTTTCATGTTCTCTACTTAATTCTCATTTTCTTTCCATCCTGTCTCTTGTTTGTCTGTCCCTGACGAAGGCCTTGTGGCCACAACGTAGGTTTTTCTTGTCCTTCTCCTTGTAAGACGTATTACTATTTGTGTGGGTGTGTTTTTTTTTGTGGTTTTTTTCAACTATTTTAATGAAGGGGAGTTAAACGTTAAAAGACTTGTATGTACAGGTCGGATTGTTGTAATCACCTTTGAATACACGATTAGTTTTTTTTTTAATATATGATATAGAATCTACTCAAATGTTCGAGATTCGGAAAGTGTTAGAAAGCGGATGAACGCTACTCACATCCCGGGGCGAATTCGCGCAGGAATAAATTGTTACTGAGCTTTTTTTTTTGAGCGGGGAAATTTTTGGGTGAACTGTTTTAAGCAACTGAGAGTGCGAGGACAGTTGATACGGGTAGAGCTCCGAAGATGGATGTTTGACCATTTTTCGTCAGTGTGTCCTGGAATAAGATATTTTGGTGTGAAATGGATATTTGATACTTCCTAGTGTATTTCCTAAAGCCATGGATATGCGGCTTATATATATACTGCAGAACGTACGTTATTGAAGACTTTCAGGCCGTGGATTATAGACTATTATATATTCATATCTTCGATGAGGTATATTTTTTGAAGTTCGACAGATTGTTAAAAGGGAATAGGTAGAATTTGGCCACCGAAGTTTGCTGTGCTCTGCAGCCTTTGTGAATGGATATGTTTGTACCAGTACTGATGACAGATGATCTGTTATGAACGTTTTTTGATGATTATATACTACTGGATTATACACTCAATTACCTACGGATTGGTGCTTCCTTGATGTATCATAATTTGCTCGTGAGCTGTAACCTGTGACAGTGTGCCGTTTATGATGTCTTCGTGACTGTATAGTTAATAAACAGTATAGAACGTTATTTGGAGTTACAACGTTTCCTGACTCCTACATGTGCTTAGGTGTGTGTGATTGTTATTGACTTATTAGTACTACATGGCATTCGCGTCCATTGATATCTACACACCCACACGCCTGTCGGCCATCCAGTAAGCCCGACATAAGCTGATTGCCTACATCAGCGGAATATTGTTGAGGATTGTTTCGGGGTTTGCAAGCATGTGAATGGTTGCAAACATTCGCATGGTTGCACCACGAACCACCTCAGCTGAATGAGTACTGGAAAATCGCGCATATCGATGTATGACGCGTCAAGCCTAGTAACCGCAGTCCTCGTGTGGCCTGCGGGCCTGATGGCCGTGTTTCAAATGTGTGGCGTAGCCACTTATGGAAAGTGTTTTCAAATGTGTGGCATAGCCACTTACTCAAGTGTAGAACCGTTTGTGTTCTGGCTTTTAAGCCGATATAAGGATATGTGTATAAAGACTGGCAAGTAGCGCCGTCCAGCAGTGTTTCAAAGTGTGGTATAGCCACTTATGGATTGTGTATAAAATGTGTGGCATGGCCACTGATGAAGGATATGTATGTTAAATGGTATAACCATTGTGAATTATAAATAGCGTAAATCCGTATAGAGAGACATGGTATGCAACCAGACGATACGTCAAGGCCTAAAATGCCACCCCCTACAGACCCAAGTAGAACAGTCCCAACTAAGATGGTTTGGCCATGTCTGCAGAATGGGAGAAGATCGGCTACCACGACAAGCATGGGAAACAAAGAGCCAAGGATCCAGACCCCGAGGACGACCCAGAGTCCGCTGGGAGGACAACATTAGACAATCTTTGAAGGACCGAGGACTAGAATGGAACCAGGCCAGGAAGAAGACAGCCGATAGAATAGTCTGGCGCTCTCTCTTCCAAACCTCTACACCTCACGGTAGAAGGGGAACGACTAAGTAAGTAAGTAAGTAAGTAAATCCGTATAGATCATGCTGGGAAAGCAATCAAGTCAAATGTATAGGACCAGAGAGTCCAAAGGATAATCGCGAATATCGGAGGATACGTTCGCAAGTGAAGTTATATATATGGCAGTTAAAGCCTGGCTAGGAAAGCCAAAGTATTGAATAAGTGGACATAGACGGAATATATGGATATTAAATAAGGATATCACGAGTATTAATAAGTGATAATAATTCCAAGAGACGGATTGGAAAGAGTTGGTTGCAGACTCTAAAACGCTATAGAATTAACGGTTAACTCAGACGTGCAATGTCTGTAGGATGAACATTGAGTAGATCCTAGAACTATGTTTAATGCCAAGTATTAATTGTGTGCAAACGTTCTGTATTCATTTGGGAAAAAGGACATGTATTAAATATTCAGTCGTCAATGGAACTTGTCTTAATTGCCTGAATTATTCAAGTTCAACTATGTGCTGTGACTGTTGATGTAACCCTTGCAAGGTCAGTCCAGACTATCACATTTATCTACAAGATTAATCATAAAACTAATACACACTGCTGGAGAATTAATATGAAGTAATGAACGACACTGAATTAAATAATAATAATTGAATCACACAATAACGGCTCAAAATCTGCAATTGAACTATAAGCCGAAATGGTAGAGATGAATATAATACCTAAAGAATTATTGACGAGCAACCCAATAACTCACGTCCAACGGGGCTGTATCTGGTAGGGATAACTAACAACAGTTCACCCGTAACATCTGGTGTCAGTCCCGTAACAAATATATACATTAACATTACTCCTTCTACGCCACTACATATCTTCTACGAAACAACCCTTTAACAATGACGCTCCAGAACGGGGAGTTAACAGTTGGTTAGGACAAAATTTGATTTAATAGGAAAAGTACCTAATGAGGAAGAATTGGAAGTTGAGATAAAGCATCTTGAGGAATTGGAGAAGAGAAAAATGCAACAGAATCTAGAGGATGTACAGAAGAAGATACGACATTTAGAGAATAAAATGCATCTTGATGACTTAAATAAAAAATAAGTTCACGGAGGAACATGTGGATGTTCAAGACAAGTTACTTGGTGAAGAAAAAATTGTTGATGTTATAGAATTAGATAAAACGTCTACGTTGGACAGAATGTCTACTCTGGAGGATCTTCTCCAAGAGGGTAAGGATGATGGTTTTCAAGGCCCAGACCTTGAAGATTTTGTATTGGACCATTTCTTATGTCGTACAGCATCAGATTTGTCGGAGTTTGCGAATTTTAATTTTCATTCTGTTCCGCATGTTATAATGGCTAGGGATCTAGCAAATTTACTAGGAGGAGTGTTTCGTACTTTTGTGGAACGATACGTCCATGTACAACATGGTCATATAGTAAATAACATACGTAACGCTATACTCTACGACAATGCTCATGATAAACAAATAAAGGACAACAAATGGAGTGAGCAGGAAAGGGTTAATTTTTTAGACGATATTGCCGAGGAAAGCAAAATAGATGAGTTGTCGGAGGTCCTTGAAGACAAGGAGAGATTGATTGAGAAGTTAAACGAGGAGGTAAGGGCTCTGAATTTGCAGGCCGAGGCTGCTAATGCAAACTTCACATCATTACAAGTGGAACTGGCAAATTCTAGGGAATCGTTACAGACTACCTTGATAAAGAATAAAACTTTGAATTCTGAGATTAAAGAACTTCAAGATAACGTTGCAGCATGTAAAAAGAAACTTGCAAAAAACGGTAATGATTTAGATGATAACATTGCTTGTATTAAAGCAAATTTTTTCAAAGCAAATGAAGCTTTGACAGCACGTATTCAGTCACAGGCTGCTCAAATTCAAGGTCTTATGGTTCAAGTTGGCCGATTACAGCCACATATGGTGGAATCACATAAGAAGAGATTAAAGAAAATGGCAATGAAAAAGACAGCCATGAGAGAGGCAGAAATAGAAACGAGGATACTGCATGAAGCGCAATCTCGTGTCCCTCAGCTGCAGGAGATGAGGTTAGAGATCATACGTCTTGAATCGATTGTTCAAGAAAATAACATAGCGACCCATAATAAAGAACAGTTTTCAGTGCAACTCGCAATGAGTGTAAGACAAAAATTGTCATTTCTGATACTTTATTGCATAAGGAAAATAGTATTGACGTTGAGTTCGATAAGGTTGGTACTACGTTAAGTGAAGATTGTCATACACATATGGCTCAGATTCAGGAGCTGAAATCTGAAGTTTCACTTTTGAAATCAAATGTTGATATACCAGTGCATAACCTCAGTCGAAAATGTACAGACCAGTCTGTTCAATGTGATTTGATTATGACTGATGTTGTTCATATTGGATCCATTTATTATGATGAGGATCAATATACACAGTTTTGTCAACAGAAAAAAAATTAATGCAAAGGTTGAGATGTTAGAAGGGGTGAAAGGGAATGTATTATTTGATGAGAATAATATAATGGAAGAATTTGATGATCTACTAGATGTCGTACTGAACAAGAAAATATTATTAAACAACAGGTCTGATAAACCTATGGTACGACATACCAAGGGTGCTTCATGTGCTAAGATCAGGTCAGCACAACCCAAGGAAGTAAATATATCATTTCGAGGCAAGTACACCTTCCCTCGACAGAATAATATTGCCAATTCAATTAATAAATCTTGGCGACATGATCAGATTGCAACTGATCTTAAAAAAACTGTTGAGGTGGTCAACGGTAAGACTGACTCTACTAAGAAGAGAAATAATGGTGTTAGTTTTGGGATGAACTCAAATAATAAAATTAATACAAATAAGTCTGTCGGCAAAGTTTTTACTTTGCCCAGCAAGCAGGTGTCGACGACATGCGTTAAACCCACTACCGTGCATACTGATAGGTATCATATTAAGTTCCAACAGTATGGTCCATTACATAGAAAATATTCTACATGCATGAGTAACATAACTTACAATTTACCTCAACAAACTAAGGTTACACATTACTCTTGTTCACAGTTTAGTGACAACAATACTACCTATATTGGGAAAAGTGCATATTCTCGCACTGTGTTAGTAAGCAATCTGCCACAAGGTACTACGTGGCAGTCACTAGAAAATTTTCTTAATTATACTGCAGACGTTAAGTTTGTGCGTCTGTTGCCACATACCAATAACAGGTAAGGTGAGGCGTTGGTTATTTTCAGTACCAATAGAGACGCTCGTTTGGTTACGAAGCGTGACAATGGTGTATACTTTCATCACCATTCTCTCAGGTTACAATTTATACCTGATTCTGCGTCACGCAGATAACATGTTGCGTTCACACGTTTTGTCGCACATTCTTTGATGACTCAGCATAGTCAGTCATCGTTTCTTTTTTTAACTAGTCATCTATTCTAATATGGCTTAGTTATTGTAGGCTTTTCTTTTAAATGACACTTTTGTTGTCTTGTCTACTATGACACTTTGTATTTTTGTCTCTATGAGTTTTTACCATGCCGACGATAGACAGTAACTTCGTTTATTGTTCTACTTATGCTTAGCCAATGCAGCATAAGCTCGTATATTGTCTATTATTTTGTGAATGGGCATGCTTGTGAATGAAACGTGGACTGAAGAAGATAGTACCGCGTTCACTAAATTTTTAGGGAAAATTTTTGTTAAACCTCCTATTTTGAGGTCAACAGATATGACTAAAATTTATATTATTCATCAGATGCAGGCAATTTCGACTTCGATGTTGGTTTACTTCATGATCAATTTTACGTTTGAAACTATTTCAAGATCGAAGAATATGACGAATTTACGATTCCATATGTCAAGGTCTCCTGGGACATCACACATCTTGTGATGATATCGAAATTCTTACCTCAAGTGACATTAATACATTCTACTGATGGTAAACACTCAAGTATATTATCAAGTCTAACTAATCCAGGTTACGTTTGAACGAGTCAAGGATCTGAGAACGTCGTGACTGATTCATTTTCTCGCCACTCTTCATCTTCATCAGATGCAAAATGATGACGTCATGCAGATGAACTATTGTTTCTCCAGTCGATGATTATATGCAAGACTCCACCATTATATACGTTCCAGTTTGGTTTCAAACAATATTACTATTCATGTCTTCACAGGTCAATAACGAGTTACAATCAATGGACGAAGTAACGGTCCTCATGTATGATCGTTCCAATCTTACAGAATATTATGCTGAACTTTGCCCAACAACGATGGATCGAGATCTGTTATTTACAGACTTGTAAACATTTACGTACAACGTTCGGTATTCCTCGTACATATTGTCAAGTTTATCGCTGACATGATCGTTTGAAATTATCAAGAATCAAATAGAATTTCGAATTTTGGCACACGTCAAACAATTCTTTGGGACAACGTCGGATTAAAGTACTTATCACTAATCACTTTCATGTCATGAAAGGTATATGACATAAACACAATTGACAGTTAACTCATTCACCTTTCAAGGATTCGCATCAATCTTTCAAGTGGTACGTCAATATAGGTATTCCCATTGCTGATTTCGTTCGAACTCATAATTATGGACTTTGGTTAGTGTCCATACGTCTATCACTCGTCGTGATGCAGTTTACAATCAAGATGCGCCCGAACTTAGGAATAAATGTAGTGATACGAACACTTCCGCAGTATCGTTTGAACACTCATGATCAACTTCAGCTGAATGAACTTTTTCCAGCTGACGTATTATACTGTACATTGGGTACAGATATGAACTAATAACAGACTACTATCATAATTGACACTTTTAGTTTCGATACTATAATGTGATTAAATAAAAATAAAAGGTTTGAAAACATACATTATCACACAAATAAGTAATATAATTACTATAATTAGGTAACTATTAAATATTATGTCTATTTACATTACTCATTTTAACGTAAAGGTTTTATAAAATGCTATGTATAATTGTTTATTAGTGAATAGATTAATTTAATTTAGCTTTAAATGAGATAGATATTTTACACATAAGTTCCGTTATATATATATTACTTAACTTACTCTATTTTATTCCGTACTACTTCCTTCTATTTGTTTTCTTTCATGTATACTTTCTCATGTGTTATTAGTGTTTTCTTTGTCTTGGTTAACTTTAATACAATACTTTATTAGTTTAATAATTTAGATTTAATTCTATAACATTCTACACACATTACGTTCTGTTGATGGCTAAAACTTGGCCACCATAACTTTAACTTGCTATTCTTGACGTAGAAGGCTCACACTGGATACCATAAATGTAAAGACCCGTAATGTAGAAGCCCGTACTGACCACTAGACATGTAAACAGTCAGGAATGGTCTGTGTTCGTCCAAGCGTAACAGGTGTCCGTGACACAAATAGGACAGGCACAGTTTGGCCACTGTAAATGTAGAGTTGAATGTTGAAGAATGTCCAGTATCAATGTTGGGAACGATTCTAAGCCCCACAGGCGGGCATAATTATATACAGGCCCTGGTTGGCCGCAACAATGCTGGCATTCGTTTGGATGACTTGAAAGTGTTGAGGTGTTGTATTAATATAGAGTGTGAGTAGACCTCAATGAATGCAAATGCGTGTATGAAAGTTCGTGGAAGACAATGCATCTACATGACATCACATTTGTTGTAGTAATTACATGCAGTAATTCACATAGTTCTTGGAACACCTCTGACGTTTGATTGACTTTAATACATCACAACGACAGGTACGCCGACATCAGCATAAAATAGTCATTGAAATTCAGGACATAGCATGTATGAATACAGTTCATCAGCCAGCGGTGCATGTATATAATAAAGCTGATCTCGTACAATTCCACCTTCGTCAGCTACAGCAAAATACAGCAAATATATGAGTTTACACAACTCCTTTCTGACATCAGTAAGTCAGATATATGTATGGGTCTACAGCAGGCCGCGCAATATGGCGGGCTTATAGATATGATGGCCTCCGTGATATTTCTATAACAAACAGGGTGAGTCAAACCTTGTTAAATGGCATCACCGCAGATAGCGGGATACAGCACCTATAAAGTTCTTTGGGCATACACCAGCCCAGTGCATATAATATTAGAATACTTCGTGAGCTCCATTACTAGTATTCATAGATGGACTCTTTCCCGCCCAGGGAAAAGTCACTAGCTGGCTATAAAAAGTCATATATCATTCTGGCAATAAAGAAACTGTTTTGAGGGTAAATTACTTTAATGTCCCTTAGAATAAATATCACAAAAACTCACTCGCCTCCTAGGCGCATCAGAATATAACATTGGGGAACAATCTTTAACCACTTTGGTCGAACACACAGAGGACTTTCCCCAAAACTGTCTTGACCCTTTCAAAACTACAGCTCGACTCCTCTAACACAGGATGTCTTAAATCGCGCCAGAATCTTCTCGCATGCGTCGTGACCCTAGAGCTAAACTCAGATGGGTGAACATGTCAGGAAAAGCTGACATCGGTTCTAAAATTAGACGCTGGGTTAACAGACAAGTGGGACAACCACCACTGTTAACTACAATCCCAGTAAAACATGAGTACCTCCCCTTTGATCAAGAAACTATTAAATTAAAGTCTCCAAAATTAACCAGGTACATTTTAACATACTATAGATTCAGCAAACTGACCGCAACACATTCATACTTGATTACATTAATTACTTAATTATATTTAATTAGCTATATCTTAGGACTTTGATTAATTCACCACATATTAAGTTAGTTAAAACACATTTAGTTAATTAGATAATAATTCACTATCCGTTCTGACTGTCGTGGTTGAGTTTGAGTGTAGAGTATTTGTCGAGTTGGACAACAGTAGTGAAATCGACAAGGAATAGTGGACTGACAGAGTTATAGATTACACACACAGAAAGGTGTAAATAGGAGATGGACTTGAGACAACCTGGAAGAAGATTTATCAAAATTATCTCTCTCTCCAAGCCTCAACTCACTTATGTCTGTCTAAGCACCTCCTGCTCTCACTCTTTTCTCTTATCATACATAGAGATTATAGTAAAGAGCTAAAAACAAGTTACTTATGGATGGAAAGGTCGTGAACAGCGTATTAATAAAGTTGTAAACTTTATTAAATGAAGAAAAGCATGAAAATAATGCATATCATCACAACAACATAAAATTACATCAATAATCAAAATATTCATCAATAGTCATCAATAACTCATCAATAACCACAATAATGCAAATACACCAACGAACACACAGACCCAACCATAAAACCTGTAGTACACAGAGAAATGAAATAAACTGTCTGACAGTCTGTCCTTTCTCGTGGGACCAAGTACAATGCTCCAGACAGTGTCTTTTTACGTAAAAATATACTCCATGGGTGATGGACTTGACCTGTATAAATCCACTGTAGTCGCTATTGTTGGTGGCACCACTGATTTCGCGATGGTGACTGGACGACTGTCTATCTCCTGCTGACCAAATGAACGAACTGAGCGACAGCCTGTCCGTTTTTTTCGTGGGACCAAATGTAATAGCTCCAATGTCTTTACGTAAATATATACTCCATGGGGGAATGGAATTGACCTGTAAATCCAATGTAGGCGATAACTTTGGTGACCTCAAACTGCGTGAGGGGCTGGAACTCGGTCTTCACCTGGCTGTCCGCTCATAAATGCGAGGTTTTAAGTATCCAGGAAAATACCCCCAAGACGAGGTTACTTGAGGACAACGAATCCCAGGCGCTCTTACTCGATTGGCATTAAATCCGGTTTGGGCTGGTTTGGACTGTGATCTGACTGCGCCGTTTAGACACACACAAAGGCTGGTGATATGAAATTCTGCTGTATATGCTGGGCTGATTGATATGCTGGAAGCCGTACTGCTCTGACTGGTAATCCAATAGGCGAGTAGGAAACTACTACTGCATTAGATGATTTCAGATTTAGCGTTGGCTCGTGGCATTGCGTGAGCTTAACTTGGCGTTGACAAAAAGGGGTTTTGATTCAGGAACGGGGTTGACTATTCGTTGGTAGATGTATTCAGAAACCCTCTAGATTGAAGAGAACATGACGTTCTTCGCCTGACTGGAGTCTGCTCTAGCGATTCGGTTATCCCTGGAACTGAGACCCAAAAAAGACACCTTTTACCTCAAGCAAATAATAAATCACACTAACTTTATACAGAAAGTTTCGCTCCACTATGGGATTAAATTTATTGTAGTTATTGCTATGATAGTTTAGGGCTGTCTTTAACCATGTCTCCTGTTCCTTAAAAATATCAATTATCAACACGCGCCCGCATAGGCTTAATATCTTTTGCACACCCAGGTACCTGTCAGTAACTGTTCTGACAGCAACAATCTACTCCTCTTCTCCCAATCTCAACATACAGGAAACCTAACCTGTAGTTACAGTTAAATGAATATGCTTATTCATCTTACAACATTAAATGAATTTACATAAACAGATTACAGCATTTGACATTACACAAATAAATCGTATGTCCCCTTGGGGAAATATATTAGCATTCCACAAAATGAGTACATAGAAAATGCAATGTTCTTGCTATAATAATACAGTTGTGGCTAAATCATAAGATATAATTATATCTATGCCTGGTGACTGCTTTCAGTGAAAGTTATAGACTAGTGCCTAGCCACACAAGTAAGCATAAAATGATTCTCCCTTGCCACTAAAAATATCTATCAAAAAGGAATAAGTGACTATCTCCTATAATCCAGAGTTATTACCTGCATCTCACTATTCAGTTTTTAAGTGAACAATCCACACCTGACATTATCTTACAGAAATGACAGTTAATTTAGCCTATTCTTAACCCATGATAAGCATCTGTGGACTGATTCTACGCCTAATATCTGTTATTGTAAGTTTAACATTTAACCCATGATAAACCGTAACAGTTTAAGCACCACTTAATTAAGGCCGTAGGCAGTGTAATCTTATCACTGAATTAAAATTACTAGATGAAGTCCTCAAAAATGAAGTAAGTCACTTTCCTATCATATATATAAGCTAACATGAATATATCATATTATAATAAGATATGTCAACTGACCCCGAAAATGACTAGAACATAGGCAAACACATTCTAGTACTGTGTTAAAGTTTGCCTTATCTCATGATGGTCATCTACGGGCCAGGAATATTCACGAATGTCTTTGTCTTATTAAACCCTTATAGATTACAAGGACCCTCCCCCCGGACACCTGGCCTGCATACTTCTTCAGAGGTATCGCCGTAATGCGTAATCCCGGGTAAGACAAAGGTTTCAGAAGCAACAACTTTGCGAAAATTCCCCCAGAGAGACAATCATAATATTATGTGCTCTTTGCTCATCTAAGGGCAAACAACCCACAAACTGACCGCGATTGTTATCTCCCCCTGAAACAGATCAAACTCGTTACCCAGGCCTCAAAGGGTACTAGCCGCTCGTGATCAAACGTTTTAAAGCGACCAGAGAAATTCCCCTGGACGGACCAGGTGCGCTTAGGTAACATTACGTTACCGCTACGCTGACTGTTGAAGAATTTGTACTGAAAGCCAGCCAAACGTAAACAAACGCGGGTGGGGTTTGACCAGGTGAAAAAATGAAAGAAAAGAAATACAAAATGTCCAGGAAAACAGAGCATTAAAAAAGTTAATAACATTGAGACGAGATGAAAAAATAAATTAAGTCACTGTCTACGTGACACTGACTGTTGACGTTTCTTTAACTTAGTATTATTTCCATGTACTATGTGACACTTAGGATATTGACAACGACCTTCGACACTGTTTTATTCAAAACATCGTCGGTCGTATGTCGCAAATTCTTATTTTTTGATATAATTAATCGAGTTATTTGTAAAAAAATCTATAGAATAGATTTTCTTAACCCCCGTCGGTCAGGGGAATGTTACGATACATTTAATGATGATGGTCATTACAGTTGAGAGCACTTTAAAATTACGCGTTAATGTATTGGGATGCTATTTTTTTTTTTTTTTTCCTTAACCAGCGGCACTTGGGCTTTCAGCCCTTCGGCCCAATGACATGTCATTGCGAGGCTGGGGAACATGAGGACTTTCCTTCCAACCCGGTCAGGAGCTTCGCTCCTTCCCATCCACAGAGGGTTTATCACAGGAGCCGTTCAGGCTATTCAGTCAAATTTCCGGCCGTAAACATTTCTTCAAACGCCGACGCCCGGGTTTGAACCATGAACACCTGGTCGCCAGTACAACGCCGAAGCCATTACACCAGCGCGGCTCCCTATTGGGATGCTATAAATATAAGATGTTTTGCGCTTAAAGATAATTTATTGAACGCGAATTTGTACGGTTGTCTAGGGTTAGACATGACGTGATTAGTTGTTAAGCTACCGCATGGTAACGATCTATATACACCCTTCATAATCTGAACTTTGTTCAAGTCGGACGCGCTATGCTTTGTTCCCGACATAGATCGTGCAGAGAGTCTCTTTAACTAGGAGCCAAGGGGGTCGGCTTTTTTTTTATTATAAATGGATGCATGATCAAGTCATCCCATTTGATGTGTAGTCTTCACTTCAGAAATAATACAGGAAGTATTAATAATTAAATGTCAGAATATTTACGTCCCATAAATCGAGGATTCCTCAGCAAGAGAGAGGTTGGTAAGAAAACGAAGATGGCTGTATACCGCTCTACCTATGTCCCAGTCTTGACATACGGATGCGAGTCATGGGCATTGACTACAACCCATAAAAGCCAGATCCAAACCTCAGAAATGAGGTATCTGAGGAAGGTGGTTGAAGTAACAAGAAGAGACATGGTACGCAACCAGACGATACGTCAAGGCCTTAAATCCTACCCCCTGCAGACCCAAGTAGAACAGACCCAATTAAGATGGTTTGGCCATGTCTGCAGAATGGGAGAAGATCGGATACCACGACAAGCATGGGAAACAAAGAGCCAAGGATCCAGACCCCGAGGACGACCCAGAGTCCGCTGGGAGGACAACATTAGACAATCTTTGAAGGATCGAGGACTAGAATGGAACCAGGCCAGGAGGAAGACAGCCGATAGGATAGTCTGGCGCTCTCTCTTACAAACCTCTACACCTCACGGTAGAAGGGGAACGACTAAGTAAGTAAGTATATTTACGTCGCCAAATCTATGGCTGTTCGTTACCGGATGACCGACATACGGCATCGGTGTAAACAGTCAGACCGTTTGACGATAGAGGAAAAATATAAAGGAGACTGTAATGGACTGCACAAACTTGATGTTAATTGATTGATGCCAAGAATGTATTTGAACGTCTCGTGTAAATAAACCATGAATAATTGTGGACTCTGAAGATACGAAATGTTGTCAACTTCATCCAGTTGAATTGAAGGTATTTGCTCACCATTCGCAACCTACCACCACCGCACGATAGCTCAATATTCAACACGTAAAAATACTTATGAGCTTCAGAAATAATAGAGATAATCCGCTCAACAAATGAAAGATTAAACTACAAGAAAACAGTGCTTTAACAATCATTAAGAGTTTAGTATGCTTTCACTTACTGATTTCTTGATTTTGACAACTGATTTTTTTTTTTTTTTTTTTTTTTAACCAAGATGTTAATTATACTGTTCAAAAAAAGAAACGCAAAGCTATCCGGGGGCGCGTTTTTATGAGTTTGTAAGTAAAATTTGGTGCTAGAGTATATAAAAACCAGCCTCAAATGTTCTTTACAGTGTCAAATGAACGTGTTGACCTTAATTGAGTTCGTTTTTGTAATCGTTACAACGCAGTGGTCAATAGTGTTTATGACGCAATTTTTGACCACAGCTCATGTTGCGCGCACGTGAAAGCAACAAAATTTAGGGGGAACACTATTCACTGACTACGCAACTGAAACCCTATAAAATGATAACGCTACACACAAAAATTCAGTTCATTTTCAAGCAGACATTTATGGCGTCTCTATCGATAAATTTAAGGAACATTGCTATTGGCCGACTGCATGCAGGCGAAAGTCAAAGTCAGGTTGCCAGGCATCTAAACGTGCATCAGAGTACCATCAGTCGACTTTGGCACCGGTTCCAAGCCACTGGCTCAGTTGAAGACCGGCATCGCAGTGGACGACCCAGAGTGACAACAGCAGCGGAGGATCGATTTATTCGGCTTCGTCACCTCAGAGACAGGTTTACAACAGCTTCCTCAACTGCCCAGTCATTGCCTGCAGGACGTCATGTGTCTGATCAAACTGTCCGGAATAGACTGCATGACGCTGGACTTTGGGCACAACGACCTCACCGAGGACCTGTCCTTACGCGCCGCCATCGCCAAAATCGACTTCTTTGGGCCAACCAGCATCGTCCTGGGTAGCTGACAATCAATGGAGACGTGTCTGGTTTAGTGACGAATCTTTCTTTTTGTTGCAGCGTCATGATAGACGGCGTAGGGTCTACCGTAGACGAAATGAACGTTTTGCCCAAAATCGCGCTGATGAAGCTCCGCCGCACGGTGGTGGAGGTGCAATGGTGTGGTTTTTTTTTTTTTTTTTTTTTTTTTTTTTTTTTTTGCGTTCGCCCGCTAATACTCGAGGCGAAATCTCAGGTTATCATTTATGTCTAACCTGACATTGATTTTACGTGAGTATCCCTTTATTTCTTGTACAGAGACAAATGTCCCTCGCCATTCAGGCAAATACTCGCCGATTTCGGAGGTACCCATTGCAGCTGGGTCGGCTCAGGAGCCGCCAGTCCCTGATCGACGACACTCCTTCAAATGTACTCGCCAGGTCTCGAGTTAATCCAGTCCAAATCCCGGTCGACGAAAAATCCTCAAATGCCGTCGCCCGGGTTTGATCCTGTATCACCCGGTCGCCAGAGCGGTGTTGTAACCACTACGCTAGCGCGGCTCCCAATGGTGTGGTGAATGATCAGTTACAACGGAAGGAGTCAATTAGTGCACTTTGAAGGAGGCTTGAATGCGCAACGATACGTCAATGAAATTCTTCGACCCCATGTCCTTCCACTTTTGGCTGCCCAAAGGTCTGTGTTTCAACAGGACAACGCCAGACCCCATTCTGCACGGTTGACCACGCAGTTCCTGACTGCCAACAACATTCTCACCCTTCCCTGGCCATCCCTGTCTCCAGACATGAGTCCGATTGAGCACCTGTGGGATGAGCTGCATAGACGTGTTTGTCGCCGAGACGTTGCTCCAGCCAATCGTCGTGATCTGTTCCAGGCACTCCAGGAAGAGTGGGCAGCCATCCCACAGGCCCACATCAGACGTCTGATCGCATCCATGCCCAGGAGATGCCAGTCGCTGGTCGATGCAAGAGGAGGCCACACACCATACTAACGGGAAAGCCCGTACGCCAAAAAACTTTCGTGACCCAGATGAAAAACAACTGTCAATTGATTGGTTGAACCCTAAGGTATTCTTGTGTGCAATTTGAACAATTAACTCATTAAATTTAAAAAGTTATTGAATGTCAAAATTATGGCTATGTGTGTGCATTCAGTAGTTAAGCGTTTCTTTTTTTGAACAGTATAGTTTATCATCAGGGAGTGAAGTTGAAGTAACCTGTGTGCCTGCTATCGTGAAGTTGAAGTAACCCGTGTGCCTGTTATCTGTTTTATTTTCACCCTTCTGATCTCTTGCTCTTCTTGGGCCACAGTTCTATTTTCTTCCTGGTTTGTTATTTCCCCTTTTGGTATTTGGCTTGTTTTCATTGCGTAGGCCTACCTGGCTTGGTGTTGTGGCTTTGCCTATGTTATGCTTATGTAAACTTTCGTCTTGTTGTGAATATGTTAACTGTGTTGTTCTTGTTCTTTTTGTATCTTTCTTCTCTGCTTTATTGTTTGACTGTACCATAGCCGTGTATGATCTGTTGGTGCTTTTGCTAACAGTTTTAGATCTTGTGATCGCCGGCATTGTGATATTTCGTCTTTATATATTATAATGCATAGGTGTTTCGTAGTAGGAATGTTTCATTTACGTATGTTATTGGACTATGGGGGGTTTGTGTCCGTATCTGTACTTTAGCAAGCAAAAATAAATACATAAATAAAAATCAGTTGGATCCTATTTCAATTCCTTTGTCGTGTGTATACAAACCTGACCTACTTTAGCCGTTTGTTCTGCGTAATCCACTGAAATCACACAAACCGTTTTCCATGTATAGTCAAAAAGGTTCTATTGCACTGAGAATTGCTTTTGATATTTTCCAAATTTGATACACTGTGATGTTCACAGATTACAGATAGAGCGTGAAACCCTCACAACATGTCTTCCAAATGGCTGAGATTGGTGGTAATCAACATCTAGGGCGTGTAGCCTTTCTGACCACTGAACACTTACATGAACACTAACAGGTGCCTCGTGTTTATACGGTGGAACCCGATCTGATCTGAACTTTTCACAATTGACAAATCAACAAACTTATTTACAAACAGCATGTGCGATGTTACATTTATAACTTTATTTGGTGCCATGACCCTTGGCCCTGTCACATATTGCTAATTGGTGCCGTGCCTGCCGGACAGAGAAGTCCATACCTGCTAAACTTGACATATATAACTTTATTTGATACCGATTCCTGCCGGATTATATGCTTGGCTACATTTCATTGACACTTATCCTGATATTATTTCACCTGGCCGGTGATCACGCATCCAAGTTCGCACTTTTACGTGGAACATCTCCATCACTGTATCTATTCAAAGGAGATCAATGCTACACTTTCGCATTGCTATTAGAACACTCTACGTGGATTCAGAACTCGACGACACGCATCGCTGACATTTATTTTTTGTTTTCGTGAATCACTGACATTTATTTTAGTTTTCGTGCATCGCTGACACTTACTTTTAGTTAAAAGTGAAATTTTTTTTCTCCCTCTGCATGAATTTGTATGGTAGGCCTACAATTTTTTTTTTTTTTGGCATGATGTTTTCTTTGCTTGTGATAATTTTCTTTACTGCATGGCTTTTACTATTTTTTATGCAGGATCTTAAAATCATTTTAGGAAGTGATGTCCCAACTTGGTATTATTAAAATGGACATTGTTGGTTCTGGTATCTCATCTGTATTTCATTTGCTTTTCAGTACCAGATGTATTTAGAAGAACTGTAAGTTGATGGCTCTCCACCTTGATATCCAGACTTTGATGATGTTTTATTGATTTTATTGCAGTGTTGCCACTTCATAATTATTTTACAATTAGACCTACTTACATTTATAGATTGTGAAAATATTGCATTGCTTTCATGGAACGTATCCAGTGTTGCCACTTTATTTATATACTAGTGTTGCAGCTTTATAATTATTTCAGTGTTACTTTGGCATGGCATTTCTTGATGGCGAAATGTTTGAGTGTCTTTCACAAAACTTATCCAGTGTTCACAGATTTTGATTATGGCGATGTTGCTACTCAAAAGCATTTTTATTGAATTTAGCTGGCAGTTCTAAGAAAATTTTTAGGGACTTTTAATGAACTTTCATGTCATTAGTTGATGTTCCAATTTTGTTTTACGTTACAATATACAATTAAACTTATGATAGCTTGAGAACGAACAACGTTTTCATTTCTCACAGTTTAATTTCACGCAAATACAAACATTGCCCGCTACCTTTCACGCGAATTATACTACAATGTGATGATGGGTGTGAAATTTTTTAGAGTGGTTCTCACACCTCGAGGTCGTTTGAGGACAAACATAATTTAACAAGAGAAAGGAATGTAATGTTGATTGATGTTAATTTCATTTAGGAAAATGAATTTGATTTTAACCATAAGCAGCAAACACCTGTGCGTGTGAAGGGACATTGTATACGTAGAGACTTTTTTATTAATTGTTTTGTATTTTTTGTTTATGAAAATATTTGTAGAAGTGCAGTTCTGTTGCATATCTGGGACGTGAGACAGAGTCATTAGATTTAATAAAACAGGCTGAAGTCAGCATTCGCTCTGTCAGCAGTGAAGACAGAATCAGGAACTCCTGACACTTTCCTGCGGAAGAGCAGTGGAAACAGGTGTCAGGTATAAAATGGTAGGAAAATAAACACCTATGCTCATAGTCATACAGATAAGCACGCACACACTAGGACAGAGAGCTTAGAGATTTTTTTAGACAGGCAGCTTAATAATTAAGACAATGTAGGAAGTTTATTATAGGCCCGTGTGCTGGATTAGGAAATACGGGGAGAAATGATAAAGTAGTAAAGATGTATAGACTTTTATAGATATTGTTTTTGAACAGCATTTCTAGATAATCTCAGCTAGAGCTGTAAGTACAGATAACTGGAGAGAGTATTTCGTCGAGCTTTAGAGTTTTGGGTCGACTCTGATATACTTTGTGGTTTGCATTAGCAGGACGGATTATTTCTTGAGTAGTAGAGTTTAGGGAGGGCTCTGAATATTCCAAATAACTCCAAGGATTGTAACGAAGTAAGAAAGAGAGATAGTGGTTCTCAAGCTGTTGACCAATATCTTTATCTGCCAAGGTGAATAGTGATTCACAAACGACTCTTGGGCCATTTTATGGATAATATTATTTCTGCTTGTGTTGACGCTACAGAATATATTGAATATTTATAACTTCACACCGTTGGTAGAGAGGTTGTAGTGAAGCAATAATGTGTGATCCTGCAGACTGGCAGGCAATAGATAAATAAATAGTGGTGAATTTATTCAAGGCGCTTAGCCTTTGAGGCCACTTGTAAGTACACATCATGAAAACCACTGACTCAATTATAGTTACTGTAAAACTTGATAAGAAATGTTCATTGAATATTAACCCTTCAACTGTCAAGTGCATTTGTACTGTGGTGTCATGGCTATTTTGAGGTTCAGACATTCTCAACGTATTAGATATGATTTGTACGCGTAGTACAAAAGTAATAGAAATGAAAATTATTATATTGGTGTACAGTGCATGCTTTAATATTATTATATTCATATCTTATTTGGTGGAGAGAAATTTTAGTAATCTTAATAAACAATATTAACTTTATAGTAGTTGTCGTCAGTGAATTACATAATTATTGTTCAGAGATTTTGTTAGTTATCGTTGAAGACTATTTCAGTGAAACAGTTAGTTTTCATGGTGACTTTGTTAAGTGTCGTTAGTGACTTATGTGCTATTATGAGATGAACTGTGTCAACAAACTAAAGGTGATACATTATATCACGTCCCAAGAAACACCAATACGTAGCAGCATTCTCATCCGGAAAAACCTACCTGGGTTGAACAAGGTTTCTCATAATTCTAGAGATTGGTGGTAATCAACATCTAGGGCGTGTAGCCTTTCTGATCACTGAACACTTACATAAACACTTTTATGAACATAACATGTGCCTCGTCCCTTAATGGCTTTATAATGCAACCAAAGATAAACAGTTAGAATAGTTTTGATATGAACTTGACATTTCAACAAGCCTCGATTCACAAACAGCAGGTACTCTGTCACAATAGGATTGGCTCTATAAATGACTGAAAACCTCTTTCCACTGACAGAATTACTGCATAAAATACCTTTGGAGTTATGGAACTCTGGTTTTGTCTGGGTACTTCTACTCAGCACATTAGAGGCTAAGACTGCTGGAATTTGGCATCAAACGTAAGACCAGCAGGGATGGATGTATGAGAGGACGCATCCGCCATGTATACAACCAGTGCACAACAGGAACAATTAGCATTCATACCCTTCGACATTTGCTGCGGGAGACTGAGCAGCTACGGGTTTGCCCGGAGTGCAATGGCGTCAATTCTGATTAACAATAACAATAGAGAGTACAAGTGCCTGGACAATCAGTACTGTAAAGAGGATGATCTAATAGAAGCCAGTGTTCAAAGGAAGCATCAGAAGAAAGCAAGTCACTATTTAGGGCATCTAATGAGAAGAAAACTGAAATATACAATGACAATATGAAAAACTGATGAAAAAAATAGATATAAGATGCTGGACAGTTTGACATCATGGCATGGAAAGAATTCAACAACAGAACTGAAAATGGTGCCAAGACGGAAAGTTGTGGAGAGACATGATTGTATACACCACAAGGCATAGTACCTGAAGATTTCGCTATCTACTAGACAGCAGTGTACCTTTCCAGGCATGCTTTAAGTTACAGAATATAAAATGATGGCTGTTTATCTTGATTAAATGTTATATTTGGCAACACTGCTGGTCTATGCAGAAAACATGCACCAAAACCCCACGTGTTCTTACAGTGTCAGTTTCTGTAGCAAGTAATTGTACATGATGCTACAGCCAGCTTCATGCACAGTCTCACCGTAGCAGTCTCTTATGATATGCTCAATGGTGCTAATCATTTTACACATCTACGATTAATTCTTCCATGATAAACATGTTCTATATGCCAGTTACCACACAACAAATATTATTCTTGGATAAGCTCATATACAGAATCCTAACACAACAACTTTTGATCCCCTTCATAAAGTTGAGTTTTCTCTGTACAGCAGAAACATAATGTTAACCTGCTCAGTGAAATGAAGATCTTATTCAACACCTGCATCTTTATCATCACATATTGTTCCAATGGTATCTGTCTAGCCCTTTCCATCAGTTCCGCATTAGTAATCTTGTTATACCATTTCTACCTTTTCTGAGCACGCACCATTTATGAATGTCTGCACATAGCTTGGTCAGCATTTCTGTTGCTCTACATGCTTCTGAGCTATATAACAGAACATTTTTTTTTAAAATAAAATTTTGCCTCGATTTGGCAAGATGCGTCCAGTTCAGCCTAGTCAGTTATACTAGGGTGCAGGTCCAAATACAACAGAATAGCCTTTACATTTAGATTAAAGAAAATATCTGTGTTTGACTTCAAATTCCCACATATTGGTCAGTGGAAAATGTACCCTATTGACCGGATCTGCTGCTCCAAAGATTTGACAAAACAATGGAAAAGAAGGAGGCCAGAGCTGTGATAAAATTTCTGATGTTTCAGGGAAAAACACCTACATTTTTTGGAGACCATGGTGACAGTAGATGAGACTTGGGTACACCATTATGACCCCGAATCCAAAATTGCCAGCATGCAATGGAAAACCCCGGGCTCCCCAACACCTGTCAAGCCGAGGGCGCAGAAATCTGCAGGAAAAGTGATGCTGACTGTTTTTTGGGATGGCAAAGGTGTCCATTTTAAATATTATCTACCTCGTGGCAACACAGTTAATGGACAGTACTATGCACATCTTCTCACAAAACTAAGAAAGGTTGTGACCAGGAAACGAGGGATAGCATGCACTCAAAATCTTCCTTTGCTTCAAGACAACGCGCCCTCTCACAAAGCACGGCTTGTGCAGCTAGCAGCCAACGATCTGAATATTGAAATTCTTCCACACCCACCATATTCTCCAGATTTGGCTCCATCAGACTTTTTTCTATTCCCAAATCTTAAAAAACAGCTAAAAGGAAATCATTTTGACAGCGATGAAGAAGTTATACTGGCATGTGATGACTGGTTTAGTTTGAAAAATACGGTGTTCTACTCCCAAGGTCTTTTCAAGGTCAAGCAGAGATGGCAGAAGTGTGTCAATTCAGACGGTGGCTATATTGAAAAGGAATAAACACTATACAAAATTTCAGCTCTCTGTGACATGTCCTTCATAGTCAGGCCCAAGACTTATGTCAATCCCCTTGTAGTTCCTGGGAAGTGTCCCTTGAAGAGACAAAGAAATAATAGAACTATTGCACCCTCTCGTTGAGTTAGGGAAGGAAAAGGCAATAAGGTAGGGAACCTGTCACCCCCACCTCTCAATGCTGGACAATAGTGGAGTCTCTAACACTTCACTCCCCTACGACAGTATGTTATGGGGCTACCTTTACCTTTTACTGCACCCTCAAGCATGTCATACTTACTTACTTAGTCGTTCCCCTTCTACTGTGAGGTGTAGAGGTTTGGATGAGAGAGCATCAGACTATCCTATCGGCTGTCTTCCTCCTGGCCTGGTTCCATTCTAGTCCTCGGTTCTTCAAAGATTGTCTAATGTTGTCCTCCCAGCGGACTCTGGGTCGTCCTCGGGGTCTGGATCCTTGGCTCTTTGTTTCCCATGCTTGTCGTGGTATCCGATCTCCCATTCTGCAGACATGGCCAAACCATCTTAATTGGGACTGTTCTACTTGGGTCTGCAGGGGGTAGGATTTAAGGCCTCGACGTATCGTCTGGTTGCGTACCATGTCTCTTCTTGTTACTTCAACCACCTTCGTCAGATACCTCATTTCTGAGGTCTGGATCTGGCTTTTATGGGTTGTAGTCATTGCCCATGACTCGCATCCATATGTCAAGACTGGGACATAGGTGGAGCAGTATACAGCCATCTTCGTTTTCTTACCAACCTCTCTCTTGCTGAGGAATCCTCGATCTATGGCCTGAAAAAGTCTCCCAGCTGCTGCTTTTCGGGTGGCCAACTCTTCTTTGATGCCTCCCTTTCGGTCTATAATAGCTCAGAGGTATTTAAAGTGGTCGACCTGCTCCAGGACCTGTTCTCCCAGCTTAATCTGATGTCTTCTTTCTTCTCGTGATATCACCATGGATTTTGTTTTAGAGCTGCTTATGACCATCCCTCTCTTCTCCAGCTCTTCCTTCCAGACTTGCAGGTTGGATTGGAGATGTGCCTCTGATTTAGCAATCAGGGCAACATCATCAGCAAATGCCAGCTCCGAAATATAGACCTGTCTCATCTTTCAGTACCCCACTGAATACTTTCTTGTTCTCTCTTTACATGCCTTGATGACATCGTCCATAAGGAGTATGAAGAGATAAGGTGATAGGATATCACCTTGTCTTACACCAGTGGTGGTCCTGAACTCTTCTGACTTATGGTTTGCTGTCCTCACATAATTTCTGCAAGACTTGTAGAAGCTCTGTATAGCATGAATCAGAGGTGCTGGAATGTTCTTCCTTGCAACACAGCCCCAAAGTTTGCTCCAGGGGACCCTGTCAAACGCCTTTTCCAGATCTATGAAACAAAGATGGATCTCACTCTTATACTCAAGAGCCTTTTCACTCAGCTGTCTGAGTGTGAAGATTAGGTCTTGAGTACTTCGGTTTGCTCGGAATCCGCACTGGACCTCATCCAATTGTGGCTCAGCTAGGCGTCAGAGTCTCTGCTCTAGGATGCATGTCATACAAGTCCACTAATATGAGGTTGTGCATGGACTGGCAACCTCTTCATGTCAAACAACATGCCACAGAAAGCACCACTGCAGGAGCATATGAGTGCTCCATACAGGCTTCCTGCAAGGGAACGAGCTACAGCAATAGCTCCCATTAGGAGCCCAAAGGAAAATGATAATGATACTACATGTATATGCTCAAATGTTACATTAGTTCTGTTGATGAATGTCACAAATGTTACATTAGTTCTGTTTATGAATGTCACAAATGTTACATTAGTTCTGTTTATGAATGTCACAAATGTGAGCCCAAGACACTGCAAAACAATACCAACACTAGAACTGCTCATGCAACCATGTTTATATTTATAAATCTCATTCCATCTTTAATAATTGTAATGGGCAGGGAATTCTGTACAGCAACAGTAGAAAGCAGTTATCCCAACCCTTCCATATATAAGAAAATGTTTACAAACAAAACAAGCATTGTAACAGTACACGATGAGCTTCCACCTCAGAGATGAGAAAAGATGAGTATGCAGGCGATGCAGGTGAAGGCCAGCAGATGTAGTCCACCATGAACTTACATCCACCAGTCCAGACAGCTGATTCACTGGGGACAGTGTCTTGACAGTGCCAGGCATTATGAACGTGTATTGGTTGATGACTGAAGGTCTAACAATTCAGATGACTGTACAGAAGAATAATCACATTCATCAACATGAGGTAACTTGTCATTTAACTCAGATCCACACGTATATGTCATCCAGATCAATCATCTATAGCCATAAGCATCAATGTATCAACCATGTGTAACCACACAGCAATATACCCAACTACATCACTCAGACGTACACATGAATATATCGGCCACAGAGATATATAACAGCCAAGATATCGCTCATACAGTGATATGCAAAATTAAGATATCTCCCATACATTAACAAAAGCCAAAAACAGATGTGACAACAATTTCTGTAAAATGTCGGTATTTTAAAGGAAAACAAGAAATATTCAGAGCAGAGTCAAGGACCAATTTACAGATGGGCAGACTTGAGCATGACGCTACCCTGTAATTCTTCCTTGAGAAGCTAGCACCATTTGTACTACTCTACATTTTTCTCTAAATCAAATATCACCATCATCTCTTTTTCTCTCTCTATAGAGCACGGAACTACCAATACAAATGACCCATTTTGAGGATGCATACATCAAAGTACAAGTGCACTAGTGGTTTGGGCAGCAATTATATGATGAGGCTGCACAACCTCCTGGTATGACATGCCTATGGAAGCAGGTGTTATATTCTTTCTTTGACTTTAAGGAAAATCATATAAGTAGGTCGTCCAAACCACCCGTATTTACCGCTTACGGGGCACAAAATTCTCATTTTGTCTATAAGTTCAACCAAGGATTGCAACTTTATTTCATATAGCATTTAAATAAAACTGGTATCAACAGAAAGCTTGTTTTTTTATTGTCTATATGGGTGCAAAAATAGTTTGAAATATTATGAATGAGTTTGTCTTTTAAGTGTTTAAAAAGTATGTGTAAACGGGTTTCGCGCTGTCCCGACAAAAGAGAAGTACGGGGGTTACCCTTTTCAAATCTTCAGCGATGCGTGTCAAATGAGGTCAGCCTGCTTTAAATAGTCTCATATTGTTCAGCAGTGAATGCCCTTTCTATCGGTGCATAGGACATATTTATAGAACATATGTAAGATTGTAAAATTTGCGATTTTATGACAAACAAAGCTATATTTTCTGCGGAAAATCTATCATGGCTGAGTTGAATCCAACGCTAATTTTACACGAATGTATAGGTAAGTAGTTTTTCTGGTTTTTTTTTTTAAGTGATTTCATTACGTATTAATTTGTTGTCATGTTTAAAAACTACATGAGTGCTTCAACTACAGTCGTCAGATACGACGTGGACTGGGTGAGATCAGTGTTGGTGTTCTGAACCTTCCCTATTTAATTAGGTGAGTTTTTGTGTGATGATACTTATTAAACATCCCTGGAAATGAAGAGGCTGACAGATTGGCAAAGGAAGGGAGAAACCTTCCTCAGCTGGACACAAATATAACCTATGAGGAGTCCAAGAGTTTTATCAAGCGCAGATACAGGCACAAGTGGGAAGAAGAGCATCCAGGCCACACAAAAAATGATCCGTATTACCAGCTCAGCAGAAGTGAACAAGTGGTAATCTTCAGACTTCGCACTGGTCATAACAGATTGAGATACCATCTGTTCAACAAATTAAAGATAGGAACTACGGATGAGTGTGACTGTGGCACTGGTAAAATGACTGCCGAACACCTGCTTCAAAGGTGCCCAACATATGAGGAACAGAGAAGACGCATATGGCCATCACCAGTACCATTCCTGGAGAAAATCTACGGAGATATCAACAGCCTCAGGCTGACCACTGCTTTCTTTGAACTTATTCAAGTTGACATCTGAGGGTGAACGAAGAAGAAGAAGAAATCACCTAGTTCCAGAGTTTTTATGGGTGCAGAAATTTGGAACTTATGTGTTTTTAGCCTCTGGCTCGAGTTTGGGTCTTTCAAAATTAGGTATTTCAGTCTAGTTTACTGATCGAGACAAAATGGCAGACGTTACCTTTCCTGCGAGTGCCTAGATCTATAAACAGAATAGGCAGTGGGTTTAACCATTTCAGGTGAGGGGACTTTAGTTCCCTTTTTAATAAAAAAAATTAGCAAAGGGATCGCAGTTGTTTGTACTTTGAAGTTTGCACTACATGACACATGCATTCTCTAGTAGGATCAAATTTTTTTTTGTAATGAGATAGCTGGACTTGAAACATAATATTCCAGTGCTAAACTGCATTTCCCAACTAACTTGGACTCAACCATCCATTGCAAACTTCTCTCCTAGAAAGAATAAGTGTGATATAAAACTTTCATGTGTAATATAACACTGCAGATACTTCTTATAGTTGTATATTTTTTTATGTTTCAGTGGATGATGTTTACAAATCGTCAGAAAATCGATTTCTTTGGTTTGGCAAAGGTAGATGCCCAGATGTCACCGCCCACCATTGACAGAGTTGTGCAGTTGTATCTAAAATTTGTATTGCCACATGATGAGTTCAATGGCTTTTGTCTTCTTCACTCCCTTCTACTTTTAAATAAAAGTGAAAACTTCAATATGAATAATAATCTTCTTCTTCTTTGATCCTTAGCCGCTGACCGTCAAAGCAGTCAGTGGCCATCACGCCTAGTGGCGTCTTGTAGGGCAACAACAAATTGATTCCACTTTGCTCGGTCGGCGGCCATCCTTCGTACAGTGCCCCAACTCTGGTTCATTCTTTGCATCTCAGCCTCCACAGTCCTCCGCCAAGTTGTTTTTGGTCGGCCTCTCTTTCATTTTCCTTCAGGGGTCCAAAGCATAGCTGTTCTTGTGATGGCATCGGGGTCTCTTCTGAGGACATGGCCAACTCAGCTCCAGCGTCTGCCAGCTATTATGGTGTGCATGTCCTCTTGCTTGCTCCGAGTAAGCAGATTTTGGTTGGTAATGGTATTCGGCCAAAAAATGTGGTGAATTTTTATGAATAATAATATGACATGGTAATGATACTTTTGACTTGTTCTGAGTGCATACACTGAATGTACTAACTGGAGCCGCGCTGGTGTAATGGCTTCGGCGTTGTACTGGCGACCAGGTGTTCATGGTTCAAACCCGGGCGTCGGCGTTTGAAGAAATGTTTACGGCCGGAAATTTGACTGAATAGCCTGAACGGCTTCTGTGATAAACCCTCTGTGGATGGGAAGGAGCGAAGCTCCTGACCGGGTTGGAAGGAAAGTCCTCAGGTTCCCCAGCCTCGCAATGACATGTCATTGGGCCGAAGGGCTGAAAGCCCAAGTGCCGCTGGTTAAGGGAAAAAAAAAAAAAAATGTACTAACTACTACAAGAAAAGATTGTATTTTTAATGTGTGAAATGGACTGTTTGCTATAATCATAATACAGATTATTATGGCAGGGCTGAACATTTAAAGTATATGTTCCATGTTAGAGCATAAAAATCCTGACAAACTGATGTAACTTTCATCTTTGTACCCCTGTTGTTAAATTTTAATGATTTTTTTTTAAATTCAGTGGAAATTTTTGCTGCAGATTGCTCTGTTTAGCAATCATTATGTTTAGTGGTATTTTGTGTTGTTAGTATATTGATGTGTGTTTTTAAAGCGCTTGAATTTCCTGATAACTTGGTGTCATTTCTATCAATAAATTAATATAAGACAAACATGTGTTATTAATTTCTATCAATATTGATGCAATTGTTGATTTTTTTTAAATGACAATTTTGTTAGTATTTAACTCCCTTGGTAATTTTTGCAAAATTGGCCCTCGAGCCATTTTTAAGCTAATAAAATATGGAACTTCTTATTCTTTGACATTCATGAAAAAAATTGAGTTTGTTGTCTGTTTTTAAATTTATGACCACTCAAAGTTGGCATTTTGACAAGTTACGCAACATGCCCAATTTTTCAAATATTCACAACAATGAAGAAATTCACCTAGGGCTCTAAATTTGGTACCAAAATGCTTAGAATAAAAATATCTACCCATCTACATATGTTATTAACAGAAATATATAATTTAAAAATTCAGTTTGGAGTGCCTAATATAAGCTGACACTATACCGATTTTGTGGCAGTCATGTCATGAGCGGTTCATAAAGTCATGCACAAACAACCAAATTATCACAAAACACACACAAAAATGTATATTACCCAATCATAAATAAATGGCACGTACAATCATTAATGTAAATGTATTACACATGCTGATATACGCACACAAATATCGCGCACAGATATCCATTTCAACATAAACCCCGCACATCAATGAATCACACATGCTGACGCTCGCACAAAAATATTACTCACACATCGACTATCACATAAACCCCCACACACCAATGCATCACACATGCTGACATGCGCACACAAAAATAACTCATACATCAGCTATCACAAATCTCACACCAATGTATCGCACACACAAATATCACTCACACATCCACTGTATCACACGAACACTCACCAAACAGATTTGTGCAAACATCCTACCCTATCTGCAGCAATATCAAATAAATCTCTGGGGACCGGGTATGACATTTCCAGCCACCAGATCATCGTTGCCTTTCCTGTTTCCTCCTTATGGAGCATGGACCCACTACTGCAACCAGCCCCCTAGCACGAAGACTGCATCAGAGGTCATGTGCTCTTGAAGAGTGGTTTCTGTAGCAATTTATCTTACATAATGAGATTGCCAGCCACGTTATATCAAAAAGCAATGCCTAGATCACATTAGAGACCAGAAATCTGAAGCTAGAGGGGAAAAAATGGGGAGCCATGTAGTTCACTGATTTATAATAGTGGCTTTTTTTAGCAAGGGTTAAAGCCTGGCTAGTGACTTGACATTTCAAATGCCACTTTGTCAACAATGTCCACCTCTATCGGTTAACTTGACTTCCAAACACTCATGTTCAAGGGACCCCAGGCCATATTGGAATAGAACAGCAAATACCCGAAGAAAAACAGGTCCCACTGTTCAGGACATACTGTGGTTATCTACCTAAACATTTTTAAGTATAATGATGTGTGCTGATGAGACATAATGAACTAAAAATAAGGCCTCCAAATTCAACAGTACAGTACCAAAAAACTGTTATACTTAATTTCACTGCTGCAGGTTACACCTATGCCATTGACCAGCTCCGCTTTTACTACGAGCATCCAACTTGCAGAGTTAGAGCACATGCCCTTAGCTACAAAAATACCAGGTTCTGGGTATTTTAATCATGCTCCACTTTACCCAGCTGTAAATTTGTACATCACCCTGTTCTTGATTTGGGGAAGGCAAAGGCTGTGAGGAAGGGAGATAGTCATCTCATCACATTAGCTTGCCATACTACAGTGAAGTCTCTTACACTTCACTCCCTGACAGCAGCATCTGCTATGGGACCACCTTTACGTCCTTGTCTTCATCTCTCTCTTTCTTTTTTTTATTGTTATGAGCGCAGTTAATGTCTATACAAGTTTAACAAATGTTATCACATCAAACATCACCTAGCACACTGCAGTTATTTCTAACATGTTGGCCAATAATAAGTTAACACAAGAAGTCAGAACCAATCAAATGTCATGTACAAAAAGTGTTACATCACCATCACCCTTCAGTTCATTAATGAGCACAGGCCTTATATGTCAACTCTCCCTGTGGCACTCTATCAGCTCTAAGTCTTTCTATGTCTCCCTCACTCCCTTCATGTCTCCTTCTACCTTTCCTACCCAAGGGATTCCTACCACGCATGTCGTAAGAGGCAACTCAAAAAAAAAAAAAAGTGTCACAGAGCTACAAAACTTGATGTAAAACAACCAGCTCATGACTTGCAGAGATCTGAGCCAGGTCAAAAAAACATGTAGAGTGAGCAAATAGCATGTGGTATCCACCGGATGGCTGGAGTAGCTTGGCCTAAATTTTAGAAGGCACACAAATTTTAGAGATTTCAAAAAAAAAAAAAAAAAAATGTATTAACAAGTTAAACACATCTGATCTGATGGTGAATATCTGATCATGGTCTATCATCAAAAAACCTAAATCTATAAGAATTTAATTGTTTACAGCTTGCACTTTTTGTAACACATCATACACAGGATAAATGTGTATTATTGGTGTATTCATTATAATGTGTAAACGAAAAAAATAAGTATGATTCTCTGTACCATACTACAAATCAACACGAGACTAACACACACACAATCAAGCTCCCAAACAACTTCCTCACTACATAAATACACTTCAGTCACTTACAAATACAGAAGCAAGCATCAAGCCAAGCACGTCACACATATCTGGTCACAAAAAATTTGAGCTTAATTTTTAAGTTGATATTAGTAACAGAAACCACGGGTTGTGTTTACTGGCACATGGCTCAAGAGAATTGTGCGGGGCAAACAAGGAGTGACAGAAGTCCACTACTGTGTTTTACTGCTTGGCCACCAATGACAATGTCTACACTAGAAGCAGGAAAAAAATCATCTACAAAAGTGGTGGGGATGATGCCCGCTGCATTGGATCCCTGAGAGAATTTAGGCTGACTGCCTGAAATATAGGTTTTTAAAATTTTTTTCTATTTCATTAGCCTAGGCACAAAGGCAAAAAAGAATCTTCTGGCCATCCTAAACTGCAGCTGGAAAAGAGGAATAGTACCACAGGCATGGAAAGACGCTATACTGATTCCAATACCAAAGAAAGACAGATGAGACAGAACCAAATGGCTACAGACCTAGCAGTCTACTTAGCTGTGTATGAAAATTGATGGAGTGCATAATTAATACCCAACTGATGTGGCATCTGGAAGAAAAACATCTCTTAGCCCTACAGCAAGCAGGATTCAGGAAAAAAAACATCCACCGAAGACTAGACCACATATATATGGTCGAGAAAATTGAAGACAAAAAAGCTGTCAGTCACAACAGGAAAATTCTTGAGTAACTTCAGAGCAGATGCCTTGAAAACTGCAGTAGAAGTCCTAATGACAGAAGAAAGCTCAGAGAGACATGTAGCTATCTTCTCAGCGCATCAGTTACTGCAACGCTGAAGAATAAAAATAATGCCAACCTGGATGACCTGTCACACTTCACAAATTGTGTCAGTTATTCAAATGAGCTGTGATACAGTGGATCCCTTTTCACTGCAACATCCACAGAAAAGAAGAGGCTGACAGACTGGCAAAGAAAGGGGCAAAGCTACCTCCTTAACACAAGCATAATTTATAAAGAGGCAAAGAGTTTTATCAAGCGAGGATACAGGAGCAAATGGGAAAAAGAACATTCAGGCCACAATAAAAATGATGCTTATTACCAGCTCAGCAGAAGTGAACAAGTGGTAATCTTCAGACAATGCACAGGTAAAAACAGATTGGGATACCATCTACTCAACAAGTTCAAGATAGGAACTACTGATGAGTGTAACTGTGGCACTGATATAATGAGCATCTACTTCAAAGGTGCTTAACATCTTAAGAAACAGAAAAAGCACATATGGCCATCACCAGTACCTTTCCTAGAAAAGCTCTATAGAGATGTTAACAGCCTCAAAATGATCAAAGCTTTCTTTGAACACGTTCAAGCTGATGCCTGATGGTGAACAAAGAATAAGACATTTGTCTTAAATGTATCTTTTTCATACCGAAATGTGAGGGCTTAGTTGAGGCAATGTAGTGTAAACCATCATCATATTCAGTCTGTGCTATTACATCTTTTGTAATACTAGTACACAAATATTACACATTTCTCTTTCATGTAAGATCTTTTTCCTTGCATATATTTTTTTGTCTTCAATTAATAAAAATGTTCATTTGACAAATGCTTTCTACACTTTGCACAGCTATTTTACTATTTATTAGCTAGACAAACTGTAAAATAGCTACAATGAAATTTTTTTATAGACCACAGCATCACTGAAAAAAGGCAGAAGTAAATCTTGGCATGCTAAAGGCCTGATCTAAACTATAACCTGTAGGATACACCATAAATGTAGTACACAGTGTTCTTCAATAAGTGGAAGATTAACCCCAGCAGTGTACATTATATTCTGCTCCCAATATGGAAAAGCCATAAATGTAGTACACAGTGTTCTTCAATCTGTGCTTTTATTTACACTGCAGTGCAATGTACTTCTTGTATTAATTATTTTTGTTAAGAAAGAGAAATGTTTTCAAAATAACATTAAACCGATCAAAAAAACCAGGCGCAACTTACGTATATTATGTGCACAGATGTAGCCCAATTTAAAAATAATACCTCTTTTGCACCAAACTGTAAAGTGGAAGATTAACCCCAGCAGTGTACATTATATTCTGCTCCCAATATGGAAAAGCCAATCTCTCAAACCTCCGACATCACATGACTGACTCGTGTGATGATAAGCGTATCCGCAGTCATCACAAAATAAAAAGCACTCCATCAACATGACCACACCAAACAGGGAAGATTTATGGAATGTTTTCGTTTACACATTTGTCCCACTACTTCAACTTTTCTGTTGCTATCATAAACCTCTGTTTGCCAACTTTAAAATTTGCATGTCAACTGCATTCAATGTCTGCCTCTCTAGTTCCAGAACAAGGACCTCTTCACATTTGGGATGAAATTTGTATACCAATCAAGTAATTTCCTATCTCTTCTGTGCTTTGTCTGTGGGTTTGGTTTCAGTTGCTTTGCCAATCTAGCACCGGTACGATGACTTCCACTGGCATCGCTTCTACCAAAATCTGTTTCTCTCTTTGCACTTTTTAAAACCCAAATGCTAGATAACAATAAGTTAAGCCACGTTGGAATAAACACCATAAATTGCAGCATCACTGGACATATCTACCGAATACAACAAAAGTGAAAATATGAAAGTGCCTTTTAAGGTCCCCTGTTGCTTTTCCTTGTCACAAGCCATACAAAGCCTCTTCACCAATTTCACACTAATGAGTTTCTGCATAAAACATGAATTATCCTGACTGTAGCTCTCCAATATTGAAAACTAAGTAGTTTCAATTCCATTTTGATATTCTGAGTACCTTAAATCAGTAAATAAAAATTAGTTAAATGCTAGATAACAATAAGTAGGTTGCTGCAGCAAATCACATGGTGATAGCCACCATACAAGGTAAACAAGCACATATTAATTTTAAAAAACCTATATATAAGATTGTACTTATACTTGTGGTGCTGAGTCTCATGACTTATGTTGCTGATGATCACAACCACCACCAGACCCCTCTAGCAAGTGAACAATGTGTCAAACAGACAGTTAAATCAAATACTGGTTAAATAACACTAAACACCCACAGCTTGTGTGCCTCACACGCCCACAAACTAGCATCAGCCTCACATTAAACGAGTTAGGGAAGAGGGAGTTCCCCCCCCCAAAAAAAATAAAATAAAAACACAAACAAACAAACAGCACACAATTCAATCATAAGAACATGAAGAATCTTTTGTATACATCAAATTTACATGATATTTTTTTCAGGCCTCAGCCTTCAACATTTGCTATGACTTGAGGCAAGAAACACTTGCTACCACAAGGGAGAGAAAACAAAGGCAGATAAAGAAGGGAGACAGTGGAGGTGGGGTAGGGTGAGAAATGCCAAGATACTCCAGCAATTTCTCATTAAGCTCAGCCAGATACTGCGTACAGATTGAAAGGTATGTCTGCATTATTTACATACTTTCTGTGGCTTACACTCCATACAATACACACAACTACTGGAATTATTACAATGAAAGTACAGTTCCTCAATTTGCATAAGACCTGAAATTTGCTGTGCCCCAACTCGGTGACTATAAAATTAACACAAACCTGTTATCCACAGACTTAAACAACTGTCATCACAAGACCTTATCAAAACTGTGACAGGCACATCAGATAACTGGTTCTGCTAACAGCACACATGCATGACACTGATGGGCACATCAGGTATATAAATGACCTTGCTTACAGCACACGAGTCAAAAGTGCCTTGTAAATTAGATTACCCCTGTTACAATCTGCAGACAAGCACCAAAAAAAAACCCAACTTCCAGTAATGCATCAATCAATCTAGGATCATATATGGCAGGATGTATAGTGGTTCATCATAAACTGAATCTGATGTAAGCATCTCTTGCCATCGTATGAATTGGCCATCACGATCATATGTGCCATTAATGCCTTCCAGGTTGCCATGGTGCAATCTTTCTATAAGTTCATCAGTAACCTGAACTGGTTGGGGCGCAGGGTAATCATGACTAGTCCAATCAATATTGTCATAGTCTATTGGAGGCAGGCGGGCTAGAATCTGTTCCTCTGACAAATGATCCAATGCTGAGACGTTGCTATCATAAAGAGCAGTTGCTGTTGTAGAAGGCAGATGACCAGAACCTTCTAGAATGTCTCGAGCTTCAGGTGGGCTGGCAGATGGCCCTGAATCGGGTTTATCCCTGCGGCTGTCATAAACTGACTGGACAAACGTGGAAGTACAACCTGCAAGATTAATGGGTTGCTCCTCCAAAGATTCCTGGCATATATGAGAAATGTGCTGCTCAAAGGCATCCTCACCTGGTGTTGGTGCAACCGAGGTTTGTAAAAACCTTTCTATGTACTCACTTTTGGTTTGGGCAAGTCTGCCACCTTCAGATCTGGGTTCACCATCTGGCAGCTCTAATTTCTGCTTCTTCTTGCGACCTCTCCCCTTGACACCATGTGGAAGAGATGCTCTCAGAGAGTCCGATTCTTTCTCAATTTGGTTGGTCCGAATTTGAGCAATGACACTGGTGCCTACTGGTGTTGCAGACTTTCTTTGCATATCCTCAATAAGCTGCTCTGTGGTTTTCACTTTGCTCAGCTTTTCCCTGGATGCTCTTGTCTCTGAAGGCGCTGTCTGTCGTGAGTCTATGCTGTCCTGACGTAATTGGACAGGCCGTTGGTTAATGCGAATTGGTAATGAGGAAGCATCAGTCTGATCTTGCAGGCTACTCTTTGATGAGGAAGAAACTGCAGTTGTAGGACTAACATTAGAAGATAAGCCAGCATGGCTAACATGAAAGCCTGGTGACTTAACCCCTGTTTTCCTGACAACTGAACCATTTATCACATCATTCTTACTGAATGTTGAAAGACTTGAAGATGATGAAACACGATGAGGCTGTTTAGAAGGTGGATGGGGCAATGGATCATTTGAGTCTTCAGAAATGCCCAAGCGTGTCCTCTTACGGTTGGCTACATTTGTTTTTGATACATCTCTTTGATCAGATGCCCTGTTAACTGCCTTTGATGATGACTCAGTTGGACTGTCTGATGGCCTATTATCAAAATTAAAATTACGTTTACCGGCCCCACTTTGACAGTTTCTGTCAGTTCCAGCAGCTGAAGAGTTCTGAATTTTACTATCACCAATCAGACGGTCTGAACTATTCTCACTTGTGTTAGACGGCGGTGTGCCTGGCCAGCTAAGATTGGAATCTTCATTAATACTGGCATTTTTCTGTATCTGCAGCTGGCCAATGAGGCCCACCTTTGGGGACCTAACCATCTCACCTACCCTGGGTTTAATCTCTTGTTGGGCTAGTTTTAATGAGGGTAAAAGTGGCGGACCAACTTTTGCTTGTATCACAGGACTGTTGGAGCCAGCTTTCAAGCCTTGCTGCTGCTGTTTTGCCTGTACCAAAGCTGGGGATGGCAGGCATCTGTTGGACAATGGAGTCAACCCAGGGCTTATTCGCTGCGAGGGATGCTGACCATTGACCACCTGCGGTGATCCTGGTACAATGATCAATTTCTTCCATGCCTTCACAAGATTCTTAGCTCGTTTTGCTATAGTGGGATTTTTGCAGATTTTGCGAACAAGGTTGATGTCCCTTCCAAGACGGGTTTGCTGCAGAAAAAGAATATCCAAGAAACTTGAAATTTGGTATAAGGAAAAAAACAAGCTAAAGAAATAACTTTTACACATTTATATTACGAAATGAGAAATCCAACACTCAGAATACCTGCTACCGGTATAAATAAACAACCTTAAAGTGATCTGCTTTGTAACAGAATGTCAACTGCTAACAATAACATTACAATACGCTAACACTGAGGTAAATTTCTTTTTTAATTTATGAAAGAAAACAGGACATTACCTCCAAAATTTCCTTCGTGATGGTACTGGCCTCCAGAAGTGTAATGACTTCTTCAACTGCTTTCTCATCAATAACCTGCTGAGAGTATTAATGACAAAGCCATCATCATTTAATGAGTTACCAGATAAATGTAAAGATAAATTGTAATTACTTAAAATATTGTTACTCCTGAGGCTGACTGTTACTAATATAGTCACTCCTGAGGCTGACTGTACCAACGGGCTGATCACCCGTTTGCCAGTCACTTCGATTACGGAAACAACAGCAAATGGATTGATTTGCCATTGCCCTAAAGACGCCAATAGGCGTGATGGGAAACAATGGCAAAGAAAACCTATCTGCTGTTGCCCTAAGACGCCACTAGGCGTAATGGCCACTGACTGCTTTGACGGTCGGTGGCTAAGGACGGAAGAAGAAGAAGAAGTGAGGCTGACTGTATAATACAGTCATTCCCGAGGATGACTGTTACTGACTAAAAGTTCTTTCCATGTCTTCCTAACTATTTTTAAATCCAGCTCTAATTCCCTTCGTCGTGAGTTCTGTATCATCCTGGGGGATTCTAGAACAAGGTCTGTCATGTGATGCTATCATCTAGTTTCCCCAGTGTGTGTCCTATTTAATACAAACATTTTTTCCCGCTGTATGTTCCACTGGTGTTTGTCTGACAGTCAATCATTACCATTGTGGTTATCCTATTATACTATTTTAATCATTCTATTTTGTACAAGCACCCAATTATAAAAGCCTGGCTGGATCTTTTCTCCCCATTTCAAAGCCATACAATAGAACTGCTCCCACACCAAAGCTGAAAATTCTCAATTCAGTGCTGGGCTGGAGTTATTTCCTTTAATCTCCATGAGTGCAGTCCACATAACTCATATTTGCTTACATCGATTTTTGCTTTAACTCAAGGTAACTCTGGTGGTTTCAACTGTCTTCTTTGTCCGGTTTAAGTCGATTTCCATTAACTATAATTTTTTGGATACGCTGAGAAAGTTTTCTGAACAAAACTCAAATAAAAGTTTTCTTCATGCTTAAGTTATAGTTATGTGATTACATGAACAATTTTGATGAGGAAGAAAGTGTTAATAAACATGCAAAGACCGGTGCTAATTTCAGTGTCAACATTCTTCACACTGGTGTGAACAATGTTAGTCCTCACTATTTAAGGAACAAAACTGCCTTCAACCACCAGATCAGAGCTTACAGTAAGATCAGACAACAACGTCAGTAAGCAGCTCTGATCACAGAAGCCTTGGAAAACCCCTGGTTTATGAGCATATAACACTGAGGTATAAAAATTCTTCACTCCATTTCTTCTATGACCATGTTATAGTCAACTGAATGTGTAATATCTCTTATGATGCAGATTTTCTAGTAAACATGTTATAATGAAAAAAACACAAAGAAGGGCAAAGAATGTTTTACTGTGACTTATAGGATTTTAGTTTAGTTATTTACTGCACTTTAAAATGTTTTGACACCTGCAACTATGACACTTCCAATTTATGCTACACTATGTTATTTCATGAAACTGCTTCTGAAAACTGGAAGATTTGCAGACAATGATTAAAAAACTGAAATATATAAATGGTTAAAACAATTTCTCCATGCTTTATTTCCAACTGTGACCGTCAAATATTCATCTTTGAGCAGACTTCTGATAAGTAAAAATTCTGATACCTAGAAGTATTTCAGATGGTGCTAGAGCTTACATATCCAGACTGCACTGTTTTCTCCAAGGTAATGAAGTCTCATCTTGCTTTCTGCATACTTATTTTGATTTCACTGTCTGTTCCTCCGTGTGCATCTATGATGCTGTCATAAAAGTAATCTGGTGATTTACAGTTAGTTGATGCAACTGCTGCTTACGATTTTAAAATGCACATGGTGCTGTAAGTCACAAAAATTTATATTTTGAAAATTAAAGCAAAGCAAAACAAAATCAAATCGGCTTAAATTCCAATGCTGCAACTCTGTAACTGCATCTTTCAACATCAGACCTGTCACTAATACAAGACTATTTCAGACTCCTTTTGTTAATCCAATACTTCACTATCATCTATTGTCATAATAAAGTTTCTTTATCAAGAATTTCTTCAAATAATTTCCCCTCTTATAATCCAAATGGTTACATCCATCACATCTGGAAGATGTAGACTGATACTTCGAAGCTTTGAAAATAAGCATTAAAAAAAAAAAAAAAAACCAAAGAATTAATAAGTAAAAATATACAACTTCAATCACTGATCCACATCTGAATAAAAGGAAGTGCTTTCTGCTAGCAATTATGCTTTTTCATTGTGATTTTGCGGAACAGCGCTATAAATGAAACAAAATCACAAAGTCAAAATTTTGGTCTGTCGCCCTGACAAAAAAATCATAAGGAGCCAAATAAATGTTCACTAGTAATTAAAGAGTTAAGCTTGTTAGGTGCCTTGAATTTAACTGACTGATCCGCACGGTCCAGTGACGATGATCTTGTTTTCTTTTTCTTGGGGGTGGTTTCACCTGGCTGATGTCTACTGGAGCAGTCATGTCAAATCAATATCTGGTTCGCAGACTCTGTGGGCTCACAAAAATGCAGTTATTTCTCAAGCAAATGATTTTCATCAGCTAATGCTGCCGTACAAACTAATTCATGTAGAGTATAGTGTTGTAGCATGTCATATTTTCATCAGCTAATGCTGCCATACAAACTAATTCATGTAGAGTATGGTGTTGTAGCATGTCTCATATTTTCATCAACCAAGGACTTCTAGGGGCAGGCAAAATGACAACCTGTAGCTTAATCGCTCAGTTCTGCAGTCCATTCAGCATCTGTTTGTTCAGGCTTCAAATGTGACTGACAGAACTTGTGTCATGCTGATGAGGATTATGCCAGAAGTACGTAGGAAGTAGTGAAACAAGACCTGAATAGGATAAATTTTGCAAGTCACCTGTTCCAATCAGTTCTGTAAAAACTTGTATAGTGGTGCACCAGTCAATTAAATACAATAACGGCTGTTGAGTTTTCATCTGATGCGATGAAAATTTGTGGTAAAGTTCTTAATGATTCTTCTCTGCATCAAATTCAGGAAATTATGGAATATTACGTTGAGGAGTGGCATATTTGCTGATGCTGCAGTTACCTGTTTATTAATTATTTCTTGAAAATGTTACTGTTCCTTTTCAAAGTGTTCAAAATCTTAATCATTGTAGACTCCTGAGTTGACTGCATCACTGCAAATTCCACAACTTTATACACAAATACAACACTGTAATGAGAGTTAGCTGCTTTGTCGTCAAATGGGAGTGGTGTGGTTTGACTCCAAAGCGGAAATAGGTTTACGGTTAGCGGACATTTTCCTGGGCTGAATCACAGAATAATATACAGGTTTGGAAAGGCCTTCCAAACGGCCATCAACACTCAGGGTCATGATATAGTAGACACAAATGAGAGAAGACTAGATACATGGTGCAGTATATGCTTTGTTACATGCAACTATTTCTGCACATGTTGCACGCAAATCTTAATACTTGGAGGCATTGTAACTCTTGGGCGGTCTGCCATTCTTGGATTGGCGATAAATCAGCATGTTTGTGCAATAGCTGTTCAGTGCTCTCTGACTGCTCTCTTTTCTTTGACGAATTGTAATGGGCAATGACGGGTGTGAATGACAGCTTAGGTGGCAACAGGGTTAGGGCTGGTATTAGCGGCTATTTATGCAAGTGACACAGCAATGTTCTGATACCCAGCAGGATGAGATTGGGACATCTATTATTCTGTGGTCCTACCTTTTTTTTTCTGACTCACCTTAACCCTAATGTTAAACCCACAACAGTATTCTCTGTTAATTAAACACTTAATTGGTAGTCCCTTAGAAGATTCTGCCGGTGGGGAGTGAAGTGTTACAGACTTCAATACACTAGGTCTAGTTTCAGGAGGTGGGGTGGCCAGTTCCCTGCCTCATTGCCTTCCCTACCTCAAGAGCAGGTACCCATTTATGTCTGGGCTCTAACCACTCTGCCAATTGGACGCTCAATCACTTAATAGCATTCTTAACATACTACATACACTGCAACGATTCGCAGACAAAACATAACAGAAAAAAAAATAACAGTAACCATAACCTGCATTCCAACAAAACAACGACACCAGTAAAGTGTGATTCAACCATCAAAGCATATCACATGACATTAATTAAAGATAGGCCCCCTATGTAAGAATCACAGCTCCCAAGAATTAAGCCAAACCACAATGAAGACCTGCTCTCAAACAATTACAAAAGCCACACCAACTTAAGTTTTTTATTTATCAGTTAGAACACACTTATGACCGCTCTTATTTCCTAGAAGCCCTGGTGATTGGTTTTGAAACGACCCTTGAAACTTGCCACAAAAATATGTCATCTTTGTTTTTTTTAACACTAGTCAGGCTGGTTTTGGTTAGTTCTCACAATGGTTTTACCAGCTGACAGTGGTGCAGTGTCATTAGCCTACTCATCAAGTTCTATTCCCAGGGTCAACCACAAACATTATGGACAGGCCTACACACATTTTAACAATGTTCTTTGATAATTTATTGCGTTCATGTGAATGCATTGGTTAATAACTAATATGCACGTTCATATAATTGGTTTATTGTCGACGCACAGTTGGTTTATTCATACACACAGTGTCACTTAACTGTGTTGCATGTGTTTACTTGCGTTTTTCTATTTTGTACCTGGGTATTTCCAAATGTTATACAGTAATGGGATTTTTTTAAAGTCTGTTACTGGTGCATCTATTGTTTTGATAAGTTTATTATGTAATTTTAACACAAAACGTAAGTCTTCATTTCTCATTTCCAGCAGGCTCTTAAAGATTAAACTAGACATCTTTGGTAGGGAATATATGGCCAACACGTTTTTGAATTATTTCTTTCAAGTTTGGACTTAAAACTTACATTTTTGTCGTCATCGAGAGCATTTGTCAGCTTATCTTTGATTTGTATAGGAGTAAGGGGCATCAGGCTTGCCAAAATCACCCAAAAGAGCGTTTTTCTGCCCGCTCGAGGTGCGATGTTTGGCCACCAGAATGGCGGATGTCGTCCGTGTATTGTGGAGATTGCCGTCCCCGCACAGACATCTGGGAAGTCTCTCCGCCGACATGACGTCAAATGTGGACTGCGCGCGATCCTTCTGCCAGAACGAGGAGGTTAGTCCAAGCACAATGAGGCTGTCTTGTTTACGACCATTCATTGGTTCGTCCATATGTAACAAGTGATTTCATTGGGCGCCTGTAAACCCACACGTTACATGAGAAACAATTTTTATAGTGCTTATTTTTCCACGATAGGGGAAGTTACTCTCTTAACATTTCTTAATGTTTACTGGCCCTGATCAATCTGGAACTTCGAATACTCATAAAACCGCAATTTACATTGGCCCTTCAGTTCCCCGAGGAGCATAGGCACTCAACAAACGCATGCCAAGCCTTCATGTCCTGCTCTATCAGCAAGATTTTTCCATGTTTTTATCATCCCTTTCATTTCTGCCTCCAGTTCTCTGCTTAATGTATTTCTCTCTCTGCGTGCCCTTTTCTTAACCCTTTGAAAATAAAGTTCGTTCTCTCTCACACACACGGAGAAGAGAACTGGATACAGATGTGAAAATGATGAGGAAACATGGAAAGAACTTGAGCTGATGGCACGTGACAGGAGGTATGTGTTTGCTGAAGGCCTATGCTAACTGGGGAGCTAAAGGGGGATTGAATTCAAAATAATAATTTTGATTTCCGGTACCAAAATACGGTATCATCTCCCCCACTCCACTCAGTTCAAATAGAGTAAATAAAAAATGTAAAGTGTGTAAATATAAGTATGTGTGCACTCCCCTTTCAAAACAAAAAAGTCTCTCACAACTGCCATATTGTCAACATGGAGAAGAAGGGTGGGAAATCCCAGGATGACATCCAATCCACCAATCATCTGCCATAATCAACAAGCAACACAAGACCCCCACCAGACTCACACTTTCCCATAACACCATCAATGGTCCTTATATTCTTGTTATATACTGTTTTACTATACTGTACAATCCTCTAGGTCTATCTATTCTCAACACCTGTTCCACAGTTATGGATGAATTACATGCCAGTAAATAATCTAATATTGGTTTTCTCTGTTGTTCATACTTCCTACATTTTCCTAGGAAATGCTTTATATTATTTAATTCTAGACACTCTGCACAGTAAGATTCTTCTATTCTAAAATAGCCCATTCCTAGTTGCAGTCTAAGATGTTTCTTATTGCTAGGAATATCAATATCTATATCTCTAGATACCTGACACGTCCTTGTTGGAACCCTGAACAATTTAAATACATGTCAGCATATGACAATGAGCTTTTTATATTTGTACATGCGCCCAGGGCCGGAGAAAGGACTTAATAAGGGGGGGGGGTTAATAAAAACATTTCGGCACAAAACATGTTTGGTACAGTATAATTTCCCCACAACTGTTTTTCCCCAAACCCTAAAGGGATGGGGAGGGGGGGGGGGGTTGTTTGAACACTCACCCCCGTATCTAGGGCTCTGCATGCGCCTTCATATAATCGTTTAAAATTGGGTATAGAGTCAGTTTCACAATTGAACAATGACGGCACCAAAGCGTTTTGTAAATAATGTTACAGTTACATACGCGCGCGGGAACATACAACACAAAAAAGGTTTAAGGCGCGAATATCATACACAGGGCCTCAGCTGCCATGACAAGACTGAATGTGGTCTGGAAAAGTAACATCAGTTTTCCTGTGAAGATCAAATTATACAAATCACTTGTATTATCTATTCTCTTGTATGGGTGTGAGGGCTGAACACTCACTGCAGATACGGAGCGAAGGATTCAGGCTTTCGAGTATAAATGTTATAGAAGAATTTTGCGAGTTTGCTATAAAGAGCACAAAACAAATGTCCATGTTAGAGAGAAAATAAACACGTGTGCAGGCCACCAAGAACCACTTTTGTCAATAGTGAAACGTCGAAAGCTTGCCTGGTTTGGGCATGTAACTCGTCATGACTCCCTTTCGAAAACGATCCTCCAGGGAACAGTCGAAGGTAAACGGAGAAGAGGAAGGCGAAGAAAATCCTGAGCTGATAACATCAAAGAATGGACAGGGCACGGTTTTTCCACACTTGTACACATTGTTGAGGATAGAGAGCAGTGGAGGACCCTGTCTGCTGATGCTTCCACCATGGCACCCCTACGACCCATGACGTGTTACGGGTTCTTCTTCTTCCTCTTCCTCGTTCGTCCTGAAAAGGACGTTGGTTGCGTTGTGTCTGTTTAAAGCGGAGCTGCGATATCTGCGCCTTTCGGCCGGCACATCCGACTTCAGCATGGCATTTTTTGGGACCGGGTTTGCCTTCCCTCTTCGATCCCTACTCTCTCAGCCAGACTGCAGTGATGCCGCCTGTTTCCAGGACCACCAAGTGGAGGTGAAGTAGGGTCTTGGTCAGCTCTGGTTCGCTGACCCTGACGCCATCAGTCAAGCTATGAGTCGCTGACTGCATTCTCTATTGCTGCATCTTTGGGTCCCGGGTTACGGGTTGAGATGATGATCATCAGACACAGAAAAAAACAGTTCATGCCAGTTATCGTCAAGACTAACATATTTAAGTTAAACGTTGAAAAGTTACAGCTTATAAGAACTTTATAATTACTAGAAACCACCTACGCTGAAATATCAATTTGCTTCAGGTTTGTCTATTTCGCCTTTATTGTTGGTAAAATCAAAGTCATTAGGCTGCTGTGGCCCTAAATGTTTTACTTCCAATTTTCCAATTTAATCGGCTTTTTTCGTTGTAAAACTTATTTACTTAGTCGTTCCCCTTCTACCGTGAGGTGTAGAGGTTTGGAAGAGAGAGCGCCAGACTATCCTATAGGCTGTCTTCCTTCTGGCCTGGTTCCATTCTAGTCCTCGGTCCTTCAAAGATTGTCTAATGTTGTCCTCCCAGCGGACTCTGGGTGGTCCTGGGGGTCTGGATCCCTGGCTCTCCGTTTCCCATGGGTGTCGTGGTAGCCGATCTTCTGCCACTCTGCAGACATGGCCAAACCATCTTAGTTGGAACTGTTCTACTTGGGTCTGCAGAGGGTGGGATTTTAGGCCTTGACGTATAGTCTGGCCGCGGACCATGTCTCTTCCCGTCACCTCAACCACCTTCCTGAGATACCTCATTTCTGAGGTTTGGATCTGGCTTTTGTGGGTTGCAGTCATTGCCCACGACTCGCATCCATATTTCGTTGTAAAAATGAGTTGTAAATCCAAGAGTCGTGTCTTTAACACTAGCTAAATCACAGAACAACGGCAACCATAGTAGCACCGTCTAATATGAAGAAAGAATATCACTAAAGATATCTAAGGCGTTGCTCCGCACACTTTTTTTTACTTCGCGGCACACTTAAGTGCTCTTCAAAATTCCACGGCACACTATAATATTTTAGTGAGTAAAAAGATAAATGCAAAAATAGTCCCGTAACAGATACTACCGTAGGGGAGTAAAGTGTTAGAGACGTCACTATACAAGGTCAAGCTTGTTTAGGCATGAGGGTGAAGAGTTATACAAGTTGGTGGGTATTGTAAATATTTAAAAAATTCGCTGCAGCCATAAGACAACTAATTTGTTGGTGAAGGATTGGTTGTTGTAGTTGGTGTTGTTTAACTACAGATGTTGAGCTTGTCGCTCTTTCGCAGCCAACGCGAAGCTGTAGAAATGGCATGTGTTCTGTAGCTGTTGCATGGTGCTATAAAAAGTGTGTGTGATTGTTGGGGAGCCTGGCAATTACTTTCTTCATCCTGTGGTGAGTCCTGGGCAAATGAACACCACATGCTGAGCTGTTTCATATGGATGGGTACAGCTGCAGCAATTAGGCTCGTGTGAGGGGTGTTAAACAGCAGGCTGATCACCTGCTTGTCAGTCACTCAGATTACGGAAACAACAATTAATTTTTTGTTGTACCAATAAACGCCACTAGGCGTAACGGAACAACAGTTAATTTCTTGTTGCCCTAAGGCGCCACTAGGCGTATTGGCCACGGACTGCTTTGTCGGTCAGTGGCTAAGGACGGAAGAAGAAGAAGAAGAAGAGGGGTGTTAGTGTCCTAGTCTGGTGTTCCCTGTTCTTAGTAAGAAGACTGTTCTCTGCACCACACATCGTAGGTTGTTGACGTCATTTTTATTGGGATAAGTAATTTCTTTATAAATGCCATCTCCAGTAGCCACTTTTGCCCATTGATTCAGCCATTCCTATTTGGCGTTGTTTTGGAGTATTAGTTTACCTGTCTGCGTGTTGGCTGGAATTGTTTGCTTGAACCTGTTATTGCTCCTAGTTTTGCTTTTATTACCTGGTATGTCTGTGTGTCCTGGTATGTCTGTGTGTCGTGGTATGTCTGTGTGTCCTGGTATGTTTGTGACTATATATCCACATCTCAAGTCTCACTTCGTTCTTCCAATTGCTTATTCGTTGTCCATGTTTATGCACCACAAAGTAGTGCAGAAGATATATATAACATTTTACGATTCTCAGTTTTAATTTGTAAATTAACTGTTTAGATGCCAGTATATGTTTCATGTTGTTGAATGTAGCTTTGGCCATTCCTATTCTTTTCTTGATTTCTGTTTCACATCTGCAATCTTCTGTTATTACAAAGATATGAGTAGCTCTTAACTTGTTCCATGATTTTCCCATTTAATTCATTTATGCTTAACTTTAATGTGGGCTTATCGTCTGTTTTGCTAATTATCATAGTTTTTGTTTTCTCAATATTAATGTTCAATCCATACTCATGACTTATACTGTTCACTTGCTTCCCTAGTTCTTGCAAATCCTATTCACTTTCAGCTAACAACACGGTATCATCTGCATATCTAAGGTTGTTTATTGACCTTCCATTGTTGTTCAGCCCTGGTATTTCCTTTATCTGTTTGGAAATTTTTTTTTGGTGTATAGATTAAATAGGCAGGGGGACAGCACACAACCTTGTCTGACACCTCTTTTTATGTCTATGTTTCTTCTTCTTCTTCCTCGTTCGCCCTGAAAAGGACGGTGGTTGCGATGTCTATGTTTGATGAATAATTCCTTCAGATCTTACTGTGGCAGTTTGCTCCCAATAAAGGTTACTGAGTATTCTTATGTCTTTTCCATCAATACCTATGTCTTTGAGGCATTCAATTATTTTCTCATGATGGACTCTGTCAAAAGCCATCTTAAAGTCAACGAAGCACATGTACATACGTTTTTGAACCTCTATATTTTTCTGCTAATATTCTTAGGCAAAATATTGCCTCTCTTGTTTCACTGTTCCGTCTAAAACCAAACTGTTCTCTTGGATTTCGCTGTTTACCTTACTTTTTATTCTTTCCTGTATGATTTTGAGCAGTATCTTAATTGCATGACTCATCAGGCTGATTGTTCTGAATTCTGTTGCATGAGATTTTTTGGGCAATGTTATAAAGACTGATGTCTTCATGTCATATGGTATATATCCTGTATTGTATATATCGTTGCATAGATCTGTGATTGTATCTATACCAAAGCTCTCCAGGGCTTCTATCATTTCAATTTTTATGTTGTCCGTGCCTGCTGATTTTCCTTTTTGTATCATATGTATTTCATTCTCTACTTCTAATTTGAGAATGTTTGGGCCTTCATTAGAATCTGGTGATGGTTTTTTTTTACCTCTGTTGTCCTCGAATAATTCTTTTACGTACTCTGCCCATCTGTTTGATATGTCTTTCTCATCAAGTAATATTACACCTCCTCTTCTTCTTCTTCGTTCGCCCTGAAAAGGACGGTGGTTGCGTTGTGTCTGTTTACAACGTAGCTGCGATATCTGCACCTTTCGGTCGACACATCCGACTTCTGCACGGCATTTTTTAGGACCGGGTTTGCCTTCCCATTTCGATCCACACTCGCTCAGCCAGCCTGCACAGCTGCAGACTGTTTCCAGGACCACCACGTGGAGGTGGAGTGCGGTCTTGACCAGCTCTGGTTCGCTGGTCCTGACGCAGGCAGTCAAGCTATGAGTCACTGACTGCGGTCTCTATTGCTGCGTCTTGAGGTCCCAAATATTACACCATTTTTGTTCTTAATACAGCCACCTACTTGGGCAAACCACGACCTATTTGATAATTTCTTTATTTCTTCATGCATATCTCTTGTCATCACCCGTGTGTTACCGGGGCCCGAAAGGGGAGCAAAGAATAGTAACACTGTCCCCTGCCAAGCATGTCGTAGAAAGCGACTAAGGAGGGTTGGGCATGGGGCCGGTTACCCCATCCTGTAAAAAAAAATTTAAACCACAAAAAACTTCAACAAATATGGACAAGTCAAATAAAGAAAATAAAACACAGCCATCCAAGACAGGGGAAGGTCCTCCCGTGGGGAGGCGTATGATGCAACACAGAGAAAGCCGAAAGGAGTCTGTGTTGCTGACTAACCTTCTTTCTTCTAGGAGAACTTCCAGATTTGGCACCTGGAATGTTCGGACATTAAACGAACAAGGGAAAGTGGCGCAAGTGGCAGCAGAAATGAGGGAATACAAAATTGAGGTTTTGGGAATGTGTGAAACAAAGTGGAAGGGGGTAGACAGGAAGAAACTCATCACAGGTGAATTGGTGCTGTCCTCAGGACATGAAGACGAAAGTTCACACCACAGTGAAAGGGTAGCTCTTATGTTATCTAAAGAAGCACAGAAAGCACTCATTGAATGGGAAGCTGTTGGACCCAGAATAATAACAGCTACTTTCAAAACAGCTAAAAAGAAAATTCATGTAAATGTCATCCAATGTTATGCACCAACAAATGACAAAGAAGAGTCTGTGAAAGAAGCATTTTATACTAAACTACAGGAAATTATGGATAAAGTAAAAAGAAGAGACATCACAATTTTGATGGGTGACATGAATGCAAAGATAGGTACAGTTAACACCGGATTTGAAGAAGTCATGGGAAAACATGGGCTAGGAGTAATGAATGAAAATGGAGAACTATTCACAAACTTCTTTGCTTCAAATCAACTGGCTATAGGAGGAAGCATGTTTCCACATAAGAGAATACACAAGGCAACATGGATATCACCAGACCATAGAACAGAAAATCAGATTGATCATATATGCATAAACAAGAAGTTTAGATCATCATTGCAGGATGTAAAGGTATATAGAGGAGCAGATGTGGCATCAGATCACCATCTTCTGATAGCCAAAGTAAAAATGAAACTCAAGAGATATGCAACAATGCAAAATTATAGACAACAGTATAATGTAGGACAGCTAAGAAATCAAGAAACAAGAGACAAATTTGCGGTCACAGTATCCAACAAATTCCAAGTGCTCCAACAGCTGGAAGATGTAGAGAATACAGAAGACTATTGGCAGCAGGTCAAAACTGTATGGAAGGAGACATGTGAAGAAATACTGGGGAAAAGGGAAAGACAACAAAAAGCATGGATAACAACAGAAACCATCAATAAGATAAAAGACAGAAAAAACAAGAAAGCAGAGTTAAACACAAGCAAAACCAGAAGTTCCAAAGCCAAGGCTCAAGAAGTGTACACAGAAGCAAACAAAGAAGTAAAAAGAAGTATCAAAAGAGACAAGAGGAAGTATATTGAGGAGTTGGCAAGAGAGGCAGAAGATGCTGCAGCCAAAGGAAATATGAGAGAACTGTATAGCAGCACAAAGAAGCTAACAGGGAAATACAAGCAAACAAGTTGCCTCATAAAAGACAAGAATGGGAAACTGCTCAGCAATATACAAGAGCAAATGAAGAGGTGGACAGAATATTTTGGGGATCTTCTCAATAGACCAGCTCCACAAAAACCGTCAGACATCCAGCCAGCAGAAGAAGAGCTACAAATTAACGGTGAAAGACCAACGACGGAAGAAATAAAGAAAGCCATAAAGCTTCTAAGAGATGGAAAAGCGTCTGGACCTGATGGCATTCCAGCAGAGGCCATCAAAGCAGATATCGACACGGCTACAGAGATGTTATATAAATTACTTGGTAAAGTCTGGGAAAAGGAAGAGATACCAGCAGAATGGAAGGAAGGATATCTGGTTAAGTTGCCTAAGAAGGGAAATTTACAAGAGTGCACAAATTATAGAGGAATAATGTTACTATCAGTGCCAGGAAAAGTATTAAACAGGATTATCCTTGAGAGATTAAAAGAGTCCATAGACAAGAAACTGAGAGATGAACAAGCAGGTTTTCGACAAAACAGATCATGTACAGACCAGATAGCCACTTTGAGAATAATAGTTGAACAAAGTCTGGAATGGAATTCACCACTATACATCGGATTTGTGGACTACGAAAAGGCATTTGACAGTGTAGACAGAGAATCACTTGGAAATTGTTGAGGCATTATGGAGTTCCCCTGAAGATCATTAATTTAATAAAGAAAACATATGAAGACATGACATGCAGAGTTCTTCACGAAGGACAGCTTACAGAACCGTTTGGGATAAGAACAGGAGTGCGACAGGGATGCCTCTTGTCTCCATTTCTTTTCTTGCTGGCAATAGATTGGGTTATGAGATCATCGACAACACACAACAGAAATGAATCCAGTGGACTCTGACTAAGCAGTTGGATGATCTGGATTTTGCTGATGACTTGGCTCTTCTGTCCCATAGCCGTAATCAGATGCAGGACAAATTGAAAACACTCGATGAGAGGTCACAGCAATTGGGTCTGAAAATACACAGGGAAAAGACAAAAATAATGCGAATAAATGCAGGTAATGATAACAGGGTTGAACTTGAAGAAACACCAATACAAGATGTAGAATCATACACATATCTTGGCAGTAATATAGACAAAGTTGGAGGGACAGACAGCGATATCAAAATAAGAATACAAAAGGCAAGAGGAGCTTTCATTGCATTGGGAAATATATGGAGATCAAGAGAAATAGGACCCAACACGAAAATAAGAATCTTCAACTCAAATGTGAAGTCAGTCCTGTTGTATGGCTCAGAGACATGGAGAACAACAAAGACAACAACCAAAAAGCTACAGACTTTCATAAATGGGTGCTTGCGTAGAATAGAGGGATTAAAATGGTATGACAAGGTTACCAACGTGGAACTGATGACAAGAACTAGACAAGTGCCAGTGGAACAAGAAATGAGAAGAAGACGATGGCGATGGATAGGACACACACTGAGGAAACCTGTTGATAGCATTACAAGGCAGTCCTTGTTCTGGAACCCCCAGGGAAAGAGAGGCAGAGGAAGACCAAGAAGTACATGGAGAAGAGAGTTGGAAACAGAGGTGAAAATGATGAGGAGAACATGGAAAGAACTTGAGATGATGGCACGTGACAGGAGGACTTGGCATGTGTTTGTTGAAGGCCTATGCTCCTTTGGGAGTGGAGGGTTATGAATGAATATCTCTTGTCATGTGCTTTGCTTCCATGTCTTCTATTTCCTTGCATTTTGTTTCTATCCACCGTTCTTTTGCTTGTCTACACATAGTACGTATGTCATTGTCTGTTGTTTTATATTCTGGAGTGTTTTTTGCTCTCTTTCTTTCTGCCATTTTATTCAAGATGTCATCTGTCTAGTATTCTTCTATTTCTTCTTCTCAGTGATCTTTAGTTGGCGCAGTCAAATCCATTTTCAGTAATACATATTGTTTTTCTAACTCCTTCTTTATGAACATTCCTACTCCTCTTTCATGTTTTTCTCCTCCTGAGTCTATAAGCATGTATTGGTCTCTTTTTATATAGCCTGTACCCAATAATCTTGCCTCTGCAACTCCCAGTAGGCCTATATCAAGTTTCATATTTGTTTCCTCTAAAATGAGATTATCTAGCTTTCCTCCTCCGTTTAGAGTTCTAACGTTCCATGTTTCTATTTTTAGGCTCCGTCTACTAGTTTTAGGTGGTCTTTCTTAGAATGCTCCCTTTCAAAAGAATTTGAGGAACACTCATCATTATGTACTTCCTTACTCATTAGAGGAGTTGCCTCTTCCCTGTTATGTACAGTAGATTTCTTCCCAGGGGACAGAGAGTTCTCTACACATCGGTTCTTGTCTTTTGGTTGTGATTCTATTACATTCTTTAGGACATACGTGGTAAGGCCCCAATCTCTTCCACGGTGGCTAGCCGTTGTCTTTTTTCTATGTCCGACACGCCTCTAGTGCGCCACACACTTTACTGTTTCGCTTTGTGAGCTGTTGATCTTTTTAGATTCCTCCGTCTCACTTACCGTCTCCGTCTTTATGTACGGTACTAGGGATGGACATTCCCTTGAGTAAGATTGCTCCTACTTCACTCATGTAGTTTAGCCAGTCAGCTAAGACTGTTGCCCGGGATGTGGCCACCGCCATACACAAGCGGTATTCATGGAGCCATACATGAGCTAGATAAAGAGAGGGGAACCAAATAGGATCCTGATTATCCATTAAGGATATGGCTGTCTCTCACCGTGAGGTACTATCCCTCTCTCTTTATCCTACATCTCAACTTTGGCATAACACTAAGCTAAAGGGGAGTAATAATGACTGGGTTTTAGAATGTTTTCAATTGATGTCAACATTCTTAAATGTATTTACGGTTGTACAACGTACCCCCTTTTGACTGACTTAACGATTGATGTCAACATTATTAAATGTATTTATGGTTGTATAACGTACCCCCTTTTGACTGACTTAACGACAGCCTCAAGACAGTGATGTCGAAATATGGAATTTGATCAACAATGGCCAGTCAGAGGGCGTCTTGGTTATAAACCACAGATACCATACCCCGATCATATTTTGCAGTTTCAATTAGTGGGGAAATACGAGACAGTCTTGGAAACTGTGAACATTTCCAGATATAATTTTGCTGTGTGGTCAAAGAATATTATGGAAATAGCTTTCATATATCTATTTCATTATCTACATTTTTCTTTCACCTGGCTTTCACCTACACACGTTTTGTTAACATAAAACCCTCCTACACTCAGAGATCTGTCTCTTTTTCTAATTTAGCACGCTTATTTTATTTTCTGTTCTCTATTTCCTTAGGAATGTTTACCAACAGACCTATTTAGCTAACGTTGAGCCGGTTACCTGTAATTATAAAGTCAGCGATTGGAAATCGTCGTAATAGGATCAAACAGGGAGAGACGAAACGCGTAGAAAGGGGCGACTATTTCAAAAGAGTCGTAATTTTTGGCTCAGGGGAAGATAAGCTAATGTAGTTGTAACGTATTTTTCGTTAGACAGTGATCAGGGGAAATAATTTGAGTAGAAGGAGTAGATAATTTGGAACCAAGGGCAGATAATCACAGTTACTCCCCCCCCCCCCCCCCCCTGAATCCGTTCGTTTGGAAGATAATTAAACACGGTGAGAATCGCAAGATCAAAGGACGGGTTTCGCTCGATTGTCAGTTTCTGCAAGCGGTAAAAGCGTGAATTTTCCCTCTGATTCGCAGATCGACCGAGGAAAAGCCCGAAATCTGAGCGAAGGTGTTAAAAGTAACAAGTCTGAGCGAAGTTCTGCAAATTTAATATATATATATATATATCTGCCTTTAAACTCAACTTATCCAGTACCGACAGAATTTCATAGAACATCTAGCTTCGAATTCTAAGATCTCTTATAACAGTGGAATTACTTAGTTTTTCGATTGGAGATCGTTTATTTCTGTGTTTGTGGTAAATACTATACTAGAAGTTTGAGTGATTAATTGTTAAATCCGTCATTTTTATTTCACTAGGAGTTTTGTTCAAAGTAACTAGCGAATTCATATAATCTATAGCTAAATTGTTCCATTTGTAGCATAAATCTAACTAACTGATATTAACCAATAAGAGTTATTTTAATAGTCTAGTAAATGCACTATTCATTATGAGTACTGACGAAATATATATTTATTTCTAATTCATGATGATTAAAAATATAAATGACTAGCGCTTATTTTACGGAGACTTTTATTAAACGATTCAATATGAGATACACGTGTAGTTCTATTCATAGTTAAATAACTGAGTGTATGAATATATTATATTTTACGCGGGTTAAGGATAGGATTGAGAATACTATATTATGGTTAAGTATTTGTATTTTTTTCTCTTTTACACAGTATTGGGTCAAACCCAAAATCTACCAGCGTCTTCCATACAAATCTGAGAATAACCTTACAAAAGAACATTTTTACTTAGTATCTGGGTCTTCAAAGGTGAACCTGTTTGGCTTCATGTTTACACCCAGAAAGAGACAGAGTACCAACCGAAAGAACATTAAGAATAAATTTTGTAACTGGGCCTATAGATCCAGATTTCTTTTTCCCATTTTTCCATATACATTCAGCCCATGGTGGCAACAAGATCAAACATTTGACATAATCAAACTTGTGACATTTTCCGACTATCGACCATTTGTGGTGTGACAAGGATTTTTATACTGAGAGAAGTTACCGACCTGACATTCACATCTACTGGAAATCTCAAGCTATTGACACTGTGAGCACTGTTAAATTTCTTACCTGGTCTAATTAATGTGACATAAACAGTAATCCTAAATAAAAGTAACAAAGTGAACGTTCCCCTGAGAAGTGGATTTAATCGGTCTTTGAGGAGCTGGGGTTTTCTTTGCCAAAATAACACTGGATTTGCTGTGTGCGTGTGTCCTAAAGATTGTTCCAGAAGGTGCAAACCAAGTATTAGGTAAGAACGAATGCACGTAGCCACAGTTGTCTGAGAAGAGAGGAAGGATAAATGACTAATTCCCATATATATATCTTGTAGAATCCATGTACTCGCGTTGTTTATTTCTTTTAGTAAGTTTTGCTAATACTGTCCCTTTCAGAATCGATTAACGTATAAACTCTGTTCTTTACTGTAGAGGGAAATCCTAGACTATAGCATATAAATCTTTGACTCTTTGGGGGTTAATAACTTTCTTCTAATGGGATCTTGTCTCAACAGAGGGAGGGAGGATTACACATATGAGTCTATTTCTTTATTAATTTCATTAACCTATGTTTATTTGTATTTGATTGATATTCATAATATTGCTGTTGTATAGTTTCTTTATAGTAAATAAAATTTACATAAAAACTTTATTTACATGTGTTGGTCAGCTCGTCCCAAAATATCCCTATTCCATAAATATAATTTGTCACGTCTGTGCGTCTAACTGTCATCACTTATGTGTGTGTATGTGAGTGGTTGATATATATATATATATATATATATATATATATATATATATATATATATATATATATATATATATATATATATATATATATATATGTGTGTAGGTATACTGACTAACAAAGTTCTGTTGTAGAGATAGGCTGAACGAGAGGATCTTCTCGAGTCCAGGGACAGACTCTACCTATTTTTCCACCATTTTCACACGTGAAAATCTATTTCTTATCTTATCTCTCACTGAGTCACCACCTGTCTAGTTCTATTCAGAAGGGACCAAACTAGGTGAAGTTTGAGCTGCACTCACCAATTTATAAGACACCCTTGGAGTAGTGACTTATAACACAGCTCTCTTCTACAGCTACCATTTAAAACTGTACAGTTAACTACCTGACTTGTCCTGTGCTATCCCTACAACTAGTTCACCAGTTCTCCATTTCTGGAAACTACTGTTTAATTTTCTATCCAACATCCATCTCGCCACAATTAAAACATGAAAATAAGGGGCGTTTTTTTAAGCTGTGGTGGGGATGGACCCCACAGTGCCTTAAGAAAGAGTCATCACTGATATTAAAATATAGGAGAACTAGTGCTGTCATCAGGACATGAAAAGAAAGAGCATAAAATAATTATTTCCCCCTGCCATATTTTGACGGGTTACATGCTCGTCTTGGAACAGACTTCCCACGCCTGAAAATGCACTACATCTGTTTCTTACTGCTACATTAAATTTTTTTGTGTCTTTTTAAATACTTCTTTCTCTCTTTGTCTACATCAGATATATCTTATGTAATTTTGGGCTTTTGGTTTTATTTTCTTCAGTTGTATTTTTAATTTATCTTATAACTAGCAGGCGATCACATCTGCTTCAAGGATGCCCAACATATGAGGAACATAGAAAGCACATATAGCCGTCACCTGCACCATGTTTAGGAAAAACTCTATGGAGATGCAAATAGTCTGAAGATGTCCACTGTTTTCTTTGAAAATATTCAAGTAGACATACGAGAGTGTATGAAGAAGAAGCAGAAGATGAATCCTATATGTTTTCAGTTACTGAGTCTTGAATCTTTGCCAGTTCCACCAGTTTGCCTCCACTGTATCTATAGTCTGCCATGCCAAATCTTTCAACTGTATGTCAAAGTAGATTATATACTTTAGCACTGAAGTCTTCTTGCGCAATGGGCATTTCTAATTGTGTGCATTTTTTTTCTTGCAACATCTGAACAATTGTAAATCTTTTCATTGTCTTTCTCTAGGCTGTCTGATGCATGAGCTTGTATGATGTTGACAACAACAGATCTACCATTTAATATTTTTTAACTTTTTATTTAACGTAGGCCTGCTATTACTAGAGGCAAGAATCTCCGATTAGTACGTATCTAACCTGAGACTGATTTTTGCATGAGTATCCCTTTTTTCACTATCAGTGCCAGGAAAAGTGTTAAACAGGATTATCCTTGAGAGATTAAAAGAGTCCATAGACAAGAAACTGGGAGATGAACAAGCAGGTTTTCGACAAAACAGATCATGTACAGACCAGATAGCCACTTTGAGAATAATAGTTGAACAAAGTCTGGAATGGAATTCACCACTATACATCGGATTTGTGGACTACGAAAAGGCATTTGACAGTGTAGACAGAGAATCACTTTGGAAATTGATGAGGCATTATGGAGTTCCCCTGAAGATCATTAATTTAATAAATAAAACATATGAAGACATGACATGCAGAGTTCTTCACGAAGGACAGCTTACAGAACCGTTTGGGATAAGAACAGGAGTGCGACAGGGATGCCTCTTGTCTCCATTTCTTTTCTTGCTGGCAATAGATTGGGTTATGAGATCATCGACAACACACAACAGAAATGGAATCCAGTGGACTCTGACTAAGCAGTTGGATGATCTGGATTTTGCTGATGACTTGGCTCTTCTGTCCCATAACCGTAATCAGATGCAGGACAAATTGAAAACACTCGATGAGAGGTCACAGCAATTGGGTCTGAAAATACACAGGGAAAAGACAAAAATAATGAGAATAAATGCAGGTAATGATAACAGGGTTGAACTTGAAGAAACACCAATTCAAGATGTAGAATCATACACATATCTTGGCAGTAATATAGACAAAGTTGGAGGGACAGACAGCGATATCAAAATAAGAATACAAAAGGCAAGAGGAGCTTTCATTGCATGGGAAATATATGGAGATCAAGAGAAATCGGATACCACACGAAAATAAGAATCTTCAACTCAAATGTGAAGTCAGTCCTATTGTATGGCTCTGAGACATGGAGAACAACAAAGACAACAACCAAAAAGCTACAGACTTTCATAAATGGGTGCTTGCGTAGAATAGAGGGATTAAAATGGTATGACAAGGTTACCAACGTGGAACTGATGACAAGAACTAGACAAGTGCCAGTGGAACAAGAGATGAGAAGAAGACGATGGCGATGGATAGGACACACACTGAGGAAACCTGTTGATAGCATTACAAGGCAGTCCTTGTTCTGGAACCCCCAGGGCAAGAGAGGCAGAGGAAGACCAAGAAGTACATGGAGAAGAGAGTTGGAAACAGAGGTGAAAATGATGAGGAGAACATGGAAAGAACTTGAGATGATGGCACGGGACAGGAGGACTTGGCATGTGTTTGTTGAAGGCCTATGCTCCTTTGGGAGTGGAGGATTATGAATGAATCCCTTTTTTCCCTGTACACCAACATTCAGGCAGATACTCACCGTCTTCTGAGGGTACCCATTAGAGCTGGGTCAGCTCAGGAGCCGCCAGTCCCTGGTCAACGACACTCTTTCAAATGTCTTTGCCAGGGCTCAAATTAATCCAGTCCAAGTCCCGGTCAACGACACTCATTCAAATATCCTCACCCGGGCTTGAACCTGGATCACCCGATCGCCAGCGCAGTGTGGTAACCATTACACCAGCGCGGTCCTTACCATTTAATATAATTAATAGAACCCTATCACGGATGTGAAACTGATGACAAGAATCAGCGGAATAAGAGATGAGAAGAAGATGTGGCAATAAGGCACACACTGAGGAAACCTATGATAGCATTACAAGGCAGTCCTTATTCTAAAATCCCAAGGGTTAGAGACGTAGAGGAGAGAAAGAACATTTGAAGAAGAGAACTGAAGACAGACATGAAGGTCATAAAGAGGACATTGAAAGGCCTTAAGTGGATGGCACAGGACAGGAAGGCATACATTTGTTGAAGGCTTATGTTCGAATCTTATCCAAAACTACCCAGTATCCTTTGACAAGTACTGACCTTTCCTTATCTCAGATCAAAGCTACACTTCTTGAATGTTTCAACTCCTGACTATATATCACCATCATCACTACACTTAGCCCTTTCACGAGCATAGGTCTTCAACAAGTTAACGCAAAGCCACCCTCCTGTGCCATCCTTTCAAGGTTTCTCCAAGTCTTCTTTGTTGCACTCATGTCTGGTTCCAGTTCTCTTCTCCATGTGATTTTAGGTCTTCCTCTATTTCTCTTGAGACACCTACTGCCTAAGTGGTTACACCACTTGCTTCTTGGCGGCCAAGGTAACTGGGATCAAAAATATCTTCTTGAATAGTATTAATATCTTTTTGAATAGGAAGAATAAGTATTACGGAGAAGTATTATCTTCTTGAATAGTATTAATATCTTTTTGAATAGGAAGAAGTATTAATATCTTCTTGAATAGTATTAATATCTTTTTGAATAGGAAGAAGTATTAATATCTTCTTGAATAGTATTAATATCTTTTTGAATAGGAAGAAGTATTAATATCTTCTTGAATAGGGAGAAATATTAATATCTTACTGAATATGGAGAAGTATTAATATCTTCTTGAACAGGGAGAAATATTAATATCTTCTTGAATAGGGAGAAGTATTAATATCTTATTGAATAGGGATAAATATTAATATCTTCTTGAATAGGGAGAAATATTAATATCTTACTGAATACGGAGAAGTATTAATATCTTCTTGAATAGTATTAATATCTTTTTGAATAGGAAGAAGTATTAATATCTTCTTGAATAGTATTAATATCTTTTTGAATAGGAAGAAGTATTAATATCTTCTTGAATAGTATTAATATCTTTTTGAATAGGAAGAAGTATTAATATCTTCTTGAATAGTATTAATATCTTTTTGAATAGGAAGAAGTATTAATATCTTCTTGAATAGTATTAATATCTTTTTGAATACGAAGAAGTATTAATATCTTCTTGAATAGGGAGAAATATTAATATCTTACTGAATATGGAGAAGTATTAATATCTTCTTGAACAGGGAGAAATATTAATATCTTCTTGAATAGGGAGAAATATTAATATCTTACTGAATACGGAGAAGTATTAATATCTTCTTGAATAGTATTAATATCTTTTTGAATAGGAAGAAGTATTAATATCTTCTTGAATAGGGAGAAATATTAATATCTTCTTGAATAGGGAGAAATATTAATATCTTCTTGAATAGGGATAAATATTAATATCTTCTTGAATAGGGAGAAATATTAATATCTTACTGAATATGGAGAAGTATTAATATCTTCTTGAACAGGGAGAAATATTAATATCTTCTTGAATAGGGAGAAATATTAATATCTTACTGAATACGGAGAAGTATTAATATCTTCTTGAATAGTATTAATATCTTTTTGAATAGGAAGAAGTATTAATATCTTCTTGAATAGGGAGAAATATTAATATCTTCTTGAATAGGGAGAAATCTTCTTCTTGAAGGGAGAAATATTAATATCTTCTTGAATAGGGATAAATATTAATATCTTCTGAATAGGAGAAGTATTAATATCTTCTTATAGTATTAATATCTTACTGAATACGGAGAAGTATTAATATCTTCTTGAATAGTATTAATATCTTTTTGAATAGGAAGAAGTATTAATATCTTCTTGAATAGGGAGAAATATTAATATCTTACTGAATATGGAGAAGTATTAATATCTTCTTGAATAGTATTAATATCTTTTTGAATAGGAAGAAGTATTAATATCTTCTTGAATAGTATTAATATCTTTTTGAATAGGAAGAAGTATTAATATCTTCTTGAATAGGGAGAAATATTAATATCTTACTGAATATGGAGAAGTATTAATATCTTCTTGAACAGGGAGAAATATTAATATCTTCTTGAATAGGGAGAAATATTAATATCTTACTGAATACGGAGAAGTATTAATATTTCTCCCTATTCAAGAAGATATTAATATCTTCTTGAATAGGGAGAAATATTAATATCTTCTTGAATAGGGAGAAATATTAATATCTTATTGAATAGGGATAAATATTAATATCTTCTTGAATAGGGAGAAAGGGACCTTAAAGATGCAGCAATAGAGAATGCAGTCAGCGACCCATAGCTTATGGAGAAGTATTAATATCTTGTCAGAGCTGAACAGGGAGACAAGCTGATTAAGACCCTTCTGAATCCACGTGGTGGTCCTGGAAACAGGCTGCATCACTGCAATGGGTGAGAGAGTAGGGATCGAAGAAGGAAGGCAATCTTTTTGAATAGGTCCCAAAAAATTAATATGTTCTGGAATAGGGAGAAATATTAATAAAGGCGCAGATATCGCAGCTTCGGTGTAAACAACCGTCAACGCAACCAGTCCTTTTCACGACTAGAACGAGGGGAAGAAGCAATAGGGAGAAGTATTAATATCTTACCGAATAGGGAGAAATATTAAGGGCAATCTTTGAATAGGGAGAATTTGCTGTTGTATTAATATCTTGATTGAATAGGGAGAAGTATTAATATATCTTGAATAGGGAGAAATATTATAGGAGATATATTATTAATATCTTCTTGAATAGGGAGAAATATTAATATCTTCTTGAATAGGGAGAAGTATTAATATCTTCTTGAAATAGGAGAAGTATTAATATCTTCTTGAATTGAATTAATATCTTCTTGAATTAGGAGAAGTATTAATATCTTCTTGAATAGGAGAAGTATAGGGAGAAAATATCTTCTTTGAATTAGGAGAAGTATTAACAATCTTCTTACTCCTTTACACTTAAGGGGGGCGGGCCCACTTGGGTGTTCTCGACTGTCCCCTCAGCCCCAACAGTTTCAATAGATCATACACTGATGCAGCCACAAGCCCTCTTGCGCCCACTTCAACAGCCATGACCCTTGCAGTGAACCCATCGTGTCTCAGATCCGCGGCCAGATCACTATACTTGGCCGCTTTGAACGAATGTTGCTCATCTAATCTGGATTCAAATGGCACTGTCAGTTCAATCAGTATGACCTGAAGCGTTGCTGCAGAATGAAGCACTATATCCGGCCGTCTCCGCGATTTTCTGATACTCTCTGGATATGCCCCTCGTCCAGGTAGGTCTACCGCCATCTCCCAATCATTTGCACAATCAAGAAGAGATGGTAAACTGCTACCAGGTTTATTCGGTTTGGGGTGTGCTGACTTTCCTGCCCTCAGAAAGTATGTGTTTGCGGTGTCTGGCCGGACTTTGCTATTCGCCTTCATTCTTGCCAGATCTATTGTCGCAGCAAGCTCATTTAGCACTTTGTTATGGCGCCAAGTGTATCGACCTTGCCCTAATGACACCTTACACGCTGAGAGCACGTGTTCAAGTGTCTGCCTCCCCTGGCACAGGGGGCACTGCTCATCATCCGACTTTCCCCATTTCACAAGGTTGGTGGCCGACGGCAGCAGGTCATACAGTGATCTGACAACGAAGCTGAGCCTAAGAGGTGCCATATGCCATATATCATTCCATGTCAAGGACCTCTGCAGGGCTCCTTCCCATGTAGTCCATTGGCCTTGTTGGACCTGCTGCAATGCTTTTTGCAACCTCTTATCATTCTCAGCTTCTCGTATCTCCTGAACTACCATGTCTCTGCGCTCCCTGCTTGATGCCTTGGACCACCAGCGGATGTCTCCATGACCAAATCCCCGTCTATTCGTTTGTGTGTATCCGATTACCTCCCTCAGTTTGAGTGACTCTTGGGCAGCATCAACAGCTTCTTCCACTTTCCACTTCCTTCCCGTTTTCAGTGTGGGCTGAATGGACTTAACCACGTCATCAGCTGACTCGCGTAGCATCATTGCAAGCCTTGCCTTTCCAACTTTGTACTCTTCAACAACTGACTTGAAAGGAAGCAGAAGTTTTGACTTTTTGCAGTACAGTGCTACATCTGACAGACCTGGTGGTACTCCTAGCCATTTTCTCATGAACTTGTTGACCTTCTTCTCTATGGCTTCCACTGTACTTGTGCTTATTTCATATATAAGCAGTGGCCACAGCAACTTTGGTATCAACATGAACTGGAGGCACCACAGTTTGAACTTCCCCAGGAGTCTGCTTTGGTCTATGATCTGTAGCCCTCTGTCTGCCATTTCTATTGTCTGTTGCACTGCCTTTGAGTCTTTTAATGAGGCATCGTACACCCTGCCAAGACTTTTAACAGGTTCCTCAATGACAGTAGGGATTCTTTGGTTGGAAACCGTGAATATGACCTCTGCTATCTTCCCTTTCCTGACTGATAGGCTTCTCGACTTCTTGGGTTTGAAGCTCATTCTGCACCAGCTGACTAGTTCATCCAGGCGTGTTAACATCCTCCGGGCCTGATGTTCATCTGATGTCAGAGTTGTTGTGTCATCCATGAATGCTTTGAGCGGTGGCATGAGACACATTCCACCGAGCTTTGGACCTATAGCCATTCCTTCAGCCGCATTGAGGATTACCTGCATAGCCATCACGAATAGTATCGGAGAGATGGTACATCCCATCGCAATTCCAACTTCAAGGCCAATCCACTTCGTTGTGTACTCTCTGGTTGAAAATCTGACAGCAAACCCTGCGAAATACAGCTTCAGCATTGCTGCAATCTCTTGTGGAACACGATACATTTCTAGGGCCTGCCACAACATCTGGTGTGGAACGGATCCATAAGCATTCGCTAAATCCAACCAGATTACATGGAGGTTTGTTCTGTCAGACTTTGCCTTTTGGATTGCTTCCCATATCATTGTGGCATGCTCTAGACATCCTGGTATACCTGGGATACCTCCTTTCTGAATGGTAGTGTCAATGTACCCATTTGCCAGGAGGTATGTAGTGAGTCTTTTCGCCATCACTGAGAAGAATATCTTCCCTTCCACATTGAGTAGTGAGATTGGCCTGAACTGACTGATGTCTGTGGAATTTTGCTCCTTCGGGATGTAGACTCCGTTCGCCTTTCTCCATTCCTTGCTTACAAGCTGGGTTTTCCACGCACTCTTCAGTAAACGAAGCAGTCGTTTGAGCACCTCAGGGCATCTCTTATACACCACATATGGAACACCATTAGGATCTGGAGCTGACTTGCATCGAGCTTTCTGGACAATGCTTTCTACCTCTTGCACCGTTGAGGGCTTGGTGTTAAATTCAACTCCTGGCTTACTCGGCCATTTAAGGAAGTATTAATATCTTCTTGAATAGTATTAATATCTTTTTGAATAGGAAGAAGTATTAATATCTTCTTGAATAGTATTAATATCTTTTTGAATAGGAAGAAGTATTAATATCTTCTTGAATAGGGAGAAATATTAATATCTTACTGAATATGGAGAAGTATTAATATCTTCTTGAACAGGGAGAAATATTAATATCTTCTTGAATAGGGAGAAATATTAATATCTTACTGAATATGGAGAAGTATTAATATCTTCTTGAACAGGGAGAAATATTAATATCTTCTTGAATAGGGAGAAGTATTAATATCTTATTGAATAGGGATAAATATTAATATCTTCTTGAATAGGGAGAAAGGGACCTAAAGATGCAGCAATAGAGAATGCAGTCAGCGACCCATAGCTTGTCTGCTTGCGTCAGGGTCAGCGAACCAGAGCTGACCAAGACCCTACTCCACATCCACGTGGTGGTCCTGGAAACAGGCTGCATCACTGCAGTCTGGGTGAGAGAGTAGGGATCGAAGAAGGAAGGCAAACCCGGTCCCAAAAAATGCTGTTCTGAAGTCGGATGTGTCGGCCGAAAGGCGCAGATATCGCAGCTTCGGTGTAAACAGACACAACGCAACCAACGTCCTTTTCAGGACGAACGAGGAAGAAGAAGAATAGGGAGAAGTATTAATATCTTACCGAATAGGGAGAAATATTAATATCTTCTTGAATAGGGAGAAGTATTAATATCTTATTGAATAGGGAGAAGTATTAATATCTTATTGAATAGGGAGATACAGTAGAACTCCATTTATCCGAACCCCAATTATCCGAACATCCAATTATCCGAACACTTGTTCTAGAAAAAAAAAAAAAATCAGATGCCACAGTCACGTTAGACTAAAATTCTGAATCTTTTGATGCGGCAAACTTCAAATGTGTGCGAACAATTTGTAGAGAATGGGATGGGGTAATGGTCGGTCGCTTACGTACAGGAAGTCAGTTAGATCATAAAGTCAGTTAATATCTGGTTTACCAATAAAGTGTACGTGTGCGTTCTAGGTAGAACACTGGCTAAACAGACAGTTCAACTTAAAATAATTGTGTCTGCTACTACAGCAGAATAATTTTGGTGTACAAGTATTTCTCTGTGCGATATGGCATCTTCCAGTAGGCCTAAAGCATATAAAAGGAACCGCAATGTTTTGTCAATTGAAACGAAAACAGAAATTATCAAGAGACTAGGACAAGGTGAAACTGTGTCTTCACTTGCGAGGATGTTCAATGTTGGGAAAGCTACCGTCTCTGACATCAAAAGTAACAAGGATAAAATTATGAGTGGGACCCAAAGATGCAGCAATAGTGAATGCAATCAGCGACCCATAGCTTGACTGCTTGCATCAGAGTCAGCGAACCAGAGCTGACTAAGACCGTACTCCACCTCCACGTGGTGGTCCTGGAAACAGTCTGCATCAGTGCAGTCTGGCTGAGCGAGTACAGATCGCAATGGGAAGGCAAACCCGGTCCCTAAAAAATGCCATTCTGAAGTCGGATGTGTCGACCGAAAGGTGCAGATATCACAGCTACGGCGTAAACAGACACAACGCAACCACCGTCCTTTTCAGGGCGAACAAGGAAGAAGAAGAAATTATGAGTTTTGCATCGAAATTTGATAGTGAAAATGGGTCGAAGAAACGTAAAACCATGAGAAATGCGAAAGATGTGAAATTGGAAGAGGCTTTGTATATATGGTTTGTGCAAAGAAGAAGCAAAGGGGAACCTATCTCTGGTTCTCTGTTGTGTGAAAAGGCATTTCAGTTCAACAATCAACTTGACGGTCCTCCTGACTTTAAGGCTAGCCAGGGATGGTTAAGAAACTTTAAATCTCGTCATGGCATACGAGAATTGGAGATTCAAGGGGAATCTTTATCTAGCGATGCAACTGCCGCTAAAAATTTTAAAGAAACATTCTTGGCTTTTTTGGAAGAAGAAGGTTATTCACTCGATGATGTGTATAATGCCGATGAGACTGGCTTATACTGGAAATCATTGCCTCAAAAATCACTTGCATCTCAGCGCGAAGCAGCTGCCCCTGGGTTTAAAAAGTGCAAAGAGAGAGTAACAATTTTGGTAGCCGCAAATGCCAGTGGAAGTCATCGTTTACCGGTGCTAATGATCGGCAAAGCCAAAAAACCACGTTGTTTAAAGAATGTGACATGTCTCCCATTGTGTTACAAAGCACAGAAGAGTGCTTGGATGAATAGTGAAATATTTCTTGATTGGTATACAAATCAGTTCATCCCAAATGTGAAGAGGTTGAGAGAACAAGAAAAGAAAACTGAAAAAGTAATTCTTCTACTGGACAATGCACCATCTCATCCAGAGACGGATACATTGAATGCAGTTGATGCAAATTTTAAAGTAATTTTTCTGCCTCCCAATGTAACAGCACTGATTCAACCAATGGATCAGGGTGTTATAGCAAAGCTTAAAAAGATGTACAAGAAGGAAGTCCTGCGTCGTTTATTGTTGACTGAAGATGAAGAAAGTGTGGTGGCGTTTTCCAAAAAGCTTAATCTCAAAGACTGCTGCTATATGTTAGCTGATGCTTGGACCACCCTGTCACAAGATAATCTCAACAAGGCTTGGAGTAGATTGCTTGGGAAAAAAGGAGGAAATGAAACTACTGCAGTGGACACAAATGATGATTGTATAAATGAAGTTGTGGAACTGTTTCAAGCAATGCCCGGATTTTCGGACTGTGACAAAGATGATGCACACATGTGGCTAGAAGATGATAATGATTCTGGTTTTCAGTTTTTGAATGACGAAGAAATTTTGTCTTTTGTGCAAGAAGAAAACCAAATACATGTAGTGACCGATGATGAAGACTCCTCAGAAGTACATGATGTACTTGTAGATTATGAAGAAAAACCAAAACGTCGACCAAGTCCTGAAGAGGCCTTTATAGCACTAGAAACAGCGATTGCTTGGTACGAGCAAGAAGATGACAGCTGTCCTACATAGCTTCTGCTGTTGAAGAGAATGCGGGACTTAGCAGCCAAAAGGAGACTATCCAGTTTGGTGCAAAAGAGGATTCCTCATTATTTTAAATAGTGGGCTACATGCACTGCAGTGTAATAAAAGATTTTGGTGATACAGTGATCTAATACAGTGTGGGTATTATTATTACAGTACAAGTAAATATGTTTTATAGTGTATTTTCCTTGTGATGGTTAATTATTTTTAGAAATATGTGTACATGTACTCGATACATTATGTAATCCAATTATCCGAACATTTGATTATCCGAACGATGCTCGGTCCCATGGGGTTCGGATAAATGGAGTTCTACTGTATATTAATGTCTTCTTGAATAGGGAGATATATTAATATCTTCTTGAATAGGGAGAAGTATTAATATCTTACTGAAGTAGGAGTATTAATATCTTCTTGAATTAGGAGAAGTATTAATATCTTCTTGAATTAGGAGAAGTATTAATATCTTCTTGAATTAGGAGAAGTATTAATATCTTCTTGAATTAGGAGAAGTATTAATATATTCTTGAATTAGGAGAAGTATTAATTTCTTCTTGAATTAGGAGTACAGTATTAATATCTTCTTGAATTAGGAGTATTAATATCTTCTTGAATCAGAAGTATTAATATCTTCTTGAATAGGGAGAAGTATTATGATCTTGAATAAGGAGAAGTTTTAATAATTTCTTGTCACTTTTCGCTCTTCAAGGAGCAGAGGTCACCACAGCAGTTGGCCTACTTGCAGAAAGCATGTGCAAAACCCTTGATTAGCTCTAGCAGTGGTGGTTCATTTAGAAATGTGTTTATATGATGACTAACTCCATGTTTCAATGATTGGTATATCAAGAGAAAGCCATTTACACCCTTAAAGAGGTCACTCTTATCTTCTGACATCTCTGCTGGCATGCGACACATATCGACTTCTTACTTAGTCGTTCCCCTTCTACCGTGAGGTGTAGAGGTTTGGAAGAGAGAGCGACAGACTATCCTATCGGCTGTCTTCCTCCTGGCCTGGTTCCATTCTAGTCCTCGATCCTTCAAAGATTGTCTAATGTTGTCCTCCCAGCGGACTCTGGGTCGTCCTCGGGGTCTGGATCCTTGGCTCTTTGTTTCCCATGCTTGTCGTGGTATCCGATCTTCTCCCATTCTGCAGACATGGCCAAACCATCTTAATTGGGACTGTTCTACTTGGGTCTGCAGGGGGTAGGATTTAAGGCCTTGACGTATCATCTGGTTGCGTACCATGTCTCTTCTTGTTACTTCAACCACCTTCCTCAGATACCTCATTTCTGAGGTTTGGATCTGGCTTTTATGGGTTGTAGTCATTGCCCATGACTCGCATCCTTATGTCAAGACTGGGACATAGGTGGAGCGGTATACAGCCATCTTCGTTTTCTTACCAACCTCTCTCTTACTGAGGAATCCTCGATTTATGGCCTGAAAAAGTCTCCCAGCTGCTGCTTTTCGAGTGGCCAACTCTTCTTTGATGCCTCCCTTTCGGTCTATAATAGCTCCGAGGTATTTAAAGTGGTCGACCTTCTCCAGGACCTGTTCTCCCAACTTAATCTGATGTTTTCTTTCTTCTCGTGATATCACCATGGATTTTGTTTTAGAGCTGCTTATGACCATCCCTCTCTTCTCCAGCTCTTCCTTCCAGACTTGCAGGTTGGATTGGAGATGTGCCTCTGATTTATCAATCAGGGCAACATCATCAGCAAATGCCAGCTCCGAAATATAGACCTGTCTCATCTTCCAGTACCCCACTGAATACTTTCTTGTTCTCTCCTTACATGCCTTGATGACATTTTCCATAAGGAGTATGAAGAGGTAAGGTGATAGGATATCACCTTGTCTTACACCAGTGGTGGTCCTGAACTCTTCTGACTTATGGTTTGCTGTCCTCACATAATTTCTGCAAGACTTGTAGAAGCTCTGTATAGCATGAATCAGAGGTGCTGGAATATTCTTCCTTGCCAAACAGTCCCAAAGTTTGCTCCAGGGGACCCTGTCAAACGCCTTTTCCAGATCTATGAAACAAAGATGCATCTCACTCTTATACTCAAGGGCCTTTTCACTCAGCTGTCTGAGTGTGAAGATTAGGTCTTGAGTACTTCGGTTTGCTCGGAATCCGCACTGGACCTCATCCAATTGTGGCTCAGCTAGGCGTCGGAGTCTCTGCTCTAGGATTCTAGAGTAGATTTTACCAGGGACACTGAGAAGGGATATGCCTCTATGGTTTCCACACTGTCGATTGTCACCCTTTTTGAAAATTGGTGTTATGATGGCAATCTCCCAATCCTTTGGTATGGTCTTGTTGTACCACGCTGCCTGTAAAACCCTTAAGAGTAATAGGTCACCTGATGCTCCCATGAACTTAACCATTTCTGGTGTTATACCATCATGCCCTGCTGCTTTGCCCATCTTGATTTTCTCCAGTGCTGCCTTCAGTTCTTCCATCTTTATGTCATCTTCACCATCATTGGTTTTCTCTTCTGTGCTAGTGTTTATCATTTCTGATGCTTCACCATGCTCACCATCCAGGAGTTCTGAGAAATATTCTTTCCATCTTCCCATTACTTCCTTCGAGGCAGTAAGCAATTTGCCTTGCTTGTCCTTTATAAATTTGAGAGGGCATTGTTTTTCTTTCCTCATGTTCTTTAGGGTCTTATAGAACAATTTCTGGTTTTCTTGTGCATCTTTTTCTAGCTTTTCTCCAAATTCTTCCCAGGACTTCTGTTTTGCTGCTAGCACTTTGTTCTTTGCTTCTGTTCTGAGTGTCACATATTCTCTATATTTTTCCATTTGTCCTGTTGTGTTTTTAGCTCCTAAGTATTGTTTCCATGCCATTTTCTTCTCTCTTATTTTCTCTTTGACTTCCTCTGTCCACCAAGGTGTCCTCTTTCTCTTGTTCCCAAGTCGGACTTCACCGCATGCTTCTGCAGCAGCTGTCTTTATGATATCCTTGAATTTAATCCAGAGGGTTTCCAAGTCATCAGGTCGTTCTTCTGTGTTGCTCACCGCTGCAGCAATAAGCCCCTGATATCTGGTCTTAATTTCTGGCTCTCTCAGCTTGTAGGTCCTAATGCTCATTTCTCCTGCTTGTTTACTTGGTTTCTTGCGTGATGTTGGACAGTTCCTAGGCTGAGCAACTCTTTCAGTTGTTCTTTTGATTGTTAGCAGGTAGTGATCACTTCCAATCTCTGGCCCCCTCCAGACTCTAGCATCTCGGACATATTTGAATGAGCTTCTCCGAACAATGGCATAGTCGATCACTGACTTCTCATTCTTTGTTGGTTCACATCTAGTGTATGCATGTATGCGCTTATGGGGAAACTTTGTGTTTGTAATGATCAGATTCTGCTCACTGCAGAATCTAAGGAGTCGCTTTCCATTGTCATTGAGAGTATCTTCTCCATATCTTCCGATAACTCCACCCCATCTAGCATGGTCATTTCCAACTCTGGCATTAAAATCTCCGAGCATGATAACTTCATCTAGGCAGTCATCCACTGTCCTTTGAAGCAGCTCGAAGAATTCCTCCTTGACCTCTGCTCTCTCATCCTCATTTGGCCCATACACTATGACCAGGTTGACTATGGTTTCTCCTTCTTTTTAGTTTAACAACCATAATGCGCTCCGAGACAAAGTTCCATCCCTTGATACTATCTTTTTGATTTTGGGCCACAATGCAACCCACGCCCCCTTTAACTCTTTCAAACATGGGTACACCACTGTAGAGCAGCGTGTTGCCATCGAGATCCATGACTCCTTGTCCTTTTTTCTTTGTTTCCGTTATAGCCAGGATTTCTAGTTTTGCTTTCCTCATCTCTTCCACCAGCTCCTCTTCCTTCCCATTTATACTTCTTGTGTTCCAAGTTCCATAAGTCGTAGTCCGTAGTCCGTTCCAGTTCGTCGCCTTTAGAATCAGTCCAGTTTTCTCTCTTGTGTTGCTAGTAATCATGATTTAAAGCAAACAGGTGATTGGCCTGTTGTGCCTTTGCATGGTGGAGGGGCTGCCTCCTTACGGCCTCCATGCAGGCCGCCCTCCTCCTTTTTCATCCGGGCTTGGGACCGGCATTGGCGGAGTTCATATCGACTTCTACTACCTTATAATTTGTGGCTGTACAATTAATCGGCAGCTGCACACTACCCAATAATAATTTACTAGTAATTCCATTCTAAGTCACATCATCTGTCAACAAATTCTCAATCAACGGCACCATTTATACTCAAATTTTTAACACCACAGTCTGGACACATGACACAAACTTGAGGCAAGATTCAGCATAAAAATAAATAGTATGTAATGACATAATAACAAAGTACACATATCATTGATATTTCGCTCAGCAAAGTCAAACTACAACATTGTGTGACATGTAAGCCAGTTCAAATTACGACCCTTCATGACAAATCTGTCAGTCAATTCAAACTACAACATTGTGTGACATGTAAGCTAGTCAAACTATAACATTGTGTGACATGTAAGCCAGTTCAGATTACAACACTTCATGACAAATATGTCAGCCAATTCAAACTACAACATTTCATAACACATCACTCAGTCAAACTACAACATGTTGTGACATGTAAGCCAGTTCAGATTAAAACACTTCATGACAAATATGTCAGCCGATTCAAACTACAACATTTGGGCCTGAAGACGCAGCAACAGTGATAAATGCAGTCAGCGACCCTTAGCTTGACTGCTTGCATCAGGGAACCAGAGCTGACCAAGACCCTACTCCACCTCCAAGTGGTGGTCCTGGAAACAGGCTGCATCACTGCAGTCTGGCTGAGAGAGTAGGGATCGAAGAGGGAAGGCTAACCCGGTCCCAAAAATGCCTTGTTGAAACCGGATGTGTCGGGCCGAAAGGCGCAAATATCGCAGCTTTGCTGTAGACGGCGACACAACATAACAAACGTCCTTTTCAGGACGAATGCAGAAGAAGAAGAATGTCACGGGTGACTGATAATTTTATTTTACCAACACGTTCCATTGTTCTTACTCTTTTAATGTTCTGGTTTCCTCGACTTTTTGCATTTTTTGGGTTTTCTTTTCTTTCGGATTTTACCTACGTAGCCCATTATTCCCCTCTCAGACCCCACCCGCAGTTTTATTTCGTTCTGGCTTTCATTATAAATTCAACACTTGGTCAGTACAATAATATTACCTAAGCTGCAATGATAATATTACCTGTGTTGTCTGACTAGGGGAAACGCGTGTGGCTCGTAACAGGTTTGATCTCCAGCCGCCCACGGCGACCGTTGCCTCAACTGGCTGTGTGTGGTGTACCCGGAAACGGGGCCTCCCAGTACTGAGACACAGTTAAGTCCCCGATGTCATTTATCGGTGCAGAGTTGAGAGAGATGGCTGAGCATCACAATCCCCCCTGTGTTGCAGCATGATGAGAACCCAGAATTGCACACTGAGCTTGGGGGGAATCACTTGGGCATCAGACTTAATACTGGCTCTTGACTGGATGGCCGCATGCAGGAGATTTCTACAATGGGGGGTTGGCAGGTGGTGGGTATCTGGAAGTGGCTCTGTGCAGGACGTGAGGATTCCTTGGGTGAGCCCAGAACCAGAGCACAGCATTGTGCAAGCTCTGCATAGTTGGAGAGCCCCCTGGATGACGGGGAAGGCACAGTGTGCTACCCCACCTGTCCCCAACTGCTAACTTAGAACCAGAAGTGGGGTCCTCTGTATGCGTGCCAGGCCAGGATAAAATGCCTGGGAAAGAGACTGGAGCTCAGAACTCCCTAACTCAAAGTTGCAGGATGGCAGGAAAGACAGGGCTATTTTGAAGATAATGCAACCATATTTTCACCATACGAGCTCGGACGCCGCCTCGGTAAACAAGGTCCGCGCAGAGCAGTGACACCCCCAGGCTGCTTGCGAATAGTCTACTACTGGGAACATAAACAGATTAGGGATGAGCCCACTCTCCCGTTGAACAGGTGCTAAAGTCATAGATACTGGGCCAGAAGGCGCACCGGAAACCACAGTATCACGCAACTCGCTTTTTTTTTTTCTATGGAGAGTAAACCGTCAAATAAATCTCGTACTGGTGCTCGCCCTGTGGAGCTCCACCAGGCAGGTGCAGTGCCGGGCTCTGAGCCTCGACAGAGCCCACCCTCAGCTACTGGAGGACCCTCTAGACCGTCTTGTGGAGTCAGCAGACGGCGGAGGAGAACTACTGACCAAAACAAAACAGAAAAAGAGAAACCCAGAGTGCCACTTGTCATGATGCACTGGAATGCAGAGGGAGTGAACAGCAAGCAGGCTGGATACAGCAAAAAGACAGAGCTGGAAAACATCTTGTATGAGAAGCAAGTCAGTGTTTGCTGTATCCAAGAGACTCACTTGAAAGCAGATCAAACCTTTAAAATAAGGGGATATCAATGCTTCAGATCCGACAGAAAAGATAGACGAAAAGGAGGAGTACTTACTCTTGTAAGGAATAACATTCCTGCACACGAAAGGAAAACCTTCATGGATGGAGCAGAATATCAGCTGTTGCAGATAAAGGTAGACAAGATGGAAATAGAACTCCTGAACTATTACTGTCCGAACAACAAACCCCTGAGTCTCAGCTCTATACAGGTACCAGCCACCAACTTTATAGCAGTTGGAGACTTTAATAGCCACTCCCAGAGCTGGGGCTATAACCATCTGGATCACAGAGGTGAAGAGGTTGAAACTTGGCAAGATGATCACTCCCTAATCCTAGTCAATAATGCCACAGATACTCCTACCTTCTACTCCAGAGGATGGCACACAACTTCAACACCAGATCTTGCCTTCTCCACACCAGATATAGCTGGATCTATTAGTAGAGAAGTAGGAGACCAACTAGGGGGAAGCGACCATCGCCCAATCTTTCTTACTGTCCAGAGTGCAACTCTCAGTACAGGCCCAGCCATTACAAGATGGAACTACAAAAAAAGCCAACTGGGGTTTATTCAGGCATCAGGTGAACACGCTGCTGTCTACCCTCAAGGTACAGAACAGAGACATTAATGAAGTGGTAAAAGACTTCAACAGATGCATACTACAAGCTGCAAAAGAAACCATTCCCAAAGGATGCCGGCGTAACTACATACCATACTGGTCCAGCACACTCCAAGAACGTCAGGAAGCCATGGACAGGGCTAGAAAGGACGCAGAGTCTCAGCCTTCACTTGAAACTCACAACAAATGGAAAAAGGCTGTAGCAGAGTTTCAGAGAACAAAGCTAGAAGAAAAAACGGAAAAGCTGGAGAACTAAAACGGCATCGCTGAACCTTGAGAAAGACGGCAGGAAACTTTGGAGATTAGTCAAGTCTCTAAATGAAGAGCGTTCCTCACCTAGGCAGACTATCACATTGGATGAAGGTGGCAACTTTTCAGAGGAAAACAAGCTGCAGACTTGTTTGCTAGAAGATACAGTTCAGAAAGCAACTTACCCATTAACATAGATCATCAGAGAGAGATAAGAAAAGAAATACTGGCAACCATGGGACAGACAGATACTCCTGCCCCAATGAGGGAACCCATCACACTAGGAGAACTACAAAAGGCTATTTCCAAGCTTAAGTTTCAAAAGTCACCCGGCCCAGACAAAATCAGCAACGAAATGCTAGTAAATCTGAGCTCAGCAGCAAAGACAAAACTGCTTGAGATATTCAACCACAGCTGGTTGAAAGGAACGGTACCCCAAGTATGGAGAGAAGCCATCACAATACCCATACTAAAGAAAGGGAAATGTAAGACCGAGGCTGCAAGTTACCGGCCAATCAGTCTCACAAGCTGTGTTTATGGAGCGAATAGTCAACCACAGATTGAAATGGTATTTAGAGTCTGAGCAGATCCTGGTGCCGGAACAAGCTGGATTTAGAGAATGCTACAGTATAGAAGACCAAGTTACTTACTTGTCTCAAGCAATAGAAGATGCCTTCCAGGAGAAGAAAAAGGTCCTAACGATCTGGGTCGACTTCAAGCAGGCCTTTGACAAGGTGGCCTCATTGCAAAACTTAGGAGAAGTGGAATCCAAGGCAACATGATGAAATGGATCCAGTCATACTTGCATAACAGGAGAACTAGAGTCACTCTTGACGGTCTGCAGAGCAGAAAAGTGTTGCTCCATCAGGGGGTACCTCAAGGAGGAGTAATTTCCCCCACACTCTTCCTTGTTTACATCAATGACCTGGTGAAAGATCTCCCTGCAGGAGTTAAAGCTGCCTTATATGCAGATGACCTAGTACTCTGGTGCGCTGATGAAAATGTCACCACAGCAAATTATAGAATGCAGCGGGCAGCAGACATGCTAGTGTCATGGGCAGAGAAATGGCTTATCACAATAAACACAGACAAAACCTCCACAACACTGTTCTCCCCCGCCCCCAAGGACAAATCAGCTAACATACACCTAGGGACAACCGTGATCAAGGAAGAAAGCTACCCCACCTATCTTGGGGTGACATTTGACCAAAGGCTTACATGGAATAAGCATATTGAAAACGCAGAAGGAAAGGCCCGAAGACGACTAGGCATACTCAGAAAATTAGCAGGTACCAACTGGGGAGCAAATGAACGAAATCTAAAGAAGATTTATAATGGAGTAATAAGACCACACTTAGAGTTTAGCTCAGCAGCATGGTCATCAGCTGCTAACTCACATCCGCAGTCGTTGGACAAGGTGCAAAATCAAGCTCTCAGGCTCATTACAGGAGCCATGAAAACTACACCAATAACAGAGATGCAGAAGGTTGCTGGATTACAGACATTGTCCCATAGAAGAGACACAAAAAACCATGATCCAGATGGAAAAGTACAACAGTATGCCAATGCACCCAATGAAGGCAAGACTAGATGATCTGGCATTGGGACGTCTAAAGCATCGGGGGAAAAGACTTATAAGACAGCATCAAGAAGACCTATCCATGAAGACAACACCACTGAAGCCCACCCTATACCCTGTACCATGGGAGCAGGCCAGCAGTGCCCTCCAAATTAATACATCAGTCAGTGGTCTCACAAGTGGATGTGAGTATAATGATCTGCAAAAACGAACTGCTACATTGAGTATGATCCAAGAAAGCTATCCCGATCAATCATGGATACATGCCTATACAGATGGATCAGCAACTAATGCTGTTAGGAATGGGGTGCCGGTATCTTTATCTCATATCCTGACAACCACTATGAGACTAGGCACATTCCCACTGGTAAATTCTGTTCCAACTATACAGCTGAGGTTCAAGCTCTAGAGCAAGCTGCAAATATGATTTATAACACCAACTCTGACTGCCACCAGGTAGTCATCCTCACAGATGCACTGTCTGTCCTGCAAGCTCTCAAGGGTGGTAAACTCCCGCATCTGAGAAATGAACTAAACAAGGTAGCTGCAAAAAAGAGAACCATACTTCAGTGGGTACCATCTCATTGTGGTGTACCCGGAAATGAAAAGGCAGATAAACTTGCAAAAAAGGGAGGAGAATGTGAACAAGAAGATAATGAAGTCACATACTTTGAGAAAAAGAGAGCTATCCAGACTATCAGAAGAGAACAGAACCAACCCAAAGACGACTATCACACTCTCGACCGGCAGAAACAGATAACTATTTTTCGACTCAGGACAGGGCATAACAAACTGAATAAACACATGCACAAGCTACGATTGTCTGCTTCACCACTGTGCACATGTGGATTAAACGAACAAACTGCTGAGCATGTTCTACAGGACTGTCCTCTGTATGACCAGTTAAGAAAGATATACTGGCCGAATGACTCAACACTAAACTCAAAGCTATATGGAGTTAAAGAGGAACTTCAAACAACAGTCGAATTCATCATGAGAACTCGTCTGACGGTGTAATCATCAAAGATGCGATCGCAAGAAGAAGAAGAAGAAGATCTCCAGCGAGAAATAGTTTCTTTGAAGCGAACCGCTAGCTAATACAGTCGGTAGCGGGAACAAAGGGGAGACAAAACTCACGTTCGTTCTGAGATTTTTGTTGTGGCCCTTGATCGCTCACAGAATAATATTATATCTTAACTACGGAAATTTTCTCGCGGTTGTTGTCTTCTGATGTAGTCTCTAGAAATAACTTTTGTCTTACTCATGATTACGTTATACGCCGTACATCCGTGGGAACACGTGATGGGGTTTAGCGTCTCGGGTAGACTATAAATTTAGATAGGTTTACTCAGTCAAGCACACTCGTAAATTGTTCCTGCCCGTAGATGACCAAATGAGACATGCAGATGTTAGCACAACAGAACTAGATTGTGTTGCCTATTCTCGTCATCTCGAGGTAAGTAGATATCTTTTATATATATATATTTCATGTTAGCTTTTATATATACCTGATAGGAGTGTGACTTGAATTATTTTAGGTGATTTCTCCCGGTAATTAGTTCAGTGATAATGTAGCGCCGTCTACCGTCTTAGTTAACGGGTGCTTAAGCAGTAAGTGTCTCCCTGTGTTATTGTTTACAATGGGTTAATGGTAAACTTACGATAACAGATACTTACTATGCGAAAGACATCATAGTCCTTTCAGTGCTTACCATGGGTTAAGAGTAGGCTAAAATAACTGTCATTACTGTAAGGAAATGTCAGCGGTGTAGGTTATTCACTTAAAACTGAATAGTGATGTGCGGGCACTATAACACTGAATTATAAGAGATAATCACTTATTACTTTCTGATAGAAACTTCTAGTGGTCGTGTGGAATTTTATATGCCTACTTGTATAGCTAGACACCAGTTTGTAACTTTCACGGCAGTCCAGAAAGCAGCCTTATATTTCAGTCACAACTGTATTATTATAGCAATAACATTGCATTTTCCATGTATTCAATTTTTGGGAGGTTATTACCTTTCCTTTTTTTTGTGTATCGACCCCAAGGGGCGCATACCATTTATTATGTAATGTCTAATGCTGTATTTTATGTAAATTCACTTAATGTTGTAAGATGAATCACATATCCACTCAGCTGGAACTACAGGGTTAGGTTTCCTGTATGTTGAGTTGGAAGAAGACGGAGTAGCTTTTGCCGACAGGTACATGTGTGTACAAAATATATTAGCCTATGCAGGTGCATGCTGATAATTGATAGAGTGGAAGTAACAGGAAGGTGACTCACATGGATAAAAGACAGTCCGAGACTATCATAGCAATGATTAAAATAATTATACATCACATAGTGGGGCATAACTGTTTAATATAACATTATTGTAATTTTATTGTTTGGTTGATGTAAAAGTCGTTTCTTTTGGGTCTCAGTTTCAGGATACCCCACTGCTATCGCTGGATTCCAGTCAGGCGAAGAACTTCACATTCTCTTAGATGTCGCGTTTTTTTTTCTGAAAAGCAATTAGCACCACGAGTTGTCACCCCTACCTGAAATACAACCCTTTGTCAACGCCCATCCCTCTAATGCTCATGCAGTGTTTAAAGAGCCAAAGAAAATCTGAAATTAAATTTGGCAGTAGTGGTTTCCTACTCGCCTCTTGATCACCAGTCAGAGCATAGTGGCTTCCAGCATATCTATCAGTGCAGTGTCTTCAGCAGAATTGAAACACCTGACTGTGTGCTTAAACAGAGCACTCGGTCACAAATAAAAGTTCAAACCAGCCAAACCAGATTTAACATCAAGTATGCAGGCCTAATTTCACGCGCCTGGATAATAGCGCAATGGACCGTTTGTCCTAAATTGACCTCGTCTGGTGTGTGTGTCTGGTCATTCAAAACCCTGCACACATTATCGGTCAGCTGAAGATAGACAGAGTAATCTACAACCTAGCTCGTTATTAGGGTGTAACCAACGGTGCATGGATAGCTCCTACAGTGTATTTATAGTGAAAATTCATCACCTATAGGAGGATATATCTACATATAAAGACACTAACTGGAGTTATCAAATGTGGTTCCATAAAAGCGGAAGGATTGAGAACTTTGTTTATTTATTTTCTCGGTGTTCTACAGGACAAGTTTTGTGTTGGTGAATTGTTCTGTCCATTGGTGTTTGATTGGATATTTGTTAACTGTTGTGAATATTGATGCCTTTTATTATGTTGTTGTGCTGATATACTTATTTTCATATATTTTCTTCTTCAAGAACCTTTAATCCATTTTACGCATTTATTAACGCGCTTTTCACGACCCTTCATCCATAATTATTATTTTCAGCTCTTACTATGGTCTCTATTTGATAAGAGAAAAGAGAGAGAGAGCGGGTGGTGTTTAGACTATATAAGTGTGTTGAGGCTTGGAGAGAGAGATAACTTTTAATGAATCTTCTTACAGGTTGGTCTCAAGTTCACCCTATTTTACACACAATCTGTGTAAAATCTATAATTCTGTCAGTCCACTCTCATTGTCGATTACACTACAATTGTTTAACTCGACAAAAACTCTAACACTTTAACTCAACCACGACAGATGTCAGCTCGTCCGTAGGATTGATCTAAACTCTGGAACAACCACGACAGGTGAATCTCTCACAAGATTCTATTTTTATTCTTGGAGTTTAGTGTTCTGCAGATTATAGGAATTTCTATCCCCTAGACAAATTGAACCATTTCTTTTGGAAGAAGTCTGAACAGCGCTTTTTCTCCACAGCAATCATAAATCACAAGTTACATTTATTGTTCATTTTACACGTCACAGCTGGTTAAGGTTACTGGTATCACTGCTGAGTTTTTGGGTTTTAAAAAGGCTGACGCCTATTGTTGTTAAAGTCAGAAAATTTTTTTTTGGGTTAAATATTTTTCCAGGTAGTAGATCTTTAATCTGGGATAAGAAGCTACAGATAGTCAGTTTACTAGCTTGCCTATGTACCAAGGGAGGGTGTTCAGTCGTATGATAGTAACCAATCCTCTCAAAAGCTGAGTACTGACAGAAGTGGGGTGGAGTGATGATAATAAGTTTTATATCACTTAGATTATTTTTTTTTTGGAGTTTTGGGTTTTTTTCTTGTCGCAAACATAGTACGGTAGCTACAAACTTCTCGACTTAAAGTTTTCCCATGCTAGCCTAGATTTTATTGATTATTGAGTGTTAATTCACAAGGAAGTTAATCAGCACCTAGTGGACTAGGTAACTAAGATCTCTAGGTTTTCTCTTGCATAGTGTTTGCTCACCCTGATATAATGGCCAATCTAACTAAAGTGCATAGGATTGCACTTGAGGTAGCTAAGTACATGGAGTATGATGATAGCGAAGTTCAGCCCTTTCTAGAATATGCAGTGAGCATGCAGGATCAATACGAAGTAGACGACTTATTTGGCAACCGTCTAGCCTTGGCATGGCCCTGTAAAAAGGATGGGGAGAGCGAAGCATTCATCCGAGAGTATGTAGAAGAAGCAATGGAACAGGACAAGAAAGCGATGGAACAGGACAAGAAATGGGAAACAGAAAGACAAGAACATGAAAAGGGGCAACAAGAACAGGACAAGAAATGGGAGATGGAACGACAAGAAAGGGACAGAGAAAACCAAGAAAGGGACAGGCTACACCAGATCAGAATGAATGAACTGGAAGCCAAATCCGGAGGATAAAAACATACTAACTGTAGTCACTCTAGTTCCCCCGCTACTGCGCTCTTGTCGGACAACGCCCCTGTAAACCTTGCGCCCCCGACAGATAACTTGTCTGCTAAAACTGTGCCCCAACTCCAGAAAATTGACTTTCCTTTGGACTTGGATCCGAAGCCCAAAGAAGGAAAGGATTTATGTCAGGACAGCAGCCCTAAAACCACGGGAAAGACTACGAAACGAACCCTGGCGTGGAAACTGCACAAAAGTGGGAGAGGTGCTAACAAGCATTATAATTCGGATAGTTACCATCTGCCAGTCGGAGAACACCGAACCTCTCATGCTCCAGATTGAGCACCACCTAACCGACACGTGACGTCAAGAAAAGGGAGCCAAACCCTATCACGTCATATTTCGCAAGCTCCCTGGCAGGACAGTGAAAAACCATATGCAGAGGCGTATCCCTACAACTCAAGGATCGGAGGAAGGAGGTGCCGCCCCTCTCATCACCCTGAGCTGCTAAGGTGCAAGAATGAGGCGCTTGCTAAACGGGTTAAAGTTTCCTATTTGTTCCAAGGAACTTTGGAAAAAGACACTGAGAGCTTTATCTCGGGCACTCCGCGATCAAACGGGATCTTAAACCGTCCAGTCCTTTGCTTGCAGACTGCGGAGCCTGTAACCCAGGAAGTAGATCTCACATTGCAGGACAAATTGCAACTGACGCCATTAACTCCCTCAGGGGAGGGCAAAGTTGATATTTTTGGTAGAAACAGGGTTTCAGGTGGAGGAATCCCTGGGACTTCACTTGAATCTCACATACTTCTCAGGGCAGAAGACAGTGAGAAAAGCTGCCTTCCGACTTTGCAAGGAGCTATTGTTGACAGCTCTGGCTCACTTCAGGTTGGTAGGGGAAAAGCGAATTAACAAATTCTGCAAGTAGCAGATAATACCTATCTTTCTCCAAAGATAGAAGCTACTGAATTCTGTTATGATTCAGTAGAACCCCAGAATGCGATCGGAGGCTCTATGCTAGGCGCATCAGAGATCTCTCATCTAAATCACATTATACCAGCTGTCTCAACCCCGCTGATGTACAGCAACGTAGTCGCCTGCGCCAGGCCACTACCAAACAACTTGATCATTTCCGTTGACCAAGCCAGAATTGTGAGTGGCAAGGTAAGGAAAGTTCCAGACCCGCCTTTAGACGGCACAGGTCTGAAGATTGATCAATGCTCCCACCGAAGCAGGGGAGTAGGTGTGGAGAGGAAGAAAAAGAAATGCGCGAGCATTTCTTCGGCCAGCAAACTGCTTCAATTGCCGACCCGGGTTACTCGCGCGCGGAAAATTCCGGTAGGTCGCCGTTATCTCAGGTCAGTTAGGTACAAGCCTGTGAAATGTAAATACCCCGCGTCGAGCAATGATGTCACTGTACGTAACAGGTTGATTACCTATGCAGTGGTCAGTGAGTTACGGCGGCGCCTGAACTCACAAAAGATACGGATGCTTATTCGGATGATAAACAGGCAGAGCGAACTATGTAAACAAGGCCAGGTTTGCAGGGAAAGGAAATACATCACGGCCGAATGGCCTCGCAAAATCCCATTCGCCGAGCGACTACTAGATAGAGGGAAGAAAAGATGAACTCGTAGCCATGCGGACAGACAGACAGTAGTTTGGATACGAATTTGGTTTATGAGTATAGGATTTTCCAAGGACATATAATGGACGTCTATGGGAAAATTAAATTACTGTCCATTAGTCCGTGCTGCACGAACTTTATACGGGGGGGGGGGGACCTGTCACGGGTGACTGATAATTTTATTTTACCGACACGTTCCATTTTTCTTACTCTTTTAATGTTCTGGTTTCCTCGACTTTTTGCATTTTTTGGGTTTTCTTTTCTTTCAGATTTTACCTACGTAGCCCATTATTCCCCACCCACGGTTTTATTTTGTTCTGGCTTTCATTATAAATTCAACACTTGGTCAGTAGTGGTCAGTACAATAATATTACCTAAGCTGCAATGATAATATTACCTGTGTTGTCTGACTAGGGGAAACGCGTGTGGCAGGTTTGATCTCCAGCGAGAAATAGTTTCTTTGAAGCGAACCGCTAGCTAATACAGTCAGTAGCGGGAACAAAGAGGAGACAAAACTCATGTTCGTTCTGAGATTTTTGTTGTGGCCCTTGATCGCTCACAGAATAATATTATATCTTAACTATGGAAATTTTCTCGCGCTTGTTGTCTTCTGATGTAGTCTCTAGAAATAACTTTTGTCTTACTCATGATTACGTTATACGCCGTACATCCGTGGGAACACGTGATGGGGTTTAGCGTCTCTGGTAGACTATAAATTTAGATAGGTTTACTCAGTCAAGCACACTCATATATTTTTCCTGCCCGTAGATGACCAAATGAGACAGGCAGATGTTAGCACAACAGAACTAGATTTTGTTGCCTATTCTCGTCATCTCGAGGTAAGTAGATATCTTTTATATATATATATTTCATGTTAGCTTTTATATATACCTGATAGGAGTGTGACTTGAATTATTTTAGGTGATTTCTCCCGGTAATTAGTTCAGGGATAATGTAGTGCCATCTACCGCCTTAGTTAACGGGTGCTTAAGCAGTAAGTGTCTCCCTGTGTTATTGTTTACAATGGGTTAATGGTAAACTTACGATAACAGATACTTACTAGGCGAAAGACATCATAGTCCGTTCAGTGCTTACCACGGGTTAAGAGTAGGCTAAAATAACTGTCATTACTGTAAGGAAATGTCAGCGGTGTAGGTTATTCACTTAAAACTGAATAGTGATGTGCGGGCACTATAACACTGAATTATAAGAGTTGTCACTTATTACTTTCTGATAGAAACTTCTAGTGGTTGTGTGGAATTTTATATGCCTACTTGTGTAGCTAGACACCAGTTTGTAACTTTCACGACAGTCCAGAAAGCAGCCTTATGTTTCAGTCACAACTGTATTATTATAGCAATAACATTGCATTTTCCATGTATTCAATTTTTGTGAGGTTATTACCTTTCCTTTTTTTTTGTGTATCGACCCCAAGGGGCGCATACCATTTATTATGTAATGTCTAATGCTGTATTTTATGTAAATTCACTTAATGTTGTAAGATGAATCACATATCCACTCAGCTGGAACTACAGGGTTAGGTTTCCTGTATGTTGAGTTGGAAGAAGACAGAGTAGCTTTTGCTGACAGGTACATGTGTGTACAAAATATATTAGCCTATGCGGGTGCATGCTGATAATTGATAGAGTGGAAGTAACAGGAAGGCGACTCACATGGATAAAAGACAGCCCGAGACTATCCTAGCAATGATTAAAATAATTATACATCATAGTGGGGCATAACTGTTTAATATAACATTATAATTTTATTCAACAGCTTGATCTCCATATAACTGTGCCCAAGCTCGCGCCCTGGTGGCGCCACCTCAGATTGGGCGAAGAGAGGCTCACACAACAAGCACAGGAGGGGAGAAAACGTCGAAAAGAGCACCAGGAAAATAAGCAGCTGAGGGCTGTCACCTCAGGGGCGCATTCCCATAGTCAGTTATGACTGAAGGGGCTATTATTATTATTATTATAATTTTATTGTTTGCTTGATGTAAAAGTCGTTTCTTTTGGGTCTCAGTTTCAGGATACCCCACTGCTATCGCAGGATTCCAGTCAGGCGAAGAACGTCACATTCTCTTAGATCTCGCGGTTTTTCTGAAAAGCAATTAGCACCACGAGTTGTCACCCCTACCTGAAATACAACCCTTTGTCAACGCCCATCCCTCTAATGGGAAATAAGCTCATGCAGTGTTTAAAGAGCCAAAGAAAATCTGAAACTGAATTTGGCAGTAGTGGTTTCCTACTCACCTCTTGATCACAAGTCAGAGCATAGTGGCTTCCAGCATATCTATCAGCCAGCGCCTTCAGCAGAATTGAAACACCTGTGTGCTTAAACGGAGCACTCAGTCACAAATAAAAGTTCAAGCCAGCCAAACTGGATTTAACATCAAGTATGCAGGCCTAATTTCACGCGCCTGGATAATAGCGCAATGGACCGTTTGTCCTAAATTGACATCGTCTGGTGTGTGTGTCTGGTCATTCAAAACCCTGCACGCATTAGCGGTCAGCCGAAGATAGACAGAGTAATCTACAACCTAGCTCGTTATTAGGGTGTAACCAACGGTGCATGGATAGCGCCTACAGTGTATTTATAGTGAAAATTCATCACCTATAGGATATATCTACATATAAAGACACTAACTGGAATTATCGAATGTGGTTCCATAAAAGCGGAAGGATTGAGAACTTTGTTTATTTATTTTCTCGGTGTTCTACAGGACAGGTTTTGTGTTGGTAAATTGTTTTGTCCATTGGTGTTTGATTGGATATTTGTTAACTGTTGTGAATATTGATGCCTTTTATTATGTTGTTGTGCTGATATACTTATTTTCATATATTTTCTTCTTCAAGAACCTTTAATAAATTTTACGCATTTATTAACGTGCTGTTCACGACCCTTCATCCATAATTATTATTTTCAGCTCTTACTATGGTCTCTATTTGACAAGAGAAAAGAGAGAGAGCGGGTGGTGCTTAGACTATATAAGTGTGTTGAGGCTTGGAGAGAGAGAGAGATAACTTTTAATGAATCCTCTTCCAGGTTGGTCTCAAGTTCACCCTATTTTACACACAATCTGTGTAAAATCTATAATTCTGTCAGTCCACTCTCATTGTCGATTACACTACAATTGTCTAACTCGACAAAAACTCCAACACTTTAACTCAACCACGACAAAGAAGAAACTACAACATTTCATAACACATCAGTCAGTCAAACTACAACATTTCATAACACATCACTCAGTCAAACTACAACATTTCAAAACACATCACTCAGTCAAAGTACAACATTTCATAACACATCACTCAGTCAAACTACAACATTTCATAACACATCACTAAGTCAAACTACAACATTTCATAACACATCAGTCAGTCAAACTACAACATTTCATAAAACATCACTCAGTCAAACTACAACATATCATAATAGATTAGTCATTCATTTCAAACTGCAAAGTCTGACACACCTGTCAGATAATTCAAATTACATTTCATGGCACATAGGTCAGTAAGTTCAAATTACATTTCATAAGTCACGTTGTTGTTGTTGATTAACTAGGGCTGCTGAGCTTGTCGCTCTTTAGCAGTCAATGCCAAGCTGAAGAATTTACATGTGTTTTCATAAGTCATCTGTCAGTTTATTCAAATTACAACACTTCATGACATATCAGTCAGCCACATCAAATTGTACATTCCACAATATGTCAATCAGCCAATTCAAATTACATTTCCTGACATCAGTCCATCAATTCAAATTTCAATTCATAATACATCAGTCGTTAAACTCAATTTAGATTTCACGACAGATCAGTCAGCTAATTCAAATTTACTTGTAAGTTAGTTTTATCCATTTCATGACTTGTAAGTTAGTTTTATCAAACTGACTATTCCTTAAAGGAAGCTTTGTGGAATGTTAAGCATCCGATGAGCATCACATTTCATAAAGAATACTGGCTTTAAATACACTCAACCCCAATAAGTGCAAGTTCCATTCACGTGAACATGAATATGCGAGAGCTCTATTTTACAACCCTATTTTTTTTCTTGCACAACTAACTTCAGTTATACATGAGTTGAGCATTGCGATCACTAATGATATGCAAAACTGGGTTTCTATATTTTTGTTTTTTAAATTATAAACAAATATTGTACGGTAATGTAATGGAATGAATGCACTAATTTGTAATGTCTTCTTAAGTACAATACCAATACCCTTTAGCTCCCCAAGGAGCATAGGCCTTCAACAAACACAAGCCAAGTCCTCCTGTCATGTGCCATCAGCTTAAGTTCTTTCACAGTTTTCCTCATCAGTTTCACTTGTCTCCAGTTCTCTTATCCATGTGTATTTTGGTCTACCTCTGCCTCTCTTTCCCTGGGGATTCCAGAACAAGGTCTGCCCTGTAATGCTATCAACAGGTTTCCTCAATGTGTGTCCTATCCATCGCCAGCGTCTTCTTCTTATCTCTTGTTCCACTGGCACTTGTCTGGTTCTTGTCACCAATTCCACATTAGTGATTTTTTCATACCATTTCAGTCCTTCTATTCTACGCAAGCACCCGTTTACGAATGTTTGTAACTTTGTTGTTTTTGTTGTTCTCCATGTTTCAGAGCCATACAATAGTACTGACTCCACATTTGAGTTGAAGATTCCCATTTTTGTGCTGGACTTTATCTTGATCTCCATATGTTTCCCAATCCAATGAAAGATCATCTTGCTTTTTTGTAATATTATTTTGATATCACTGTCTGTCCCTCCAACTTTGTCTATAATACTGCCAAGATATGTGTAAGATTCTACATCTTGTAGTGGTGTTTCCTCAAGTCTGACCTAGTTATCATTTCTTGCATTTATTCCCATTATCTTTGTCCTTTTCCAGGCCCACTTGTTGTGACCTCTCATCAAGTATTTTCATTTTGTCTTGCATCTCATTTTGGTTATAGGATTTAAGGGCCAAGTCATCTGCAAAATCTAGATCCTCAAGCTGTTTAGTCAGATTCCACTGGATTCCATTTCTATTGTGTGATGTCGATATTTTCATTACCCAATCTATTGCTAGTAAGAAAAGAAATGGAGGCAAGAGGCATCCCTGTCGCACTCCCGTATTTATTCCAACTGGTTGTAAGCTGTCCTTCATGACAAACTCTTTATGTCATGTCTTAATAAGTTTTCTTTATTAAGTTAATATCTTCATGGGAACTCCATAATGCCTCTCCTCTTCTATGTTGCCTATTGAGAAGTTCCTCAAAATTTATTTGGTTTCTGTTGTCTTCAATATACTTCCTCTTGTCTCTTTTGTTGTTTCTTCTTACTTCTTTGTTTGCTTCTATGTACACTTTATATCTTTTTCTCAGTACCGCTCCACATGTCTTGTTCCATATATTTTTTTATTTCTTGCCAGTGGTCTTTCTTATCTGCTTCACCATCCAGCTGTTGGAGTACTTGGTATTTGTTGGGATTCTGTAATTGAAAAGTTGTCTCTTATTTCCTGATTTCTTAGATATTCCACATTATACTGTTGTCTATAGCTATGTACTGTTGTAAATTTCTTGAGTTTTAATTTTGTTTTGGCTAACAGAAGATGGTGATCTGATACCACATCTGCTTCTCTATATACCCTTATGTCATATAATGATGACGTAAACTTTTTATTTATGCATACATGATCAATCTGGCTGCTTACTCGGAGCAACCAAGAGAACATGCACACCATCATAGCTGGCAGACGCTGGAGTTGGGTTGGCCACGTCCTCAGAAGAGACCCTGATGCCATCACAAGAACAGCTTTGCTATGACCCCTGAAAGAAAGCGATAGAGACCGACCAAAAAAAACTAGGTGGAGAACTGTGGAGGCAGAGATGCAAAGAATGAACCAGAGCTGGGGCACTGCACGAAGGATGGCCGCCGACAGAGCAAAGTGGAAGCAGTTTGTTGCTGCCCTACAAGATGCCACCAAGGGTGATGGCCACTGACTGCTTTGACAGTCGGCAGGTAAGGGTCAAAGAAGAAGATCAATCTGGTTCTCTGTTCTGTAGTCTGATGACATTCATGTTGCTCTAAGTATTCTGTTTTGTGGAAACATGAAGTTTGTGCCCATTTTTGTTCATTGTACCTAATCTATGTTTTCCCATGATTTCTTCAAAGCCGGTGTTGTCTGTTCCTCTTTTTGCATTTAAGTCCCCATCAAAATTGTGATGTTCTGTCTTCTCTTTTTATCCAAGACATTTTGTAGTCTGGTGTAAAATTCTTCTTTCACAGATTCTTCTTTATCATTCATTAGTGCATAACACTGGATGACGTTTACAGTACACTAAAGCACACTGTATCATAAATGCTAAGGAAGTTATTGCATACTTTCCTCAAAAATAATTTCATACAATAATGTGGTCCCATATAGCCTAATATTGATGGAGAAGAGGAAAAAGGCACAACAACAAATGACAGCAGAGTTCATGAGTCGGCCCTGAAGTGTTTCTCAACCTTCAGAATCTCAGTTTTCAGCCTCTGCCTTAGACAATCCAGACAACAACAGAGGTATTCGGGGTATATGTTATGTGTGTATATATGTATGTATGTAACAAGTTTTTTAACTAGATGAATCATCTAGTTAAAATATCCAAGGTGAATTGGCCACGATCATTTTGGGTAGAAATGAATGAAGAATGTGCGCGTGAAAGTGGATGACAGTGGCCATTACATAGTACATTTAGACATAGATGAAGATGTGAGTCTAACATACAAGTCAGCAAACGCTTTTCATTCTGGATTTAAATCACATAAACTTAACCTAATTCTAAGTGAACTAAAATGTAAATCGTCACAAGGAAGAATAGTGCGCGAAATGAAATGTGTAAACCACTCATTGTCACCTAGCTTTCTATCTAATGTTAAGTTAAGTGATAAAATACTTTCATTTGCTGTGAGATCGAGGTTACAGTTACTGGACTGCGAAAGTCCTTTACATCTATACTATCCACAGACATACACGAAAATGTGCAAAATATGTAACCACCCATTCGAAACAGTGTCACATTTACTGAATGGATGTACCAAATTTCAAACATTATACCAACAAAGGCACAATAGAGCTGTAGACATTATTTATGAGAAAGTGAAATCCTCAAACAGTAATAATAGAGACATAACAATAAATAAAGAAATAATAGTTAAACCATCACTTTTCAGCAGCAGTAATACTTCATTTAAATCACGTGCCGTAAAACCTGATTTAACAATAATCAATCGACAGAACAAAACAGCTTTTATAGTAGAGGCGGCAATACCATATGACGCACATTTAGATAAATGTTACCAACATAAATTTGACAAGTACTATCCATTGACTGCAGAAATTAACGAACTAGGCTATCGTATGCATGTTATACTGATAATTGGTAGTTTGGGTCATGTGCATGCAAAGTGTGTGAGTGGATTAATGTTGCTGGGGCTGCGGAAATTCGAAGCCAAAGTTCTATGTAAATATGTCAGCATTAGTGCAATTATAGGCTCTTACAGAATATGGAAACTTCGATGTAAAAAACACCCATTTTAAATTGCTGGAGATGTTTTCCACACTTTAAGTTTAATCTCAATTGTGCTCTAATATACCAAACTACTACTGTATTTGATGACATATTTAATATCTCACTCCACTAGCTGTCAAAGCATTTTATGGCAAACAAAGATTCTGATAAAACCCCCATGTAAAAACACCCACATTGATCTACTTGAAAGGTATTCCACACACATTTTTTAATTTTAATAACTCATTTTTGGCAGGTTGTATCATATCATATCATATCATTATATGCCAATGTCTTTTAGAAAACTTAAAGAATGTTATGTATGTGCAACACAAAGATTCAAGGTAAAACACCTACATAGAACTACTTGAGATGTCTTCCACACTGTATGTAAATTCTAATGATTCTCCTATATGCCATGTTGTATCTTATTATATCATGTCAGTACATGTCAATGTATTTTATGGAGAATAAAGATTCTGATATATATATATATATTCACTATATACCATCAGAGGCCGGGTGACCAGTTCTCTTCCTCGCTGTCTTTTCCTTCCCTAACTCAAAAGCAAAGTCAGGTACCCATTTACAGCAGGGCAGACTAGAGCGTGCTGATACTGTGAATCGAACCCGGCACCTTTGCCACAAGAGATCAGCACTCTAAGCACTCAGTCAATCAGACGCTCAAGAGAGGTAGAGGGAGGTTTAAAAGCACATGGAGAAGGAACCGGAGACAGGCATAATAGGGATAATGAAGACATGGAAAGATCTAGAACGGATGGCACAGGACAGGAAGGTTTAGCTTGCACAAGACCTAGGTTTATCCTGGAACTTGAGGGTAATAATGGTAATCATGATAAATAAATATGATACAGGTCCGTATACTTTTATCCAAACTCCTTAGGGACAGCTGTGTTTCAGAAACTGGATTTTTTTGGTTTCCAGATGTCGCCCAAATTGCGTTCGAAAAGTCACCCAAAATGTTTTTAAAAATTGCTCAAATGTGACAGAAAAGTAGCCCAAAAGAAACATTTGATTTTCAGAATATTTAATTTTTTAGATAAAAAGATACAGACCTGTACAAGAAGTACAAAAATAACTTGTTCTACAACAGTTTGGGCATTTGTTTCAACATTTCAAGATCCAACATCTTTTCCTCCTCTTCCTCTTCAACTTGTGAATTCACATTGACCCGCATCTGCGGCATCACTTCCTGCAGAACATTTCTTTTGCGCACATGACCATAGATGATATTTTGACCTCCATCAGCGTAACCAGTCAATATTCTGTCCTTGGTGTAGTACTTTGATGCCGGCAAGATAGGTGATGCTCCCAAGTCTTTTACTGGCCTTGTACTTTCGGGCAGCCAGTTCTCATTATTTACATGAACGGCAGTCTCCACTGTCGCTAGTGACAATGCTGGCATCCTGCTTGTCATTGGGTCCAGGTGTGCTGCAGGTGATGCCTGCTGGATCTGAGCTTCAGGCTGGTTAGGACCCTCAGGATAATGAGACTCCTTATTGGCAGTTAGGGTGGAGCTAGTTTTACCAGCAGCATTTACATCTGTCAAGATGCTGAAGTCTGTTCTCAATTGCAGCTCACTACCCAATACAGAGAACTCTAGAACTGATCTATCATTTCCCAGAAGCCCATGCTTCTCTAAGTACATCTGGGTTCCCATAGTCATGTCACTTGGGGAGAACCCCAAACGGGACACATCGGGTGTAGATAAGGTGTAAGGAGCAGATGACTTGTTGCTACCGATAACCTGTTGTAAAATTTTGGCTGAGTAAGCAGACTTGTGTGAATTGCTAGGGGCTAACTGGCGTAACTTAGCCATACGTGTGAGTTGTTCATCACTTAAGTATTTCATAGCCAAAGCATTGATCTCCATAGACTGCCACGCGTCTGATCCGTAGCCAAAAAGCAATGACACTGAGCTGACCTCAGGAACAACAAAGGAGGTAGCTGAACTCTCAGACCTAAGGAAGAATAAGAAAAACAAGATTGTCCTTGTACTCAGAACACAGTGACATTGGCGAATCGTCATTTCCTTTTTGCTAATATGGAGGATTATGTTCTCACATCTGCTGGTCACAGAAAACCTGCACCAAGCTTTCACATGTTCTTGTAGTCATGGTTTCTGTAGCAATCTGTTTTACAAGATAAGGTTGCCAGCCTCACATCAGTCGCCTTGTACAACATTCCTGAGGGAGCAGTTCTATTCTTTCTTGGTCTCACTAGAGACCCTGGTAGGTTCACACAGCGACACTAGCTTATAAATAAATAAATCAACCCATGAAACTTGGATAAATGGCCTTGACTTTTAACATTTCCCTGGTGTCTGAAAAATATTTGTAGCTGCATGACTAATATTTTAAAGAGCAAGACAACCTTTTGAGACTGGATGCTGTCAGTAGAAAATGGCTTTTGACCCTTGTATATTTAAAAGACAAAAGCGGGAGTGTAAAGGTAGTCACATGGCATATACTGCCTGCCACATGGCGGAGAAATGTTAAAGACTTCATTTTATACTAGGTCTTAGCTTGATGACATGGGATTACTGGCTCCTTTCCTCGATGCTTTTGCCTTGCTTAGCTCAAAGTATTCAGATACCCATTACATCTGGGTGGAGAGGAGTGTAATGCACTCTAGTTTTGAACCCTGTAACTGCCTCGAGAATCAAGCACTATAACAACCACTCTGCCTCTTTGACGCTAGACTCTTACAAACAATAGGGGGTGTCCGCATACGAAATCATGCAGTGGGATGGGGGCAGTGAGGGGAGGGAGAGAGGGGAGAGGTGTCACCATTTTGCGATGAAGTATGAAGACAGGGGTGAGGGGTTAAAAAATGTGATGTCGTACACAACAAAAATACGAGCGAGGATCGCTTTTTTCATAAATGTAGGAAAAAAAATAGATTTTGTAACCTAAATCCTCATAGTCACTTTTATCCGCAATAGTTAACAAATCCCTCATCGACGACGTATATTAATATTATAAGCTCGGCTGAAATATCAGAAAACTGTTATAATCTTTAACTGGTTTAAATTGTTCTTAATGATATTTTTTTCTTTCTTATTTTAATATAATGTAATACATACCTTAAAAAAAATGCAGACTAAATAAACTGTAACCACTGATTAAAATTAGATTTAACAAAATACAACAATAACAGGTTGTAATCATCTCAACAACAGTCCGATGAGATCAAAGACACAAAAAGTTATCTCTTTGAAAGATGGTATTCAGGCGAGTATCAGCATTTAAAAAATAAATTAGTTTTGATTGACAAAAAAATGCAAATGCATTTAGCTCGGTATGGCAAAGTTCGAGCCTTGTCTCGTGCTGGAATATGGCACATGAAAGAGAAGATCTCTGTAAAAAGCTGATTAATTAAACAAGGTAAAGGATCCCATTACACACCCAATGAGGTATATTGGGAATATGGTGTTACGCTCATATTTTCTTGACCATCGGCACTAGGGGTGATGTGGTCAGCATCACGCCGGCCGCCTTAACCTTCCCAGAGCTGCTCTGGTACCCAATTCATGAGGCTGGGTCAATATTTTACTTGAAAGATTGTTTTTTTTGGTCTACATTAGTTAACTAATTTACATTCAATTATGAAATCTATAAGCCCTCAGATATCATAATCTTCAATGATTCAAAACAACACTCCAGGTTTTAGAAGAATACCTCCAAACTGAAAATAAAGAAATAATACAGCTTGCTGAAACAGTTGACAGCCTGCGAACAAAATACAACATCAGAGCCACTCTCAAGCGGATACCATGACACATAGATATATCAGGCAATGATAAAGCAGACAGACTAGCAAAACTAGGAGCAAGCATGGTTCAAACAAATACTCCAGGCAACATCCAGGCAGCTAAACGAATACTCCAAAAGAACTCAAGAGAAATGGCTGTACTGATGGGCAAAAGTGTCTACTGGAAGTGTCTTGTATAAAGAAATGGCCCATCCTAACATAAATGACAACATTAATAACCTACAGCGGAAGGAGAAGAGCACAATCTTCCAACAAAGAATAGAACACACCAGACTCAACAAGCACTTAAATTAAACCCCACACATGAGCCTCATTGCCACAACTGTACCCATCTGTATGAGACAGTTCTGCATGTGCTGCTTGCTTGCCCAGGACTATCCACAGAATAAAGAAAGCTATTGCCAAGCTTCCCAACAATCATGAACACTTTATACAGCACCACTAAACAGCTAAAGAACACTCGCAAACTCATCAACTTGGAATTGGCTGTGAAAGAGTGGTAAACTCAGCAACCCTAGTTAATCAACATTTTATTACAATTTTCTTTTCAGTATTACCAAAAATTGGGGGGAGGAGGAGAAGAGTTAAGAGATTTGTGATGCCACATGGGGGTGGGAAGTGGGTTGTGACAAAATGTGACCGGGAGGGGGGAGAGGTGTGTGTGTGTGTGTGTGTGTTTAAAAAAATGGCAAAAATTGTGTGACATCACATGAGAACGAACCAATTAAATGTCGTTGCTGTCAGAACTTAATGCACTATACTAAATTAACATAGTTTACAACACATAGTAGTATATATTTTCACTTGCAGGCCTTGCTAAGTCTGCAAATGTGGAATAAAAACAAGAACTAGCCTAAAGCTATCTAGACCTTACTTTGATGAGGCCTCCTGTACAGTCATCTCTGGCTCGGCAATGGCTGGAGCTGAAGATGAGGAATCATCATGTCCACTGTTGGTCAAAAACATCTGAACATTTCTCTAAAAGAAAATACAATACAGTGTTACACATATAGGCCACTACCGAATACTTCACGTAAACACAGCTAATATTATAAGTGTTTGTGTACAAAAGAAAGTTTGCTCCTAAATATGTTATAAGCAGTTGCTCTGTGTAGTTCCTTGCGGTCTCTAAGGAGACAAAGAAAGACCACTCCACTGTCCTGTCACACACGTCATAACAGGCGACAAATGAGGTTGTACATCAGGCTGGCAACCTCATCATGTAAAACAAGTTGCAGCAGAAACCGCCACTGCTAGAGTACATGAATACTTTGGTGCAGGTTTTGCGCAGGGGTCAGCAACAGTGGTAGGTCTATACTCCATGGTGATTTTTGTTGTTTAATTAGGACTGCTGAGCTTCTCGATCTTTTTCAGCCAATACCAAGTTGAAGACTCCTTGGTATTATCTATACTGTAGATCTAGGCTTTCTTCCATTCCGAAGTATGCTGAGTTGAAGTCATGAGCTCCAGTTTCTCCAGCTTGGCTTGCATTTAAAGGATCGTCACATCTAGTCCCAAGCTAGATGTAAGAAGCATGTGGTATACTGTGCATTCCCCGCATCCAAGGGGGCTCTCCAACTATGCAGAGCTAAAATACTGTGCTCTGGTTCTGGGCTCTCCCAAGGAATTGTCATGTCCAGCACACAGCCACTTCTCAGCTCCCCTTGCCTATCACTGGGTCCATAGTGAGATACTCCTGCATGCAGTCAACCAGGTTGTCACGAAGTGGTTTTAAGTTTTATAGAGTCTGCCTGAATGAAAGCAAGACCCTAGTATGAGAAAGTCTGAGAAGATAGAATTTAGATGGAAAATGACATGCCTGTGGACGGGTGAGACTATTGGCTCAAGAGATAGACCCAGGATTTGAATCTCCCCCTGCCGCTTCGCGACTAAAAAAAATGGCTATAGTCTCCCCGCCTCTGACTGCCTTGAAACACAAGGAGATAAGGTGTATAAATACGACCACAGACACCACTATACAGACGAAGTAAAGTAAGTATAGTAAAGAATAGAAGCTGATCCAGTAAATAATATATGTATATATTTATTTACATACAAGAAAAACATAAAATGGCATCATACGTCATCAAGTCAGTCGATAGCGTGCACTGTTGCACGGCCTGAAAACAACGTACAAATTAGATTAGATAGACACTAGAAAACAAAAACAAAAAAAACCCCAAATCACATTCACTCTTTCTGTCACCCTGCTGAGGAACAATAAAATGATTAGTGATTTAATAACTCTACTATTGTGGGGCTGTCAACTTTAGCCTCCACTCTCTAACACAACTAAGAGTTTACTGTCTTAGTCCTGCTGACTCTTCCTCAACGAACGTCTACACAGCTTTCCACTGGTTAGGCGATAAGCGCCGCTATCTAACACCACTGGAAATGCTAAAATAATAGACTTGGAGTAACACAATGGCTCAGTGTCTATCCTTCAACTGGATACTGAACAGACCCTACTGGTCCTGTCTATCTTCTCCCTCCTTCTCTCTCTCTCTATCTCTCTCTCTATTGCTCTTGGTCTCAGTGTCTCGCCAACTGATGATGCTGCGTCTCCGTTATGCTCTCCTCTCGTTCCTTTCAAGACCAGGCATGGTAACCCTGTCACCTGTTCCTGAATTCTGCGATGATGATGATGAAGTTCTGGCGTCAAGCATGAGGTACTTGATGAACTGTCGACAAAACTTCTCTGCTGCTGAATAGCTTCCCTCTTTTAACCCGCTTCGGAGTTAGAGGAAAAAAAAAACACGGCCTAAAGTTCTGGCTGTAGGCAATGTAACTCAGTCTCACGGCCACCTGCCGTTGCTAGAGACTATAATAGCGATGCTCCGGGCTGTATGATAAATAAACCCCGTTCCAGCTGAAGCATAGGGGCTTCACTGCCAGAGACAGTAGAGTATTTTTCTTTTGCTCCTGACGATAACTAGAGTACTCTGACCCTGAGATATGTCTTTTGCCGTGGATAATTTTATTTGACAAAATTATGCTCCCCACCGTTTCGCCGAGACTCGCTGAAATTAAAAGAAACAGCGTCTAATGTACACCCTTTCTAAAATTGCTTATCTCTAACATATACGATACATAAAATAATTCTATCCACGTGGCACTAAAATCACACTCCTCCTACTCTCTCTCGTTCTTCACACAATACATAAAATACCACTATCCCATGTGGCCTCTTCAGCCCCCCTCCTTCTACTAAAATCTGCCAGGTAAAATAAACAATAGCCCAGACACCGTCTGCATCTTATCTATTTGTGACGCGTGGCTACCCACGTGTCAACATTTCCAACTCGGGAACTCCTTTTGTCCGAAATTCCGGGGTCTCCTTTTTAACATTTACACATGAGGTTTCCCGGCTTGCTCCAAAATTAAATTACATCTCACTATAGGAATAGTTTCCTCCCCTAAGCAGTATAATTCACTTACAACGTAAATCTGAACCCTCCGACAATATTTCTCACATTTTTAAGGCTCAGAAAAATTAACGAACACACCAGGGTTTTCCCCATAAAATTACATTAGTAAATACACAGAAATAAATGGTGGTTTTACATAACATTCTACAAAATGGGCACACGTGTTTCTCACAACTTCCCACACTCCTAACTACTGCCAAAATCATAGAAAGAATAAGCACACTGTTGCATTTACGTCGTTCTTCAAAAAATTGATAATGGATGGCACTATCGTTTATTTTAAAACTGAAAAGTTAATGTCCCCGAAAAAATTAACTACGGGCGAATTTCTCAAAGAACCCTCTAATGAATAAAACGATAATAAGATAAAATCCTACATACCAATTCATCGCTGGTTTTTCCCACAGTGGAGAACGATAAATCGACGTAGTCTGACGGCAGGCAAGATTTCTTCAAGAGATTTGCCCACAGTTCTAACTGGCTATTTATACACACCGGGGCCACCCACGCGTGTTCATTCCTAAGCCTACCCTAGCTTTCCCTCGACCAATGGAACTGCTTAGAAAAATAACCATAACTATGAGCTGCGCCAATCAGATTTGAAAACCGCGTGTCTAAAAATTGCGTCACGTCCTGTGACGGCCGCGTGTTTCCGGACTCGTGATACCGCGTGCCGGAAATGGCGATGATTTTCGTAAACAACGAAATCTCAGTGATCGTGAAAAAAAATCTATAAGAGAAAAAAACTGGCCGAGTGAAAACTAAACCTACCATCGTAAAACGACCCCATTAAATCCCTACCGAAAATTACCAAAAACGATATATATTCAAATGAGAAGAAAAAAAAAATGGTGAAAAAGCGTGCCCGAAAATAGCGATTTCCGTAAACAACGGAAAAATCGCGATAAGAGAAAAAAACTCGGCCGAGTGAAAAACTAAACCTAGTAAAACGAAAAAATCCCTACCGAAAATTACCAAAAACGATATATATTCAAATGAGAAGAAAAAAAAAATGGTGAAAAAGCGTGCCCGAAAATAGCGATTTCCGTAAACAACGGAAAATCGCGTGATCCGAAGAAAATAAAACTGGTGAAAATTCAAAATAGAACCATAGAATCGGGCCTGTTAAAAGTCAGAATTACAGTGTAGCATCACACAGGTCAAAGCCAAAGAATCACGTCTGGGACTCAAGTGACTTCTCCAAGCTTAGTGTGCAATGCTAGGTTCTCAACAAGTTTCACCACCGGTGGAATCCATGTTTTTAAAAATCTACAAATATTTCCTAACTCAGGTTTAGCAAATTTTTTTAGATTTTTTTGTGTGTGGAGATAATCCGCACAAGCTTTGTATGGGCGTACGCAGCTAAAAAAGTCAATTTCCCGTACATTGTACAGCATTCCCTTACAGGTTGACAGGTATGCCAAAAGGACAGACCTAGTATTTTCCCCTTCCATCACCAAGAGGTCTACCAAATCATCCCCAGTAATCTACCTGTAGGATTGGGGTCTACCTTATGCCGACAACTGCTTTACATCATAGGCCGATTGCTAAATTTATACTCTACATCAGAGATTACCTGACACATTTACACTTTACATTGTTTTACTAACCAACAGTTGACTGTAATGTTGCCTGGGGTCAGCAGCATCTTCTGCCAGTGTGGAATCTGAGTCCTCCTGTCCACAGACAAATATAATTGACATCAGTCTTCAAGTAACAACATTGAATACAGCCAGACTTTTCCAAACAATCTATAATGTGGCAATCATTATATGAAATACCAATGAACACTTTATGGTTTAATATCAGAACACTGGGACAGTTTCAAAGCAAGGAAAATGAAAATTCTTCTTCTTCAAGTACCATACCTGCTGGTGACGGTGATCATGTCTCTCTACAACTTCCTGCCTCCTGTGCTGTTTATCAATTCTGTTGCTGACTTCTTTCCACTCCAATATGTTAAACTGTCCAGCATCTTTTCTTTTTGTCTTTCTCTGTCCATTTTTCATTCAAGCTTTTCTGTTGTCACGATATACTCCAGCTTCCTTCTTCTCATAACATGCTCAAAGAAAGTGAATAACTTCCTTATAATGTAAGTAATAAGCTTCCTTTAAGCATTGGCCTCTTTCAGGACATCCTCATTACTCCTTGTTAACTGTCCATGGTATTTTTAACATTCTTCCGTAAAACCACATCTCTGTGGCCTCCAGGGCTTTTCCTGTTTGTTTACCAATTGTCCATGACTCCCTTTCATATAACAGAATTGGTGCTATATAACACTGAAGAAATTTTTGTCTTAATCGAACTGACAAAGAATTGTTGCACAAAATACTTTTCATTTTATAGAATGCTGCTTTTGCCTTGGCTATTCTACTCTTCACTTCTGAGATGAGTAAAAATGAAAATTAACTGCATGAAATTCAAAACAAAACAAAATTACATCATATTTCTGTGTCTCACAAACTTGCTGTAAACTGGCCTCAGAGAAAAAGTGTGTGTTCTGTTACCTGAGTATGTCTGCTGTAATCACTGGCACTGGATGGGCTGTGATCTGATGGGCTCCTGAAACAAAGACATGAATCATAGACTACAGTCTGCATAGACATGCCTAGCATTTGTTTACTGCAAACATGGGCAAGTTGACAACACATTCTAATTTTCTACTTTTAGCTCCCAGCTTTTTATTATGTAAGGCTTTCTTTTCAAAACCTGAACAAAAACAAAATAAGATGCTGGCTTTTATGGCTGTGATATGAATGAACAAACAAAAATCTGTTCATTCCCACACCTTCCTTTTATACTCCATAAGATGCACAGGGAGATCTCCATCGCTGGGCCCCTTTTGCAGGAAGCATGTGACAAAGCAGCCGTAGTTTCTATAGTAATTTGTTTTACATGAACAGGCTGCCAGTTCGCCTTGTACAACCACAAATTACCTTACATACTTGAGTATAAGTTGAGACATTTATTCCTACTTTGGAACTTAAAAAATATACTCCTGACTTATAGTCGAGTCAAAAAAAAATATTCATGAAATCGGTCAGTGTTGCACCTCCTCCCCCTTCCCACTGCAAACTGCTATCCTTCAGATATAAACCTGCTGCTTCATTAAATGTTTTTAACAAAATGAGCAAGAAGAGGGAACACTTCGTCATTTACGGCTCTTGAAGAAGAAATAAATGATTGGATTTTAACTCAGCAGCAAAATTGTCGCATCATTACTCATGAATCAATTCGAATTTGTGCGTTTCAATTGAAAAGGAGTGAAAAATATCACAACATGCCAGAAATATTGAAATTTCGTGCATGTTTTTTTTTAACTTCGACTTAAAATCGGGTCATTCATTTTGGAAGGTTTTTAAGTCTTAAGTCTAGGCATCAATTTACAGTCTTCTTCTTCTTTGATCCATAACCGCCAACCGTCAAAGCAGTCAGCGGCCATCACGCCTGGTGGCGTCTTGTAGGGCAGCAACAAACTGATTCCACTTTGCTCGGTCGGCGGCCATCCTTCGTACAGTGCCCCAACTGTGGTTCATTCTTTGCATCTCAGCTTCCACAGTTCTCCGCCAAGTTGTTTTTGGTCGGCCTCTCTTTCGCTTTCCCTCGGGGGTCCATAGCATAGCTGTTCTTGCGATGGTATCAGGGTCCCTTCTGAGGACATGGCCAACCCAACTCCAGCGTCTGCCAGCTATGATGGTGTGCATGTCCTCCTGGTTACTCCGAATAAGTAGTTCTTGGTTACTGATGGTGTTTGGCCAAAAGATTCTGAGAATTTTCCTTAGGCAGATTGTGTGGAAGGAGGACAGTTTCGACATTTCCTTCTCTGTTACTCTCCAACATTCCGCACCATAGAGAAGCACAGAAAGTACACAGCTCTCATACAGTCTTAATTTGGTGTTTGTGCTGTACTGGGAAGACTTCCAAATGTTGTTGAGAATAGCAAAGGCTGTTCTCGCATCTGCATATTCCAAATCTTCCAGTGTAGAAAACGTTGTCCATCTAATTCCTCTTGGACTGCCCTCTGTTGTCTGGCGCATCACCCAATCTATGACTGTCAAAAATAATGTTGTTGATAAGGGGCATCCCTGTCGTACTCCTGTTTTCACTTCGAAAGTTACATTACTCGATCCAACACTGCACGTAAAGTTAGAATAGAGGCTTTTTATAATGGAAACAATGCGGCTGGGAATTCCATAAGCCCTCAGAATTTTCCATAGGCTGTCCCTGTGTATGCTGTCGAAAGCCTTTTCAAAATCAACAAAGTTAATGTACAGCTGTCTCTGCCATTCTGAGCACTGCTCTATAATGTTCCTGAGGGCAAATATATGATCTGCACATCTTCTGTTCTTTCTGAAGCCCGCTTGTTCTTTCCTCAGTTTATGGTCAACTGCTTTTGAAATTCTCTGGATGATTATCCTGCCTAGTATTTTGCTGGGAACTGAGAGGAGGGTAATTCCTCTCCAGTTTTTTGCAGTCTGCAAGGTCGCCCTTCTTGGGCAATTTGACAATTGTTCCTTTACTCCACTCTGTTGGTGTTGTCTCAGTTTCCCAGACTTGTGCAAATAGTGGTTCTAATAGTTCTGCTGCTAGTTCAGGGTCTGTCTTGAATAGCTCAGCATTCAGATTGTCGTGACCAGGCGCTTTTCCATTTTTTAGCCCTTTGATAGCTGTGATAATTTCTTCTTTTCGTGGAATGTCTGTATTTACGTCTAAGTCACTTTCAGCCTCAGGAACATTCAGCTGAGTCTCTGGTGGTTCCTTATTCAGTGTTTCTCTGAAGTGCTCTGCCCACCTTGTTTCCTGCCCCTGTGCTGTGGTGATGAGATTTCCTTGCTTGTCTCTTACTAACGTTATGTTGTTTGCACCTCGTTTTCCACTGATAGCTTTAGTTATTTTTATAAACTGTGCTTTGTTCATTTCTCAGTGCTGCCTCTTCTGCCTGTCTTGCAAGGTCATCCAGAAATGTCCTTTTGTTAGCACGGGTTTGACGTTTTACTTCCTTGTCCAGCTGACTGTACTGTTCACTATATATTGCCTTTAACCTGGGAGACTTAGCTTCTGTTTTCTTCCTTTTCATTTCCTTTCTCTTCGCTATGGTGTTTAGCGTTTCTGGTGTTATCCAGTCTTGGCTCTTTCTTTCCTGGAATCCCAAGCATGACTTGCTGCTTTCTTTATATATTGTTGAGATGGTGTTGAATTTCTGGTCCACATCGTCGGTCTCTGTTCTTTCCTGGCTTTTGGTAATCAGATATCGTCTCTTTACGTCGACCACAAACGCTTTTCTGGTGAGGGGGTCCTTAAGTTTCGTGATGTTGTATCTTTTCTGTTTGACTGCAACTGGTCCAGCAGCTCTGAGTTTCACCTTCAGTCTTGCTACTACTAGGTGATGATCACTTCCCACATCTGCGCCTCTTCTTACTTTCACGTCTTGTAGTGCATGTCTCCATCTGCCATTGATCATTATGTGATCTATCTGGTTTTTGTCTCGTCCGTTTGGTGATTCCCATGTTAACTTGTGCACTTCTTTGTGTTGAAAAAAGTGTTCCTCCGATGACCAGGTTGTTAATACTGCAGAAGCTTATTAATTTGTCCCCATTCTCATTTACTGTTCCACTGCCGCATTTCCCCATTACTCTTTCGTTATAATTATTGTGTGTTCCAACTTTCGCATTTAGGTCTCCCCATTACTATAATAAGATCGTACCTGGGTACAGTTTCCATTTCCTTTTGTACCTGTTGATAGAACTCGTCCTTGATCTCTTCGTCGCTGTCATTTGTTGGTGCATAACATTGTATAATTGTGGTGTTGGTGAATCTCCCTCTCAGTCTTGCTCTTATTCATTCTGTTGTTAATGGGTTTCCATTCCAAAGGAGCATAGGCTTTCCAAATTCCTTTCCAAGTCCTCCTAGCACGTGCATGCCGGCGATCAATTTCGACGAATGTTCTCCTATGTTCTGCCAGCTGGAGTCGAGATATCTCGCCTTGCGGCTGTCCAATCGTTTTCTCCATGTACTTCTTGGTCTTCCTCTGCCTCTCTTGCCCTGGGGGTTCCAGAACAAGGACTGCCTTGTAATGCTATCAACAGGCTTCCTCAGTGTGTGTCCTATCCATCGCCATCGTCTTCTTCTCATCTCTTGTTCCACTGGCACTTGTCCAGTTCTTGTCATCAGTTCCACATTCTGTAACCTTGTCATACCATTTGAAATCCCCTCTATTCTACGCTGAAATCGGTTCCAGTAAATATGAATGGTCTGTAGCTTTTTGGTTGTTGTCTTTGTTGGTTCTTTCCATAATTTTCTGAGCCATATAATAGGACTGACTTCACATTTGAAAAGATTCTTATTTTACGGCCGAATGTTGCTGGCTAGGGAGTTTGTTGCTTGTACTGATGATATTTCGCAATGAAAAGCCTCATTTTGATTTGTATTGCTCTATTGGTCAAATGACTTTCATTGAGATGCAAGGGATATGGACTCTTCCGTTCGTTGGTCATTTTTTGTATTCTTATTTTGATATCGCTGTCTGTCCCTCCAACTTTATCTATATTACTGCCAAGATATGTGTATGATTCTACATCTTGTATTGGTGTTTCTTCAAGTTCAACCCTGTTTTCATTACCTGCATTTATTCGCATTATTTTTGTCTTTTCCCTGTGTATTTTCAGACCCAATTGCTGTGACCTCTCATCGAGTGTTTTCAATTTGTCCTGCATCTGATTACGGTTATGGGACAGGAGTTGCTCTTATTAGTCTGTTGTTAATGGGTTTCCATTCCAGTAGAGACCTTTCCATTCTTTTCTTAAGGATAAAGGCTACACCTTCGTTGTGCTGACCGTCCTCTCTACCAGAATAAAGTACTGTTTCCCCTGTAGCTGTTTTTATTCTCCCCATCCCTGTCCATCTGCTCTCGCTTATTCCCAGGATATGTAGTTTGTAGTTCCTCATCTCTGCTGTAATCTGTCTCAGCTTTCCTGCCTCGTTCATAGTTCTGACATTCCAAAAACCAATTCTGGTTTCGTGTTTTGCGGTCTGGGCATCCGTTTTCATGCCAGTGGCTTCCTTTCGGCTTTCACCACTGTCAGTCATACGAGCCTGAGACTCCGGATGTCCGTCCCGCATCAAAGTATTTCCATTTATTGCTGTTTCCGTAACGTGTGTGATTTTTTACACAGACAGGGGTGTCGGCCCTGTGCTAAAACCCCCAACCTGGAGGACCAGGGTACCAGCTTTTGTCTGACCCCTACCCACGCAGACCAGTCCAGCATGGTTGAACCTACCAGGAGTAAAACTCCCACTGGCATAGCTCTGGGGATTGTCAGGGTACACAAGCTGCCATACCGCTACAAGGTATAGGTACCATTGATGGCAGAATTTACAGTCAGATCAACCTATACTCTAGTACAGGGGTCGGGAACCTTTCCATGACAAAGAGCCAAATATTTAATTTTGTCTTCATTAAAAAAAATTGAAGAGCAATCACATGGTATCCCTCATTCAATAATATATATATTATATATAATTTAAATAATAAAACACAATTTTTCAAAAGCCGCACGAGATGGCTCAAAGAGCCGCATGCGGCTCACGAGCCGCGGGTTCCTGACCCCTGCTCTAGTACATATAGTAGTCACTTCTTATACCTTGACTGAGGTGTTTCTGTTCTTTGTCTAAGATGAGGCCCCAGGAAACAATACAGGATACTTTAAAATAAAAAGTGGGCATTCTGCCTCCTGCAGTTTCTAGTGGTCTCTATGAGACACTGAAAGAACGGGACTACTACTTCTCCAGGCATGTCAACTAATATGAAGCTGTGAACAGGGGGTAGCAAAATTATATGGCAAAACAAATTGTTACAGAAACCACTGCTGCAGCAACACATAAATGTATTCGGTTCTGGCTTTCTACAAGAGGACCACCTGTAACTGTTGCTCAATGCTCCATCTGGAGTGAAAAAGGAAATAAATGAAATTTTAAAAAAAAATGTTGGCCTCGTTTTGTCAAGGCGTGCCCCATTTAACTTAGACACTGGGCTCATCAGTTGTATTAATGCGCGTGGCCAAATATAAAAGACTGTGTGATCTGATTAACCTGAAATAAATAACATGACATTCTCTTCCCCACGTAAACATTTCCAGGTAAACGCATACACATAACAACAACTAACAAATGGCATCCCCACCTGTCATGGACTGAGGACACATAGTCGGGTATGTCTACCACTAGTTCCGACGCTTGAGTGTTCATGCTCTGCTCAAAGACGTGAACGCCAGCCATGACATCATCTAAATCTCTCTGGTTGACTTCCACCAGGGAGCCATGTGGTGATCCTTGTGCAGACGGACACACTATCCAATCTGTGTAAAATGTGAAAGACTAAAATAATTGAAGAATGGTACTTAAGTCAGTTTCACAAATGAACAAAATACTAGAAATAAGGGACATTACCGGGTTATATTTCATCAGCTGCTGTCACGAAGAGGAAACAAAGATGAGATGTACAGAAAAACTATGAGAAAATAACAAAGTACAAGAACACACAAGGACAAAAAATAATATTTAATCCTATAAATAAAATCCCAGCTTTTTCTGTCAGTGCGTAACGCTAAGGGATGCAACTTTGGTTCAAAGTTAGACATTAATTGTATTCTTTCCCTTATATGTACTCTCCCGAACATTGTAACACTTACCAAAGAAGAATGCGCAAATGACGGTGTCACTAACATCTCTCTTTCATACTTTGTACAAATTTATTTAGTTCCCTTATATTGGTGTATTTTGTTATTTAAAAAAGTATTTTAAAATATATTAATATTAAAGAGTGTAAAAGTACATTTTTAGTAAAATTTTACTGGAAGATGCAGAAATCCATGATCTAAGTTGTACCAGATTAAAACAACAGAAAATCAAGATGATCTTCTGTCATGTTCAGACTTTTAACATCAGATGTAAAACAAATATTTTGATTTTTTTTTTAAAACTATTGAATAAGTAAAATTGCAGTTAGATATTGGTGCTTTTGAATTTAACTCCCATCTTACGACGGGCTTTTACTTTTACATTAGTGAAAAAAATAAAACAGAATACGACTACTCCATCCTTAGGTATGTTGTAAAAGGTGACTAACATGAAGTTTGTTCTCTGCCCCCCCCCCCCACCCCCCCCCACCCCCCCCCCGCCCCCCCCCCCCCCCCCAATGTGGCTTGCAATCTCATCATGTAAAAATCATTGCTACAGATACCATTACTCCAAGAGCAAGACAACTACAGTGGTAGCTCTATGCTCCATAAGGAGTGAAAAGGAAAATGAATGAATGAAATAAAAATATTAAACAAAGGCTGACAAAAAAAAAAAAAAAAAAAAAAACACATGAAGAAGAGAACTGGGGACAAACATGAAAACAATGAAAATGACAAGGAAAGACTTGCATATGATGGCACAGGACAGGACGGCTTGGCATGTTTTTTTGTTGACAGCCGTGCTCCTTAGGAAGCTAAAAGGCATTGATGATGATTATGACATGTACAGACATCTTTGTAATTTCATGAGGTCACATCATAAATACTGCTTCTTCTTCTTCTTCCATCCTTAGCCACCAACCGACAAAGCAGTCGGTGGCCAGTACGCCGAGTGGCGTCTTAGGGCAACAACAAATTGATTTCTTTGCCGCTGTAACCCATCATGCCTAATGGCATCTTTAGGGCAGCGACAAATCAATCGATTTGCCATAGTTTCCGTAATCAAATTGACTAGCAAACAGGTGATCAGCCCGTTGTGCATAAATACTGCAACAATCTCAAACCCCACGTGATTACTGGCACGCAGGCTTCAAAATATTAACAATGGTTTCAGATCTGGTCTAAAAGAAAAACAATTATTGACAATAGCCTCCTTCAATCATAACTGACTTTTCAACTCTGCTCGTTGAGAGAGCATCTTTTCGTCAAGTCTGAACTGGCGCTGTAGGGAGCATCGCCACTTGGTGCGATCGGCAGCTTCATCCTCCCAGGTTGCTGGATTTATGTGCGGTGCCTTCATGTCTCTCTTGTACACATCTCTGAATTTCAGCTGCGGTCACCAGCTGTTCTTTTGCCATCTGTCAGTTGAAAATATCTTTGGGGGTGTAACAATCACCCATGCAGCGGAATTGGTCAAGCCAGCATAGCCTGTGCTGTCTAACCAGTGTATACACGCTTTGAAGGCCAGCATGTGACAGCACCTCGACATCTGTCACTTTGTCCTTCCACGAATTACCAAAGATATCACAGTCTTTATCAAAATAAGGAGATAATGATACGATTATAATAATTACCTTTTTGCTTACCAGAGGGCGTTAGTAAAAATAACTCTTCTTCTCGTGACACAGTTGCAGCTGGTGTGACCTGAACAGCTTTAGAGTCGCACAGCTTGTGACTCTCTAAGCCGTTGTTCGGGTCATACAAATATGAAGTGTTCACGGCCACTGAGCTGTATTTAATAGGTGACTTATGACTACTGGTCATGTCTGGAGATGAGATTTGGTTTGACTGAGCCAACTGTTGTGATTGGAGGATCTGAATTTGTTGCTGCAGTTGCTTGAGTTGTTCACTCTGCTGAATTAACAAAGTACGGACGTCTGGAGGAATCTGGTCCCACTTGATGTTGCCTATCTCAGGTTGCAAGGGTGAAGAAGCTGGAACACAAGCACATGTTGATGTTACAGCTGTGGATGGAAAGGAAACTGCAGGCACTAGGGAAGCAGCCCCGTGCTCTGGTACTGATATACTGTGTCTGTCTGGGGTTACACTAAACCCACTGTCCTCTCCAATGGACCTAACACTGTTGTTGGTATTAAGATGGCTGAAAGGGCTGCCGGTGGGGAAATCTTTACTTTTCAGGTCTACACTGTTAAATTCAAAAATGTCTGCACTCCTTGGTTCTGTATCCAGATTTTGACCTGCTTTGTGTAAGGAAGAAGTTGGTGATGAAAAAGTTTCTTCAGCAATAGTGTTCAACGTAGCTCTATGCTGGAGACAGTCCCTGGTGGAAGAAGGTTGCATCTGCTGAGCGAGTGCCACTGAATGTGGCTGTTGTACATTACTGCGTATTTGTCTGCTTCCAGCATGTGCCTGTGTACTAGTTGCCAGAGACGCAGGCCCTGATGAGTTAGACTGGTTTTGCTCTGACCTAGATGCTGCAGTCATTACAAATTGTAAATTATTTGAATTCTGGACCATCCTAGATCCAATGTGCTGAGGACTGCAAAAATGTGACATGTGCTTGTTATTTTCTAATATCTGATGGTTGTTGCCAGATTCTGGAAATGGAAGGCTGTGATTATTTGTGTAGGTTAACGTAGCTGTGCCCAGCTGGTGATGGTAGTTATGTGAAACAGATTCTGTTACAGCAGTTGGCAAACTCATTTTGCTAGAAGGAACTATGGGAGGGGATGGAGTGAACTGTGGAAGTTGAGGTATTAACGGACTACACAAGCGAGGAGACTCTGGCATGTTGGCATTTGGGAGTATTCTATTTTGAGGAAGACTGGATTGTGCTTGTGGTATACTAGCTTGACTTAACTGAGGTGAATAGCGACCAGCCACAGAAAAATGACTACTGTGTGAAGGCTGCACAGGTTGAGGAACCGACTGAAGGAAGTTTGAAACTGATGGCTGCAGGCGCTGGCCAATTTGCCCAGAAGGTGAGTAATGATGAGGTAACATAGGCCTAGTTTGTGATATCTGACACTGTTGGTAGTGCATGGCATGCTGCTGTTCTCCTGCAGGTGCTGTCAAACTTGGACGAGGAAGCTTTGACTGTGCTGAAACACCATGTCTTGAAGACACTTCAGTATGGGACCCATGTGACTGTTGTGAAGTAAATTCATTACCAGGTCTTCCGTGTGGCAAGTCAAGACTGGCGCCATTTTCATATGACTCTGTCCACAATACAGACACATCAGGAACCATGGGATGAAATACTGGAACCTGAAAAACAGAACATGGAACCTGAAAAACAGAACAATGGGATAAAGTATTGGAACCTGAAAAATAGAATAGGATAAAGTACTTGAAACTAAAAAAAATTTCAAGTACCATGGGATGAAGTACTGGAGCCTGAAAACAGAACAATGAGATAAAGTACAGGAACCTGGAAATCAGAACAATGGGATGATGTAATGGAACCTGAAAAACAGAACAATGTCAGGTATCATGGGATAAAGTATTGTAACATGAAAAATAGAACAATGTTTTATGCCAATATAAGTAAAATGGACAACAGCATAGGGTAAAAGAAATGGGATCCAAGGAAATTATTGTGCCAGTTGGAGATCCTGGAGTTTCCTGATGATGTGGATTTTCTAAGCTATAGTTAAACGCACGATGAACTACAAACCAATAAATTGAACTCATTTTAACTGGAACTATGTTATCAACAATGAGAAGAATAAAAAAAAGAAATAAAGCTCTGAGATACATGTAGCTGTCTTCACAGACGCTTTGTCAGTAATTGGAGCGCTCAAAAGTCATAATAATGCTGACCTGGACGACCTAAGAGTAACACTCCACAAACTATGTCAGCAGTTCAAGATACAGTGGATCCCATCTCACTACAACATCACCAGAAATGAGGAGGCAGACAAACTGGCAAAAGAAGGTGGAAAGCTACCTCAACTTGGCACAAGCATAACTTATGAAGAAGCCAAGAGTTTTATCAAATAGCAAATACAGGAGCAGGTGTGAAGCAGACCATCCAGGCCACCAAACAAATGATTCATATTACCAGCTTAGCAGAAGTGAACAAATGGACTTCGCACAGGCCACAACAGATTAAGATACCATCTATTCAACATGCTGAAGATAGGAACTACTGTGGCATCCATAAAATGACTACTGAACATCTACTTCAAAGGTCCCAACATATGAGGAACAGAGAAAGCGCACATGGCCATCACCAGTACCATTCCTAGAAAAACTCTACGGAGATACCAGCAGCTTCAAGCTGACAACTGCTTTCTTTGAACTTATTCAAGTGAACGAAGAAAAAGAAAACAAATTAAGAAATGCAAAAACTCATCCGAGTCATTCTTTTTCAAGTGGAAGTCTCAAATGAGGAGTTAATTATTCGAGTAGTGAAAGAAACACCACTGAAAGATTACAGGAGGATTAACAGATGAAGAAAGTCTTTCTTATTGATTAATCAATTAACATGAGATCTGACACAACAATTTTCCACTGCATGAGCTGCACTGCACTCTTTTTTACTACTAGCTTTAGATACTAATTTCAAAGTTCTATAGCTCAGGATCTGCTAATATAAAAATATTAATTCGTCAGTAGTTGTTAAAATACAACACATAAGTAAAATAAAATTAAAAAGCCTGAGTAAATTGAAACATAGGAATAAAATCCAACATGGCTGCCATTTTGGCAGAATTATACCGTCACGTTTTGTTATACATAACTATTACTGTATTAAGTGAGGCCTGTGCATTTCAATTAAAATACTGCAGGTTTGTATCTTTTTATCCGAACACTTGCTCCATAAGAAGCGATAAGGCAAAAGATTAAAGAATTATTTCTCATATGTACCTTTTCTGAGTGGGGTGTTGGTGCACTACGAGGTTCCAAATCTTCCTGTCCAGGTATGCAGCTATCATTCGCCTCAGCATCAGCTCTGGAAACAAAGATGGCCAATGTCTAACAATGTGCACAACAAAATATCTTAATATCTCATGATATTGTAAAATGTAGACTAATATCAGGCTGTGCATGGGTCTGGCAACCCCATCATGTACAAAAAAATTCTTACAGAAACAACCACTACAGCAGCATATGTTGTGATGCAGGCTTCCTGGAAAGAGGTCAGCTACAGTTTTGGCTCCATTCTCCATAAGGAGCAAAATTAAGGAGATGATGATAATAATGACACTTATAATACACATGACCCCGTTTCTGAGTGGCACAGTGGTTAGCGCACTTGCTTCTCAAGTTTAAAACCAATGCTCCAGTCTAACCAGCTGTAAATATTGGATACCTGACTCTAGTCGAGTTTGAGAAGGCAAAAGCAGTGATAAAGGGAACTAGCCACCCTCACCTCATAAAACTGAGACATTGTACAAGTCTCTAACACTTTATTCCCCTCCGTCAGTTATCCACAATGTGACCACCTTTACTTTTATTGAACAAATCCATAGACTGCGACAGAAAAAAAAAATATTACCCAAGTTTTACTTTAGCAGACTCAAAGATGTCCAGTTTCTTGTTGCCAGCTTGTACAGTTTCCAACTCCATTTCAACAAAGTTCCCACTGCCAGGACTTGCCAGAATCTGCAGAAGTAACAAGCCAAAGCTCAAAGCCGTTTCTGGGACAATTATATCAATAAGTATGAGCTCTCAGCCACTTGTAGTTCACAGGGTTAATAGGAACAGGCCTAATGTTCCCTCAGGCTCTCATACAAGTCAACTAGTATGAGGTTGTGCCTGAAACTGGCAACCTCATAATGCAAAACAAATTGCTAACAGAAGCCACTTCTGCAAGAGGATGTGAATTTTTGGCACAGGCTTCCTGCAAGGGAAGCTGCAGTGGTGGTGCCATGCTCTATGGGCAGCAAACAGGAAAATGATGATGAGCTCTTACAAACTATAGGTAATGAGCTCTTACAAACTATAGGTAATGAGCTCTTACAAACTATAGGTAATGAGCTCTTACAAACTATAGGTAATGAGCTCTTACAAACTATAGGTAATGAGCTCTCACAAACTATAGGTAATGAGATCTCACAAACTAAGGTAATGAGCTCTCACAAACTATAGGTAATGAGCTCTCACAAACTATAGGTAATGAGCTCTCACAAACTAAGGTAATGAGCTCTCACAAACTAAGGTAATGAGCTCTTACAAACTAAGGTAATGAGCTCTCACAAACTAAGGTAATGAGATCTCACAAACTATAGGTAATGAGCTCTCACAAACTAAGGTAATGAGCTCTCACAAACTAAGATAATGAGCTCTCACAAACTAAGATAATGAGCTCTCACAAACTAATTTGTCTTAATGCTTTTTGACAACTCTAGGGGAAAAAAACAAATTAGGGTTCATTTCTTTATGGGATTTGTTCATTCATAACCCCCGTCAACTCCCCAAGGAGCTAAGGCCATCAACAAACTCATGTCCTCCTGTCCTGTGCCATCCGCTCAAGATATTTCCATGCCTAAGATATTTCCATGTCTTCTTTACCCCTTTCATTTCTACCTCCTGTTCTAATCTCTGTGCATGATCTTCTGTCTTCTTCTACCTCACTTACCCTAGGGATTGCAGACAAGTGAATGTTTTGTAATGCTATTAAAAGGTTTCTTCAATGTGTGTCCTATACATCACTAGCTCCTTCTTCTCATTTCTTGTTCCACTGGCACTTGTCTGGTTCTTGTCATCAGTTTCACACTGATGATACTGTTGTAGTATTTCCATTCTTCTATTCTACGTAAGCATCCATTAATGAAAGTCTGGAACTTCTTGGTTGTTTTTTTTTTTTTTGTTCTCCATGTTTCAGAACCATATAATAGGACTAGCTTGACATCCGAGTTGAATTTTCTGAATTTTGTGTTGGATGTCGTGGATTGTCAGAAATCCCCCTGTGTATTATTTTGGTCGACCAATCCGATTATTGTATTCGACCAATCAGAGAAGGGTTTACCTGAATCGCCGAGTCACGTAAAAATATGGCGAGATACTGGATTGTACGAATTGTGTAAACCTAGGTTAGAATTAGGCTAATACTTCCAAAACTGATAATGGGAAAGAACTCAGCCTTTATCACACTGCAGCAGCAGATGGAGGACAGGTATGGACTTCTTTGGTTTATCACTCCTTACCATATTCGCAGAATAATTGGCAAAATTGCGTGAATTATCGAAGAATCGAACACGCAAAGGCAGATATGAAATTCGAGATTAAAATGAAGAATGCTCGGATTGGAGTCAAACTTTCACACAAAGGAATTTAGCATCAAACGTAAGACCAGCAGGGATGGACGTATGTGAGGACGCATCCGTCGTGTATACAACCAGTGCACAACAGCAACAATTAGCATTCATACCCTTCGACATTTGCTGAGACTGAGCACCTATGGGTTTGCCCGGAGTGCAATGACGTCGATTCTAATTAACATTAACATTTCCCACAAAGGAAGCTGAAACTAAAGGTATTTGGTTGAAAGTGATGGGTAAAGTTGATGGACAGAAAGGATGGGATCTTCGTTACTAGTAAAACACATTTGCCATTTGTTTTGCTATCCGATGGACAATTTTTTTTGACACCCAAAAAGTGTGACGTAGTTGCTTTCCGATACGTCAGTAAGTTGAGTATACACAGAAGTGAGATGGCAGACTAGGATGCACACACGAATCCAGCAGTCTACAAGGGCGGACCAGTTGTATGCAAGCTGAAACTGCAATATTATCTCAACCTAGAGTAATTGCATAAGAAACAGCTTTACCTGGGTCTTGCATATTGTATACTGAAAGCCAGAGAGTATGTAGAATTACATTAATAAAATTGTATTCAGTATCATGCTCGGAGATTTCAATGCCAGAGTTGGAAATGACCATGCTAGATGGGGTGGAGTTATCGGAAGATATGGAGAAGATACTCTCAATGACAATGGAAAGCGACTCCTCAGATTCTGCAGTGAGCAGAATCTGATCATTACCAACACAAAGTTCCCCCATAAGCGCATACATGCATACACTAGGTGTGAACCAACAAAGAATGAGAAGTCAGTGATCGACTATGCCATTGTTAGGAGGAGCTCATTCAAATATGTCCGGGATGCTAGAGTCTGGAGGGGGCCAGAGATTGGAAGTGATCACTACCTGCTTACAATCAAAAGAACAACTGAAAGAGTTGCTCAGCCTAGGAACTGTCCAGCACCACGCAAGAAACCAAGTAAACGAACGGAAGAAATGAGCATTAAGACCTACAAGCTGAAAGAGCCAGAAATTAAGACCAGATATCAGGGGCTTATTGCTACAGCGGTGAGAAACACAGAAGAACAACCTGATGACTTGGAAACCCTGTGGCTTAAATTCAAGGACATCATAAAGACAGCTGCTGCAGAAGCATGTGGTGAAGTCCGACTTGGGAACAAGAGAAAGAGGACACCTTGGTGGACAGAGGAAGTCAAAGAGAAAATAAGATTAAAGAAAATGGCATGGAAACAATATTTAGGAGCTAAAAACACAGCAGGACAAATAGAGAAATATAGAGAATATGTGATACTCAGAACAGAAGCAAAGAACAAGGTGCTAGCAGCAAAACAGAAGTCCTGGGAAGAATTTGGAGAAAAGCTAGAAAAGGATGCGCAAGAAAACCAGAAATTGTTCTATAAGACCCTAAAGAACATGAGGAAGGAAAAACAATGCCCTCTTAAATTTATAAAGGACAAGCAAGGCAAATTGCTTACTGCCCCGAAGGAAGTAATGGAAAGATGGAAAGAATATTTCTCAGAACTCCTTGATGGTGAGCAAGGTAGAGCATCAGAAATGATAACCACTAGCACAGAAGAGGATACAAATGGTGATGAAGATGACATAAAGATGGAAGAACTGAAGGCAGCACTGGAGAAAATCAAGATGGGCAAAGCAGCAGGGCATGATGGTATAACACCAGAAATGGTTAAGTACATGGGAGCATCAGGCGACCTATTACTCCTAAGGGTCCTACAGGCAGCATGGTGCAACAAGGCCATACCAAAGGATTGGGAGATTGCCATTATAACACCGATTTTCAAAAAGGGTGACAATCGACAATGTGGAAACCACAGAGGCATATCCCTTCTCAGTGTCCCTGGTAAAATCTACTCTAGAATCCTAGAGCAGAGACTCCGATGCCTAGCTGAGCCACAATTGGATGAAGCCCAGTGCGGATTCCGAGCAAACCGAAGTACTCAAGACCTAATCTTCACACTCAGGCAGCTGAGTGAAAAGGCCCTTGAGTACAAGAGTGAGATCCATCTTTGTTTCATAGATCTGGAAAAGGCGTTTGACAGGGTCCCCTGGAGCGAACTTTGGGACTGTTTGGCAAGGAAGAACATTCCAGCACCTCTGATTCATGCTATACAGAGCTTCTACAAGTCTTGCAGAAATTATGTGAGGACAGCAAACTATAAGTCAGAAGAGTTCAGGACCACCACTGGTGTAAGACAAGGCGATATCCTGTCACCTTATCTTTTCATACTCCTCATGGACGATGTCATCAAGGCATGTAAGGAGAGAACAAGAAAGTATTCAGTGGGGTACTGGAAGATGAGACAGGTCTGTATTTCAGAGCTAGCATTTGCTGATGATGTTGTCCTGATTGCTAAATCAGAGACACATCTCCAATCCAACCTGCAAGTCTGGAAGGAAGAGCTGGAGAAGAGAGGGATGGTCATAAGCAGCTCATCCATGGTGATATCACGAGAAGAAAGAAAACATCAGATTAAGTTGGGAGAACAGGTCCTGGAGCAGGTCGACCACTTTAAATATCTCGGAGCTATTATAGACCGAAAGGGGGGCATCAAAGAAGAGTTGGCCACTCGAAAAGCAGCGGCTGGGAGACTTTATCAGGCCATAAATCGAGGATTCCTCAGCAAGAAAGAGGTTGGTAAGAAAACGAAGATGGCTGTATACCGCTCCACCTATGTCCCAGTCTTGACATATGGATGCGAGTCATGGGCAATGACTACAACCCACAAAAGCCAGATTCAAACCTCAGAAATGAGGTATCTGAGGAAGGTGGTTGAAGTAACAAGAAGAGACATGGTCCGCAACCAGATGATACGTCAAGGCCTAAAATCCCACCCGCTGCAGACCCAAATAGAACAGTCCCAACTAAGATGGTTTGGCCATGTCTGCAGAATGGGAGAAGATCGGCTACCACGACAAGCATGGGAAACAAAGAGCCAGGGATCCAGACCTCCAGGACGACCCAGAGTCCGCTGGGAGGACAATATTAGACAATCTTTGAAGGACCGAGGACTAGAATGGAACCAGGCCAGGAAAAAGACAGCCGATAGGATAGTCTGGCGCTCTCTCTTCCAAACCTCTACACCTCACGGTAGAAGAGGAACGACTAAGTAAGTAAGTATTCAGTATGCTTAAACTGACATGCTGTAATTGTATTAGGCATGTATAGTACACATTATTACATTGTTTTACATTAGGATATGGATACTATTTTTTGATATATTATGTATGGCTCGTTGTCGCCATTTCTGGTTATCATTATGGAAGATAGATATACCCGAACTTTAACCTAACTCGTATCCAGCCTGGCACTGTGAATAGTCCTTTTCAGAACTGGTAAATGACACGCCATCAAGCTATAGCACTTTTTAGAGCTGGCTTGTAAGACTGGAGCTCAAAGAGTATAATGTCTGTATCATACTACTTTCCTATGTACATATGACTTTTGTTCTATCATCTATCATACTTATATAATGAAAGTATTGTATCTTTTGTTGTATTATTATGCAACAGCTAGGCTTGTAATGACACTATGACACTTCTGTAACAGACATATGGGCACATCATACCCATGCACACTCTGATGACATCAACACACACACACTAGGATTTGTGGTATTATGTGGACCAATACTATCCATGAGGCTTATCATGTTGCAGGTTTGATGTTGAATCTGGTGGTGGATCCAAGAGTGCATTCCTAAGCATTGTGTCGAAGGAACACAAAAGTGATTGGACCACTCCTGATATCTGACCTCCACATGGTGATGGTAGTCCAGCATATTAACTGAACCGTGTGTCAACCAACTATAAAGCAACTGGGTGTAGCATTGCAGCTCCACAGACCAGGAATCTCATGAAGATAAGTTCATGAACAAAAAGTTACCACAAATGACATACCAGAATCCAGCGCTTGTCATGTGATGATAAAGACAGGAAACTAGGACAGTTTTAGATGATACATGATTGTGTAGACAGTGAACACAGACAGTTTAGACACTAGTTATTGTGTCAATTATTTTGAAATAAAAGGATACCTCGCTTTATGGTGCGTCGCAGATATTGTGCTTTTTTTTTCAAATTAATCATGTTTATTTTTTAGAACGTGCCTTCTTCTTCCGATAGATTTTGGCTCTCCACCAGCAAAACGATTACGATTCGCTGAAGGCTCAGATAATGAAGCTTGACATTATTTTTAACAATAAAGTATTTTTAATTTTACAGTACATTGTTTTTTTTTAAGACTAAGCGCTATTGCGCACTTAATAGATATAGTGTAAACATGATTTTAGGCTTTTATATGCACTGGGAAGCCAAAAATATGGGTGTGACCCGCTTTATTGGGATATTCGCTTTATTGCGGTGGTCTGAAACCAAACCCGCAATATCTACGAGGTATGCCTGTATGTAAATATATAAATACAAATCCTTGTTTTCATTCTACAAAGAAAAGAGAAAATTAAGCATTAAAGTAAATTGATTGATTTTGCTAACTTTGGGAGTTGTTAAATTATTTCCATGTTCTTTATTTGTGTATTATAATTGTAACGGTAATAACATTAATTTACATGGGAATAATTTATAGAAGCATAGGATTAGTTGTAGCGGGAAGGCGAGGTAGGCTCTTGATCTATATACTTTACCATTGGGACAAGGGTACTTAACAGCCTGACTATATCCTGTGAAATCCATTCACTAGTGCTCATTTCTGAGACTGGGGTATTTCCATAGGTCAAGAATATCTTGATGTTGAATCTGGTGGTGGGTCCAAAAGTGCATTACTAAGCATTGTGTCGATGGAACACGAAAGTGATTGGACCACTCCTGATATCTGACCTCCACATGGTGATGGTAGTCCAGCATATTAACTGAACCGTGTGTCAACCAGCTATAAAGCAACTACAAATCTATTCTTCATCTCTAATTATCCATCTCGCCACATTGGATATAATTTCTTTTGATTGCCACACATTTCCTATTGCAAAGAAAAATCCTCTTGTCTTTTATATTCTTATTTTAATATCACAGTCTGTCCATCTGACTTTGTCTATACTGCATACAAGCCAACCCCTGGAGATGAAAAACCTGTACAAAAAATTCAACAAACCTGTACACAACATCCAAAAAACATTTACACAAAAACAAAAAATAATATTAAAAAAAGACCATACAAAGGAAAAAAACCAAACAAAGTCCATATTGTTCTTTGAGAAAACAAAAAAACATTTTTTTCACCCATGCTTTCCTGTAAGTTATTGTTTACTGTTATTTCTTTGTTTGCACATTTGGTACAATTCTTGCAATAAGGTTGGGTTTGAATTAAGGTTTAGGATTCTTAAACCTAACCCCTTTTTACTGTGTCTCTGAATTCTTTTTTTAAGGCAGTATCGAACAGACAGTCCAATATGCTTCATTTCAACCATGTGTTTAGGTCGCGGGTTTCCTACAAAGTCATAAATTTTAACAAACAATATGCTGCATTTGACTACATCCTTCGTTTGATCGGATCTGTCATGAATATTAGGCCTGACACTTTCCCTGGATGCACTTTCATCAGAGACTAAATCAAGCCCGTATTCAAAACCCACATCTGATTCAGCCACGTCGTCATCGTCCTGATCAAACATCAAGCTCTCAAAACAAAGATTTCACCACCCAGAAAGGCATGACTTTAAAAAAGAAATCACGAAAAATCAAAAATATCGATAAATTCAGAAAACAATTTCAGATAAAGGAAATTTCAGGAATACCGGAAATCTATTTATAAATCAGGTATCACTAAACTGTGTTCCCAATTTCGGATGGTAGACTTTGCGCATGACATTTTAGGCCGAATCAAATTGTAAATAGTTAATAATTAGGCAAAAATCTGTACAGAAAGCATGTACGGCAATTCAAATCTGAAAATGAAAAAAAACATGTACAGAATACGGGTAACCTGTACTAGTATGATATAGCTCCCAGGATATATGTATGATTATATATCCTGTAGGGGTGTTTCTTCACGTGCAATCTAATTACACAGCCCTACCAAAAAAAAAAAAATTTTTTTTGGTGCCAAACATTTTACTCTTGATTGTACATAAATGAGGCCTGCTCAATCTAAATATCACATTTACTTGTCTGTAGCAGATCTAGTTTTTGAGATACAGAAATTTTTGTATTTCAATAATACAGGGTGACCAAAAAGAAACGGGCCCGCACGTGCACTTATTGTGCGCGCGCAGGCCCATTTTTTTTTGGTTCACCCTGTATTATTACAATATTTTCTATATAAGGCTATGTAAAAAAACTATTGCTGTCTAGTCCTTTACAAAAGAAAACTGCTTGTTTACTCTCAATTTCAGTTTTCCAAGAATCTTCCCAGAATTGCCTTTTTAGATTTTAAGCCACTGCATGCATTTTAGTATGCTACTTATTTTATTACACTTCTACCAGAGAATGGCATCATCTTCAAGAAGAGCATGTTTTCTTTCACCGCATTTATTTTGTTATATTTGTGGAGAGTACACTTTCAAAGAAGAACATAGGAAGCATATTACTGTTTTTGTGAAAAAGGCATACTTTGCTTACTTTAAGGGGGTGGACGGTAAAGAAAACTGGATTTTACGTACAAAATATCGATTTTTTTTACTTTTGAGCTTATTTTATTAAATAATCATTGAGGAATCGAATGAGCAAGGTTTTATAACATAAAAAATGCATTTGATGTATCAAAAAGCATATTTTCTGTACTACCCCCAAGCTATGATTTGCAAATTTGTGCCGAAAATGCAAGATTTGTCGCTCAATAATACTTTAGTTATGCTGTCCTTATAATGGACTATTTGGTATCGATACACAGGGAATTTCTTTGTCTGCCGTAATAAAGCAAATTTGAATCTATTTTTTCTCATAGCTCTGAGTGATGTGTGTTTGAAAATTTCCGTAATTTTACGCTAACCTCCTTATAAGGAGTGGTCACGTGGTGACCTCATGCCCTCATTCCCGATCCATTGAAGACGCAAACGTAAACACCTGTTTTGATTGGTTCATAACAACATTTTGGCTGCGTGCACAAATGTGGAATATAACAACAGCCATTTCCACATGTACACAAAACAATTGTTCGCTTGCGTGTAACGTGGTCGATATTTTTCTCTTGTTTAAATTTCAGTGAATTGTGTTCTATTACTTCAAAATGGGAAGAATAGGTAAGAGATCAAAGCAAATATCTGCTGCCAGGTCGTGTCGACAGTGTGTAATTTCTAGCAGTGTTACCACAGAAGGTAAGACAGAATCAGCGGTGAATGATACACAAACAACATGGAATTTCTGCATACCATTATCCGATAGGCCTAAAGTTCAGATTGCTGATTTAGTAGTGCCGTTCACCACTGGCCCAAGTCGATCTGATATAAAAATTAACTTGAGCACGAGCAAGAATGTTGCATCTCATAATACTGTCTGCGCCCAGCCTAAACCTACATACAAAACCATTGTGGACATTTCTTTCTTCAACAACCTTCTTAAAAATGTGTGTTGCAATGTTTGTAAGCAAAGCACATTGCAAACAAGAACTGACAACACCAAGTCTAAGGGTTTCTCTCTCTTCCTGGAAGTTGTGTGTCACACATGTGAAAAAGCAATTTCTAGAATGTACACATCCGAGAGGGAACCAGAAGGCCGCGGCCCTCGTGGACATGCAATCAACAAATCTGCTGTTCTTGGTGCCCTCATGTCTGGAATGAGCCCATCTACATTCAATCTCTTCTGTGAGAACCAAGACCTCCCTGGCCTGCACCAGAAAACATTTCATAAATATGCAAATCAAATTTTTGATCATTTGGATACCATGCACTCTACAGTATTTCAACGTTCCGTCAGCATCGTCCGAGCTGAGCACGCTAAGAGACAGCATCGTACCATTAATAAAAAAGAAGTCATTGACATCGCTGTCAGCTTTGATGCAACATGGCTAACTAGAGGTCATAAGTCACTGATAGGTGTTGGCAGTGTTATCGACATCTTGACTGGCATGGTCATCGATACGCATGTTATGTCTTCCTTCTGTCACACCTGTGAGAATACTGGACAGTGGCAACTGAAAAATCAGCCTGACAAATTTGAAAAATGGAAAGCAGAGCATCAGAAGGACTGCTGCCGTAATTACGAAGGGTCAGCCGGAATGATGGAGGTAAAAGCCTGTGAAGTTCTCTTTCTTCGTTCAGTGGCAAATCACAAGCTACGCTACACTGTTTTGCTATCAGATGGCGATTCCAAGGTCTACAACAGACTCTGCGACATCAAACCGTATGGACCAGAAGTTGACATTACCAAACAAGAGTGCGTCAACCATGTTGCAAAGCGATTAGGCACTGCACTGAGGACACTGATTACGGACTGCAGGAAACAAAAAGTCACCCTTGGGGGAAATGGCCGTGGTCGTCTAACCCAAAATGCCATACGAAAATTGTGTATTTACTACACCAGGGCCATCCGCCAGCATAGTACAGCCCCAGAGATGAAACAAGCCATCATGGCTTCTCTCTACCATGGGTATTCGACAAACCCTAACATAATTTGTGTCCGCCAGGCAAAGACTCCTGGTGTTTCTATCAGGCTTCCATCGCCAAAGGAGAAGCTGCCGGACCACACGAGACCAAGGTTCACACTCCGCTAGACTACAACCTGCTCCATAAGCACTTAGCCCCTATTTATGAGCGTCTTACTGATCAGCATCTGCTCAAGCGTTGTGAGCTAGGTGCAACACAAAATGCAAATGAAAGCCTACACAATGTTATATGGAGTCGTTGCAGCAAGCGGAAATTTGTGTCATTAAAAAAAGCCAAATTCAGTGTCCTTGTGGCCGTTGGAGAGTTCAACTTTGGTCCATCAGCCAGTACAGAAATAAAAAGGCTGTATGGTCAAGCATCTGGAACAAACTCAATACGCCTTGGACAGGTGCGACTGAGGAAACGTCTGGCCAACAGCCAGAAACATGAGGCTGACAAACTTGTAAAAAGAAGAAAAATTAGGCAAGAGGCAAGACAGAGGCGAGAGGAGGAGCTGCAGGAAGCTGAAGGAGGTGCAGCATATAGTCCTGGAGGATTTTAAACATATTCAGCCCCCCAGAATGGAGTATATTGGACAAGACAAGGCACTCGGTGAGTAAAATGCATTTTTCTTAAAACTAACATTTTATTAACCAAAATTTTATTACTAACAAACTATCTAACAGAGTAGTCTAGAATTTGGCATGCATGTAGTACACATCTTCTTCTTCTTCCGTCCTTAGCCACCGACCGTCAAAGCAGTCAGTGGCCATTACGCCTAGTGGCGTCTTAGGGCAACAGCAGATAGGTTTTCTTTGCCATTGTTTCCCATCACGCCTATTGGCGTCTTTAGGGCAACGGCAAATCAATCCATTTGCTGTTGTTTCCGTAATCGAAGTGACTGGCAAACGGGTGATCAGCCCGTTGGTATGTAGTACACATATATACCTTTAAATTGTCACATGCTTTTTTTTATATTTTGGTAAATTTGATAAAGTTTGGTCAATGGGAAACAAGATTTGTGCTCTTGAAAATTGGTGAAAAACCCAATTTAGCGGTTGTTTTTTTGGTTACCATGGTAGAAGGACAGAAGAAAAATTAGGCAAGACAAAGGCAAGAGGAGGAGCTGCAGGAAGCTGAAGGAGGTGCAGCATATAGTGCTGGACAATTTTAAACACATTCAGCCCCCCAGAATGGAGTATATTGGACAAGACAAGTCACTCGGTGACTAAAATGCATTTTTCTCAAAACTAACATTTTATTAACAAAAAATGTTATTTTTTACAAACTATCTAATAGATGAGTCTGAAATTTGGCGTGCATGTAGGACACATATATACCTTTAAATTGACATATGCTTTTTTTGATATTTTGGTAATTTGCTTCGATATTTTTTTTTCATTGTTTTTCATACAAATATAGTGTATTTTTAAAAAAAAATCATTAAAAATAGAATTTTAAACTTATCAAAAAAAAAAGCCTAAGACAAATTGTTTTAATTGTGAGTCACAACATGTGTGTGCAATTTGATAAAGTTTGGTCAATGGGAAACATAAGTTTTTAGCTCTCGAAAATTGGTGAAAATCCAAAATGGCGGATGTTTTTTTTTGGTTACCATGGTAACCACATTTTTTTTAACATAATCTTTGTCTTTTCCCTGTTGCGCCATAAGCCTTCTTACGAGAGGACCTTCTTCTGCCCTGGATAGCCGTGCTGAATTATTTTCTTTTAACTTGTTGTCGCAAAATTGGTTTCAAGTCATTGCAAATGGGTTCAGTTAGATTTATAAACCCATCTACGATCGAGTGACCGCTTTCAAAATGGCGGCGTATCAGCGAAATGTATATCGGACAGAGGAAATCGCCAACGATAAATAAAAACAGAAGGGAATCCGTATGAAAAGGATTTTACATTTCAGTACAGGGAAGGATGGTGTATAACTGCATATAAGATGGAACGGTAGGAAGTTCTCATTTACGGAGATATATGCGTATTTCGGCTGCCCACAGTTACGCTAAAAGCATGTAAACCCACTTCTGTTCTAAATATTAAAATCAACAAATAACAGTTTGGGAAATTACATGGATAGGAAGATAGAGTTTTATCAGCTGTATAAAACTAGATAAGATGGAACTATATGGATATTATATATGCCGAGAATGATAAAGGCAAAATTTCAGTCGACGCACAGTTCGGCCGAAATCACTGTTCGGGAAGGATTTTTCAGGCTTAGGTTTAAGCTGTGACGTCGGTACTCTCCGATACGTCCGCGCTATACGTATTTAAAGCGTATCGGTAAACTGAGCTACAGACAACGAAAGAGGGTTCAGACAGACTGGAGGCAGAGTTTCGCCACGACCCATGAATTGTGAGCGGATCGCCAGAAACATTTTTAAGTCCAGTATCTGAAGTCTGAGGGTAAGCGAAATTATGATAACTACCGTGTATAATATTTGTTATTTCAGGTTCATACAGAATTCACAAATATGCCTGTATAATATTCATTGATATAACGTATTATTATTTTAATATGATTTATTCATGTGCATTATGGATGAGTGTTGCTTGTACAAAAAGTAATCACAAATAGCCCCACGGCCTAATGAAGTTATATTTATCATATTGCTTTATCGCTTACGAAGATAAAGGCAGTCCCATGGCAGAGATTGTCATAGGGAAATGAAGTGTTAGAAACTTCATCATGGAAGATCCCAGTTTACGAGGTTAAGGTGACTAGTCCCCTTCCTCGCTGCCTTTGCCTTCCCTAGTTCGAGCGCACAACTTCGTACCCATTTACAGCTAGTAAACTGGAGTGTTCTACAGCCAGTTTCAGTAGAAAGCAACCTGATCACGTGGTCACTCACTTTCTTTATTTATGTATTACTTTTGTGTAGATGCTAAGGATAGCATCAGTATTTGAATTCGTACTTGATATGATTTGGAAGGATCAAGTTATAGAATATGAAGGGATGTATAGGAGCGGAATAAACCAGATGATGTTTATTACTGATATGTTAATATTAATTCTATATCATTGAACTGATGTTACTTGCTATGACTGTATAACTTTGACACCTGATGACTGACTAGTCTGACTTATGTGCTAGTCAGTTACACTTAAGTGAAATGTTAATATTAATGCTATATCACTGAAATGATGTCCTTACTTACTATGATTGTATAACGGTGACATCTGATGACTGACTGGTCTGACATCTGTGCTAGTCAACTACAAGTCTAGCCAGATACTAGCCAAGGCTGATATGTTGCAGGTTCCATGAAATAACTCAAACCAGACTGTCCAGTATCAGAAGCCGGTGTAGTTCATCAGAGGCAATCCCACAAAAGTGCAGGACCCCAAAGAGTGAACTTCAACTGGTCATTGGCATCCCTACTGTTGGGTCTACCAAGTCTGATATCAGCACAGGACAGTTCCGTGTCAGCAGTATCAAGTTGAACAGATAAGTGTCACTTAGGACACTGACTACCACAATATATGAAACACAATAAATAGTCAAGTGATGACATTTATCAGAGGACTAAAAACCGTGATATATTTAAAATGAATGAAGTCTAAACAGACAATAATAGTAATTGTGTGAATACTGTTATATATATAGATGTGTATGCTCTCTTCCAACTAGTAGAAATAGAATATTAGTGTAATTATTAAACTATTTTAACTATACCTGAGGATTTATTCACTTTTTCCATTTTGTGGGTTCAGTGAATGTACATTTTACTTATCCCCTAGAATATAAGTAATCATAAGATAGTCACAGGGAGGAGACACCTTAAATCCTGGTACTACTTCTTACCAACTGGGCCAGGGTTTTCACAGACTGACTATTTTTATGATAACAATACACCAGTGCTTATTTCTAAGACTGGGGTATTACTTGTAAGGTCAGAACTCTTTACTGGCATACTCTTACATAATAAATAATTTTAAATAACCTTCCGCCACAGTGGGGGCTCGTCCGGGATATATCTTTGATATTCCTGAGCCAACTTTCTATTTCTGCTGTGTAGAAAATTTTTTTTTTTTTTGAAAATTTTTGGAAAGAGTTAACATAGTAGGAAATATATAATTTTTTAGGAGTACCATTGAGTACAGATAAAGAAAGCTGTTTCATATATGGTGAAGTCAGTTTAATTAACTTTAATTTTAACTAAGTTAATTATATTGTAGTAAATTAGTTTGAGTAAGATCGCTTGCCCTACTAGACTACAGATACATCATGGCTGACTTGGTCAAATTTAGGTCTGCTACACTGCAGGTGGGAAAAGAGCTTGGCATGGATGGTGATGCTCTGATCCGGTATGTCACGACGGAATGTGAAAAGTACACCGAGAGAGAAGCAAAGCAATTAGAAGCAGAGAGAGAGAAGCCAAGAAATTAGAAGCAGAGAGAGAAGCCAAGAAATTAGAAGCAGAGAGAGAAGCCAAGAAATTAGAAGCAGAGAGAGAAGCCAAGAAATTAGAAGCCGAGAGAGAAGAAAGGAGGTTACAAGCAGAGAGAGACCATGAGCTGAAAATGAGACAGCTTGATCTTGAACTTCAGGCTGGGACTATCACCCATGGTAATAGCTCACCTCATTCTGCGAATAGCTCTTTTCAGAACATGGCAAATGGAGCCATGAACTTCCACCTAGATCCATTTGTTGAAAAGGAGGACGCAATTGAGTCATACCTGGATAGGTATGAAAGGCTAGCCTCTACATATGGACTGGAAAAGGAAAAATGGAGTCTAAAGTTATCCCAGGGATTGAGAGGTATTGCATATGATGTGTTTCTGAAACTCCCCAAAGAAGATCAGGAAAATTATGAAATACTAAAGCAAGCCTTACTGATCGGTATGAAAAGAACTCTGAGGCATATAGGAAGAAATTTAGAACTTCTAAACCTCTACCTGGAGAAACATATAACCAGTTCTCAGCTAGGCTAGAAACGTATTTGTTGAAATGGAGTAGTTTAGGTAAGTATCAGAAAACCTACGAGGATCTGAAAGAAATGGTTATGTTAGAGCAAGTGAAAGATTCCATGTCTCAAGAAATGAGGAAATTCCTTATGGAACAAGGAGCAGAGAGGCTGGAAGACATTTTGAAATGTGCAGAGAGATACCAAGCAGCTCAAGCTGAATTGATAGGAACAAAAAGGAAGCAGGTAGAAGGATATAAGCCACCACCGCAGAATACCGATTTTGACCAGATGGATCAACCACACAGATACAAGCAAAGATTTGATAATAAGGACAAGAACCCTCAGACTCAGGAAAAGAAACCCTACAAACAGGGAGATAAGTGGTGCAAATTTTGTAAGATGAGCAACCACAACACTGATGAATGTGGGAGGAAAAAACCCCTTCATCATGCTGCATGTCTACAGGTGAGGACTTCTGTTAGGAAGGAACTGACTGTGAGTCAGAATAGCCTCCATCACCCACCTACCCAGGAGATAGTGACTGTGAATGGCAAACAAGTCACAGGAATGTATGACACAGGTTTGTCCTATGACGCAGTCGTGTGTGCATCTCTGGTGTGCCCTGAACAAATCACCACAGAAACAGTAGAGATTCAAGGGCCACTAAAAGGAACATCACCCCTTACATTACCCATAGCAAAGATTCATGTCAGTTGTCGCTATGTGGAAGGGGAGATAAATGCAGCTGTGATAGATGATCCCTTTTACCCCCTAATGTTGGGGCGTAAATATGTTTTCTTAGGAGACCCTGTAAAACCTATGGTTATGGCAGGAATCCAGACCAAGGCTGACTCCAGGAACATAGAGAGGGACACCAACGTAAAATTTCATTCAACTGAAATGAAACGGGCTCAAGAAGCAGACAGCACGTTGAAGCCTTGTTTTGGCAAATTATCAAAAACACATAAAGCTCCAAGGAAAGGACATTTCTATATGGAACATGGACTCTTGTACAGGAAAGCTGGAAGAGGGACGAAAAGTCATGGTCAAATCGTTGTACCATCCACCTATAGGAATAAGGTTATAGGCTGGGGACACATATCAACTTTGAGTGAACACCTGGGTAATGGTGCCACAAAACAAAGAATAGCCACCCAGTTCTACTGGCCAGGTATTACGGAAGACATAAATCAGTATGTAAATTCCTGTCCAGAGTGCACCTATGTAGATTCAGAAAGTCGACGGAAGAGTCTTCATCAAAAATCTACAAGCAAACCAGCAATCAGGGGTACTCCCGAGATTTGCACGGGAGGGGAAAGGAAACATCCCACACAGGTTCAATTGCAGTCTGAACCCCATGCGCTGGAAAAAAGGAACAAATCATGTAGCGAAAATCAAAAACCTACGGATTTGCGAGGGAAAACCACATCCAACTATCATCGAAAAGAGGGCGGTAAACTTCATGGGAAACCTACCGACCCCGTTTCACCAGCAGTAAGAGCCTGGATGAAAAGCCGAACCGGAAGGAGAGAGATAGTAAAGGATGAATATATTATTGGAAAACAGAATGTGGGCGCAGATTTTCTTAGTCGCCATCCCACAGAGCTTGAGGAGGATAGAAAGAAGGAAAACTAACCTCGGAATGGTCGATTTGCAATTGTCTTGTACCCAATAGTTAAGCTAGATATCATCCAGCTTAAAATATGGGGGAGCTATGTCGCAAAATTGGTTTCAAGTCATTGCAAATGGGTTCAGTTAGATTTATAAACCCATCTACGATCGAGTGACCGCTTTCAAAATGGCGGCGTATCAGCGAAATGTATATCGGACAGAGGAAATCGCCAACGATAAATAAAAACAGAAGGGAATCCGTATGAAAAGGATTTTACATTTCAGTACAGGGAAGGATGGTGTATAACTGCATATAAGATGGAACGGTAGGAAGTTCTCATTTACGGAGATATATGCGTATTTCGGCTGCCCACAGTTACGCTAAAAGCATGTAAACCCACTTCTGTTCTAAATATTAAAATCAACAAATAACAGTTTGGGAAATTACATGGATAGGAAGATAGAGTTTTATCAGCTGTATAAAACTAGATAAGATGGAACTATATGGATATTATATATGCCGAGAATGATAAAGGCAAAATTTCAGTCGACGCACAGTTCGGCCGAAATCACTGTTCGGGAAGGATTTTTCAGGCTTAGGTTTAAGCTGTGACGTCGGTACTCTCCGATACGTCCGCGCTATACGTATTTAAAGCGTATCGGTAAACTGAGCTACAGACAACGAAAGAGGGTTCAGACAGACTGGAGGCAGAGTTTCGCCACGACCCATGAATTGTGAGCGGATCGCCAGAAACATTTTTAAGTCCAGTATCTGAAGTCTGAGGGTAAGCGAAATTATGATAACTACCGTGTATAATATTTGTTATTTCAGGTTCATACAGAATTCACAAAATATGCCTGTATAATATTCATTGATATAACGTATTATTATTTTAATATGATTTATTCATGTGCATTATGGATGAGTGTTGCTTGTACAAAAAGTAATCACAAATAGCCCCACGGCCTAATGAAGTTATATTTATCATATTGCTTTATCGCTTACGAAGATAAAGGCAGTCCCATGGCAGAGATTGTCATAGGGAAATGAAGTGTTAGAAACTTCATCATGGAAGATCCCAGTTTACGAGGTTAAGGTGACTAGTCCCCTTCCTCGCTGCCTTTGCCTTCCCTAGTTCGAGCGCACAACTTCGTACCCATTTACAGCTAGTAAACTGGAGTGTTCTACAGCCAGTTTCAGTAGAAAGCAACCTGATCACGTGGTCACTCACTTTCTTTATTTATGTATTACTTTTGTGTAGATGCTAAGGATAGCATCAGTATTTGAATTCGTACTTGATATGATTTGGAAGGATCAAGTTATAGAATATGAAGGGATGTATAGGAGCGGAATAAACCAGATGATGTTTATTACTGATATGTTAATATTAATTCTATATCATTGAACTGATGTTACTTGCTATGACTGTATAACTTTGACACCTGATGACTGACTGTCTGACTTATGTGCTAGTCAGTTACACTTAATTGAAATGTTAATATTAATGCTATATCACTGAAATGATGTCCTTACTTACTATGATTGTATAACGGTGACATCTGATGACTGACTGGTCTGACATCTGTGCTAGTCAACTACAAGTCTAGCCAGATACTAGCCAAGGCTGATATGTTGCAGGTTCCATGAAATAACTCAAACCAGACTGTCCAGTATCAGAAGCCGGTGTGTTTCATCAGAGGCAATCCCACAAAAGTGCAGGACCCCAAAGAGTGAACTTCAACTGGTCATTGGCATCCCTACTGTTGGGTCTACCAAGTCTGATATCAGCACAGGACAGTTCCGTGTCAGCAGTATCAAGTTAAACAGATAAGTGTCACTTAGGACACTGACTACCACAATATATGAAACACAATAAATAGTCAAGTGATGACATTTATCAGAGGACTAAAAACCGTGATATATTTAAAATGAATGAAGTCTAAACAGACAATAATAGTAATTGTGTGAATACTTTTATATATATATGTGTATGCTCTTTTCCAACTAGTAGAAATAGAATATTAGTGTAATTATTAAACTATTTTAACTGTACCTGAGGATTTATTCACTTCTTCCATTTTGTGGGTTCAGTGAATGTACATTTTACTTATCCCCTAGAATATAAGTAATCATAAGATAGTCACAGGGAGGAGACACCTTAAATCCTGGTACTACTTCTTACCAACTGGGCCAGGGTTTTCACAGTCTGACTATTTTTATGATAACAATACACCAGTGCTTATTTCTAAGACTGGGGTATTACTTGTAAGGTCAGAACTCTTTACTGGCATACTCTTACACATATAATAATTTTAAATAACCTTCCGCCACAGTGGGGGCTCGTCCGGGATATATCTTTGATATTCCTGAGCCAACTTTCTATTTCTGCTGTGTAGAAAAATTTTTTTTTTTTTAAATTTTTGGAAAGAGTTAACATAGTAGGAAATATATAATTTTTTAGGAGTACCATTGAGTACAGATAAAGAAAGCTGTTTCATATATGGTGAAGTCAGTTTAATTAACTTTAATTTTAACTAAGTTAATTATATTGTAGTAAATTAGTTTGAGTAAGATCGCTTGCCCTACTAGACTACAGATACATCATGGCTGACTTGGTCAAATTTAGGTCTGCTACACTGCAGGTGGGAAAAGAGCTTGGCATGGATGGTGACGCTCTGATCCGGTATGTCACGACGGAATGTGAAAAGTACACCGAGAGAGAAGCAAAGCAATTAGAAGCAGAGAGAGAAGCCAAGAAATTAGAAGCAGAGAGAGAGAAGCCAAGAAATTAGAATTAGAAGCAGAGAGAGAAGCCAAGAAATTAGAAGCGGAGAGAGAAGCCAAGAAATTAGAAGCCGAGAGAGAAGAAAGGAGGTTACAAGCAGAGAGAGACCATGAGCTGAAAATGAGACAGCTTGATCTTGAACTTCAGGCTGGGACTATCACCCATGGTAATAGCTCACCTCATTCTGAGAATAGCTCTTTTCAGAACATGGCAAATGGAGCCATGAACTTCCACCTAGATCCATTTGTTGAAAAGGAGGACGCAATTGAGTCATACCTGGATAGGTATGAAAGGCTAGCCTCTACATATGGACTGGAAAAGGAAAAATGGAGTCTAAAGTTATCCCAGGGATTGAGAGGTATTGCATATGATGTGTTTCTGAAACTCCCCAAAGAAGATCAGGAAAATTATGAAATACTAAAGCAAGCCTTACTGATCCGGTATGAAAAGAACTCTGAGGCATATAGGAAGAAATTTAGAACTTCTAAACCTCTACCTGGAGAAACATATAACCAGTTCTCAGCTAGGCTAGAAACGTATTTGTTGAAATGGAGTAGTTTAGGTAAGTATCAGAAAACCTACGAGGATCTGAAAGAAATGGTTATGTTAGAGCAAGTGAAAGATTCCATGTCTCAAGAAATGAGGAAATTCCTTATGGAACAAGGAGCAGAGAGGCTGGAAGACATTTTGAAATGTGCAGAGAGATACCAAGCAGCTCAAGCTGAATTGATAGGAACAAAAAGGAAGCAGGTAGAAGGATATAAGCCACCACCGCAGAATACCGATTTTGACCAGATGGATCAACCACACAGATACAAGCAAAGATTTGATAATAAGGACAAGAACCCTCAGACTCAGGAAAAGAAACCCTACAAACAGGGAGATAAGTGGTGCAAATTTTGTAAGATGAGCAACCACAACACTGATGAATGTGGGAGGAAAAAACCCCTTCATCATGCTGCATGTCTACAGGTGAGGACTTCTGTTAGGAAGGAACTGACTGTGAGTCAGAATAGCCTCCATCACCCACCTACCCAGGAGATAGTGACTGTGAATGGCAAACAAGTCACAGGAATGTATGACACAGGTTTGTCCTATGACGCAGTCGTGTGTGCATCTCTGGTGTGCCCTGAACAAATCACCACAGAAACAGTAGAGATTCAAGGGCCACTAAAAGGAACATCACCCCTTACATTACCCATAGCAAAGATTCATGTCAGTTGTCGCTATGTGGAAGGGGAGATAAATGCAGCTGTGATAGATGATCCCTTTTACCCCCTAATGTTGGGGCGTAAATATGTTTTCTTAGGAGACCCTGTAAAACCTATGGTTATGGCAGGAATCCAGACCAAGGCTGACTCCAGGAACATAGAGAGGGACACCAACGTAAAATTTCATTCAACTGAAATGAAACGGGCTCAAGAAGCAGACAGCACGTTGAAGCCTTGTTTTGGCAAATTATCAAAAACACATAAAGCTCCAAGGAAAGGACATTTCTATATGGAACATGGACTCTTGTACAGGAAAGCTGGAGAGGGACGAAAAGTCATGGTCAAATCGTTGTACCATCCACCTATAGGAATAAGGTTATAGGCTGGGGACACATATCAACTTTGAGTGAACACCTGGGTAATGGTGCCACAAAACAAAGAATAGCCACCCAGTTCTACTGGCCAGGTATTACGGAAGACATAAATCAGTATGTAAATTCCTGTCCAGAGTGCACCTATGTAGATTCAGAAAGTCGACGGAAGAGTCTTCATCAAAAATCTACAAGCAAACCAGCAATCAGGGGTACTCCCGAGATTTGCACGGGAGGGGAAAGGAAACATCCCACACAGGTTCAATTGCAGTCTGAACCCCATGCGCTGGAAAAAAGGAACAAATCATGTAGCGAAAATCAAAAACCTACGGATTTGCGAGGGAAAACCACATCCAACTATCATCGAAAAGAGGGCGGTAAACTTCATGGGAAACCTACCGACCCCGTTTCACCAGCAGTAAGAGCCTGGATGAAAAGCCGAACCGGAAGGAGAGAGATAGTAAAGGATGAATATATTATTGGAAAACAGAATGTGGGCGCAGATTTTCTTAGTCGCCATCCCACAGAGCTTGAGGAGGATAGAAAGAAGGAAAACTAACCTCGGAATGGTCGATTTGCAATTGTCTTGTACCCAATAGTTAAGCTAGATATCATCCAGCTTAAAATATGGGGGAGCTATGTCGCAAAATTGGTTTCAAGTCATTGCAAATGGGTTCAGTTAGATTTATAAACCCATCTACGATCGAGTGACCGCTTTCAAAATGGCGGCGTATCAGCGAAATGTATATCGGACAGAGGAAATCGCCAACGATAAATAAAAACAGAAGGGAATCCGTATGAAAAGGATTTTACATTTCAGTACAGGGAAGGATGGTGTATAACTGCATATAAGATGGAACGGTAGGAAGTTCTCATTTACGGAGATATATGCGTATTTCGGCTGCCCACAGTTACGCTAAAAGCATGTAAACCCACTTCTGTTCATTTAAAATCAACAAATAACAGTTTGGGAAATTACATGGATAGGAAGATAGAGTTTTATCAGCTGTATAAAACTAGATAAGATGGAACTATATGGATATTATATATGCCGAGAATGATAAAGGCAAAATTTCAGTCGACGCACAGTTCGGCCGAAATCACTGTTCGGGAAGGATTTTTCAGGCTTAGGTTTAAGCTGTGACGTCGGTACTCTCCGATACGTCCGCGCTATACGTATTTAAAGCGTATCGGTAAACTGAGCTACAGACAACGAAAGAGGGTTCAGACAGACTGGAGGCAGAGTTTCGCCACGACCCATGAATTGTGAGCGGATCGCCAGAAACATTTTTAAGTCCAGTATCTGAAGTCTGAGGGTAAGCGAAATTATGATAACTACCGTGTATAATATTTGTTATTTCAGGTTCATACAGAATTCACAAAATATGCCTGTATAATATTCATTGATATAACGTATTATTATTTTAATATGATTTATTCATGTGCATTATGGATGAGTGTTGCTTGTACAAAAAGTAATCACAAATAGCCCCACGGCCTAATGAAGTTATATTTATCATATTGCTTTATCGCTTACGAAGATAAAGGCAGTCCCATGGCAGAGATTGTCATAGGGAAATGAAGTGTTAGAAACTTCATCATGGAAGATCCCAGTTTACGAGGTTAAGGTGACTAGTCCCCTTCCTCGCTGCCTTTGCCTTCCCTAGTTCGAGCGCACAACTTCGTACCCATTTACAGCTAGTAAACTGGAGTGTTCTACAGCCAGTTTCAGTAGAAAGCAACCTGATCACGTGGTCACTCACTTTCTTTATTTATGTATTACTTTTGTGTAGATGCTAAGGATAGCATCAGTATTTGAATTCGTACTTGATATGATTTGGAAGGATCAAGTTATAGAATATGAAGGGATGTATAGGAGCGGAATAAACCAGATGATGTTTATTACTGATATGTTAATATTAATTCTATATCATTGAACTGATGTTACTTGCTATGACTGTATAACTTTGACACCTGATGACTGACTAGTCTGACTTATGTGCTAGTCAGTTACACTTAAGTGAAATGTTAATATTAATGCTATATCACTGAAATGATGTCCTTACTTACTATGATTGTATAACGGTGACATCTGATGACTGACTGGTCTGACATCGGTGCTAGTCAACTACAAGTCTAGCCAGATACTAGCCAAGGCTGATATGTTGCAGGTTCCATGAAATAACTCAAACCAGACTGTCCAGTATCAGAAGCCGGTGTAGTTCATCAGAGGCAATCCCACAAAAGTGCAGGACCCCAAAGAGTGAACTTCAACTGGTCATTGGCATCCCTACTGTTGGGTCTACCAAGTCTGATATCAGCACAGGACAGTTCCGTGTCAGCAGTATCAAGTTGAACAGATAAGTGTCACTTAGGACACTGACTACCACAATATATGAAACACAATAAATAGTCAAGTGATGACATTTATCAGAGGACTAAAAACCGTGATATATTTAAAATGAATGAAGTCTAAACAGACAATAATAGTAATTGTGTGAATACTGTTATATATATAGATGTGTATGCTCTCTTCCAACTAGTAGAAATAGAATATTAGTGTAATTATTAAACTATTTTAACTATACCTGAGGATTTATTCACTTTTTCCATTTTGTGGGTTCAGTGAATGTACATTTTACTTATCCCCTAGAATATAAGTAATCATAAGATAGTCACAGGGAGGAGACGCCTTAAATCCTGGTACTACTTCTTACCAACTGGGCCAGGGTTTTCACAGACTGACTATTTTTATGATAACAATACACCAGTGCTTATTTCTAAGACTGGGGTATTACTTGTAAGGTCAGAACTCTTTACTGGCATACTCTTACACATATAATAATTTTAAATAACCTTCCGCCACACTTGTCCATATTGTTGTTAAAGTTTTTGTTTCTTAAAGTCTACACGAATAAAACTCAAAATGTATAGTTCCTGTGCAAAAGGTAATGGTATGTTAACGTTCTCTATCAAAATGTTCCTCTGAAACTGCAATAACATACCTTGTCCAGGTTTATAACTTCATGGCCAGAACTCAGCTCAAACTGCAGGCAAGTGTTGCCCAAGCTAATTTCACAATGATAAAACTCTGGCCTAGAGTGTAGTGGTGTATAGAGTACCACTAGAAACTCCTCTGGAGGCATGCAAACCCTGAATGGGAAAGTATTTCAATAAAACATGTATGTAAGGAGGCAATAAACAAAATAACTGGTTTATAAATTTTTACTTTTGTTAGTTATTGTTGAACAGAATCGACGTCACTGCTGTCTCCCTCAGTATATGTCGAAGAGTGTGAATGCTAACTGTTCCTGTAGCTTGCTGGTTGTATAAATGACGGATGCATCCTCTCATACATCCATCTCTGCTAGCCTTACAATTGATGCAAAATTCCAACAATCTTAACCTTGATGATTCATCTATTGCAGTGTCATTTTCTAACAGGCGATCATTAATTGTTCTCAGTATCTCTCCCTTATCCGTATCCAGTGACCCCACTGTTGGTGCTCTTGATGCTAGTCTGTCAGCTCTCTCATTACCGCATACTCCTACATGACCAGGACAGTACATCCACACCAGCTCCTGCAGACGCGAAGCTTCTATGAATGTTTTTCATTCATGCCGTAGTCAACATTTTGAACCATTCGAAGCATGGACTGAGAGTCTGACACAATGACTGCCTTTGTTAATGAAGTTTGTTAGCCACCGTAAGGTTGCAGTTAGCTGCCGCTACCTCCATTCTCATGCTGGAAGTTGTTATCTTGTAAGCCCTGCTATGTTCAGCGATGATTCTGCCCTTTTCCCTAGCAGAGAAGCCCCAACCTGATCTCTCACCAGGGATCACAGACCCATCTGTATACACAATGGTATCATTATCCCCGGCATGATCATGTATCAGCTGATTAATTTCCAGTTCTGCTTTCCTATTGCCCCATGTTCTACACTCTCTGCCAAAGCTGACGATTACTTGCTGGTAGTTAATTCAGTTCTCATATGACTTACTCCACTCTTCCCCTTTGAATATATTTTCAATTGTGGTCACCTGCTTGATCATTGTCTCTGCCTTTTGTTAGTTAATATAAACAATCACTAATATATGTTGGCCATAAGAGTATTCACAACTGAGAGATGAACAAGAAGATTTTAGGCAAAACAGACCCTGTTCAGACCAGATAGCCACATTGAGAATAATAGTTGGATAAATTCTGGAATGAATTCAGCACTATACATTGGATTTGTGGACTATGAAAAGGCATTACAGTGTGGACAGAGAATCACTGTGGAAATTTATGAGGTATTATGGAGTCCTCCTGAAGATTATTAACTTAGTGCAGAAAACATATGAAGATAGGACATACAGAATTTTTCATGAACAACTTACAGAACCGTTTGGGATAAGAACTGGAGTGTCACAGGGATTTTATGTTAACCTAACCCCCACAATTGTGTCTGAACCGGTTGAAATGAAGAACAGTGGGCCATGTTCTTCAATGCCATCCTTAGTAAGTGATGCCTAAACCTAACCCTAACCCCTTTTAATGCATTTGTGAATTCTTTTTTGAGGCTGTATCAAACAGACAGCCCACTGGTGCTCATTTCAACCATCTGAAATAAAACGTTATGATCACCTTCCATGAAGGTGTATATCTGCCCGAACCCCAAAAATTAAGCTCACCTGTCTTGTAAGTGTGTGCAATTAATGTATCTTAAACAAGCTGCCCACACAAAGGGATGGTGTATAAATACCACACCAGACACCCATCTAAAAATAAAGAAGAAAAGCAAAATTGTGTGTTATCAGCTCATATGCCAGTTACTGCTAACATTTTGTTTCATCAACATACATGCCAGTTACTGCTAAAATTGTGTATTATAGACTCAAGTGCCTACATTATGTTATATCAGCTCATATGTCAGTTACTGCGAAAACTGTGTATCAACGTACATGCCAGATACTGCTAAAATTTTGTTTTATCAACATACATGCCAGTTAATGCTAAAATTGTGTATTATCGACTCAAGTGCCAACAAGTGGTAACATTATGTAATATCAGCTCATATGCCAGTTACTGCATAAACTGTGTATCAACTTACATGCCAGATACTGCTAAAATTTTGTTTTATCAACATACATGCCAGTTACTGCTAAAATTGTGTATTACCGACTCAAGTGCCAACAAGTGGTAACATTATGTAATATCAGCTCATATGCCAGTTACTGCAAAAACTGTGTATCAACTTACATGCCAGATACTGCTAAAATTTTGTTTTATCAACATACATGCCAGTTACTGCTAAAATTGTGTATTATCGACTCAAGTGCCAACAAGTGGTAACATTATGTAATATCAGCTCATATGCCAGTTACTGCTAAAACTGTGTATCAACTTCCATGCCAGATACTGAAAAAATTGTGTATTATCCACTGGCATGCTAAGTCCTGCCAAAATGTTGTATACATTCATGTTACCTGTTTTATTTATAAATCTGTACCATCAACTAATACGTCAACTTGTGGTAAAACTGTATCAACAACTAACATCCCGCCTTCAGGCAAGACAAGAGTTTATATCATCAATAAATATGCACGTTTTTGGGAAATAATGTGTATCACATGCCAACTACTAGTAAAACTATTATCACTAACTCACAAACAACTGATAACACAATCATCACCAACTCACAAAGTGCTGGTAAAACTATTATCATTAACTTACTTGCCAACTATTGGTAAAACTATTACCATCAACTCACAAACTAGTGGTAAAACTATTACCATCAACTCATAAACTGCTGGTGTAACTATTACCATCAACTCACAAACTACTGGTAAAACTATTACCATCAACTCACAAACTACTGGTAAAACTTTTACCATCAACTCACAAACTACTGGTATAACTATTACCATCAACGCACAAACTTACTTACTTAGTCGTTCCCCTTCTACCGTGAGGTGTAGAGGTTTGGAAGAGAGAGCGCCAGACCATTCTATCAGCTGTCTTCTTCCTGGCCTGGTTCCATTCTAGTCCTCGGTCCTTCAAAGATTGTCTAATGTTGTCCTCCCAGCGGACTCTGGGTCGTCCTGGAGGTCTGGATCCCTGGCTCTTTGTTTCCCATGCTTGTCGTGGTAGCCGATCTTCTCCCATTCTGCAGACATGGCCAAACCATCTTAGTTGGGATTGTTCTATTTGGGTCTGCAGCGGATGGGATTTTAGGCCTTGACGGATCGTCTGGTTGCGGACCATGTCTCTTCTTGTTACTTCAACCACTTTCCTCAGATACCTCATTTCTGAGGTTTGGATCTGGCTTTTGTGGGTTGTAGTCATTGCCCATGACTCGCATCCATATGTCAAGACTGGGACATAGGTGGAGCGGTATACAGCCATCTTCGTTTTCTTACCAACCTCTTTCTTGCTGAGGAATCCACGATTTATGGCCTGAAAAAGTCTCCCAGCCGCTGCTTTTCGAGTGGCCAACTCTTCTTTGATGCCTCCCTTTCGGTCTATAATAGCTCCGAGATATTTAAAGTGGTCGACCTGCTCCAGGACCTGTTCTCCCAACTTAATCTGATGTTTTCTTTCTTCTCGTGATATCACCATGGATTTTGTTTTAGAGCTGCCTATGACCATCCCTCTCTTCTCCAGCTCTTCCTTCCAGACTTGCAGGTTGGATTGGAGATGTGCCTCTGATTTAGCAATCAGGGCAACATCATCAGCAAATGCCAGCTCCGAAATATAGACCTGTCTCATCTTCCAGTACCCCACTGAATACTTTTTTGTTCTCTCCTTACATGCCTTGATGACATCGTCCATAAGGAGTATGAAGAGGTAAGGTGATAGGATATCACCTTGTCTTACACCAGTGGTGGTCCTGAACTCTTCTGACTTATGGTTTGCTGTCCTCACATAATTTCTGCAAGACTTGTAGAAGCTCTGTATAGCATGAATCAGAGGTGCTGGAATATTCTTCCTTGCCAAACAGTCCCAAAGTTTGCTCCAGGGGACCCTGTCAAACGCCTTTTCCAGATCTATGAAACAAAGATGGATCTCACTCTTATACTCAAGGGCCTTTTCACTCAGCTGTCTGAGTGTGAAGATTAGGTCTTGAGTACTTCGGTTTGCTCGGAATCCGCACTGGACCTCATCCAATTGTGGCTCAGATAGGCGTCGGAGTCTCTGCTCTAGGATTCTAGAGTAGATTTTACCAGGGACACTGAGAAGGGATATGACTCTATGGTTTCCACATTGTCGATTGTCACCCTTTTTGAAAATTGGTGTTATGATGGCAATCTCCCAATCCTTTGGTATGGTCTTGTTGCACCATGCTGCCTGTAGGACCTTTAAGAGTAATAGGTCGCCTGATGCTCCCATGTACTTAACCATTTCTGGTGTTATATCATCATGCCCTGCTCTTTGCCCATCTTGATTTTCTCTAGTGCTGCCCTCAGTTCTTCCATCTTTATGTCATCTTCACCATCATTGGTTTCCTCTTCTGTGTCAGTGGTTATCATTTCTGATGCTTCATCATGCTCACCATCCAGGAGTTCTGAGAAATATTCTTTCCATCTTTCCATTACTTCCTTCGGGGCAGTAAGCAATTTGCCTTGCTTGTCCTTTATAAATTTGAGAGGGCATTGTTTTTCTTTCCTCATGTTCTTTAGGGTCTTATAGAACAATTTCTGGTTTTCTTGTGCATCTTTTTCTAGCTTTTCTCCAAATTCTTCCCAGGACTTCTGTTTTGCTGCTAGCACTTTGTTCTTTGCTTCTGTTCTGAGTGTCACATATTCTCTATATTTTTCCATTTGTCCTGTTGTGTTTTTAGCTCCTAAGTATTGTTTCCATGCCATTTTCTTCTCTCTTATTTTCTCTTTGACTTCCTCTGTCCACCAAGGTGTCCTCTTTCTCTGGTTCCCAAGTCGGACTTCACCGCATGCTTCTGCAGCAGCTGTCTTTATGATATCCTTGAATTTATTCCAGAGGGTTTCCAAGTCATCAGGTCGTTCTTCTGTGTTGCTCACTGCTGTAGCAATAAGCCCCTGATATCTGGTCTTAATTTCTGGCTCTCTCAGCTTGTAGGTCCTAATGCTCATTTCTCCTGCTCGTTTACTTGGTTTCTTGCGTGATGTTGGGCAGTTCCTAGGCTGAGCAACTCTTTCAGTTGTTCGTTTGATTGTTAGCAGGTAGTGATCACTTCCAATCTCTGGCCCCCTCCAGACTCTTGCATCTCGGACATATCTGAATGAGCTTCTCCGAACAATGGCATAGTCGATCACTGACTTCTCATTCTTGGTTGGTTCACATCTAGTGTATGCATGTATGCGCTTATGGGGGAACTTTGTGTTTGTAATGATCAGATTCTGCTCACTGCAGAATCTAAGGAGTCGCTTTCCATTGTCATTGAGAGTATCTTCTCCATATCTTCCGATAACTCCACCCCATCTAGCATGGTCATTTCCAACTCTGGCATTAAAATCTCCGAGCATAATAACTTCATCTAGGCAGTCGTCCACTGTCCTTTGAAGCAGCTCGAAGAATTCCTCCTTGACCTCTGCTCTCTCATCCTCATTTGGCCCATACACTATGACCAGGTTGACTATGGTTTCTCCTTCTTTTAGTTTTACAACCATAATGCGCTCCGAGACAAAGTTCCATCCCTTGATACTATCTTTTTGATTTTGGGCCACAATGCAACCCACGCCCCCTTTAGCTCTTTCAGATATGGGTACACCACTGTAGAGCAATGTGTTGCCATCGAGATCCATGACTCCTTGTCCTTTTTTCTTCGTTTCCGTTATAGCCAGGATTTCTAGTTTTGCTTTCCTCATCTCTTCCACCAGCTCCTCTTCCTTCCCATTTATACTTCTTGTGTTCCAAGTTCCATAAGTCGTAGTCCGTAGTCCGTTCCAGTTCGTCGCCTTTAGAATCAGTCCGGTTTTCTCTCTTGTAGTTCGCGTAATCATGATTTAAAGCAAACAGGTGATTGGCCTGTTGTGCCTTTGCATGGTGGAGGGGCTGCCTCCTTACGGCCTCCATGCAGGCCGCCCTCCTCCTTTTTCATCCGGGCTTGGGACCGGCATTGGCGGAGTTCAACGCACAAACTACTAGTAAAACTATTACCATCACCTCACAAACTACTGGTATAACTATCATCATCAACTCACAAACTACTGGTAAAACTACTATAACCAACTCACAAACTACTAGTAAAACTATTACCATCAACTCACAAACAACTGGTAAAACGATTATCAACTCATAAACTACTGGTAAAACTATTATCATCAACTCACAAACTACTGGTAAAACTAGTACCATTAACTCACAAACTACTAGTAAAACTATTACCATCAACTTACAAACTACTGGTATAACTATTACCATCAACTCACAAACTACTGGTAAAACTATTACCATCAACTCACAAACTACTGGTATAACTATCATCATCAACTCACCAACTACTGGTAAAATGATTATCATTAACTCACAAACAACTGGTAAAACTATTATCATTAACTCACAAACAACTGGTAAAACGAATATCATTAAGTCACAAACAACTGGTAAAACTATTATCATTAACTCACAAACTACTAGTAAAACTATTATCAACTCACATTCAAACTATTGGTTAAAATATATATCAATTCACATGCTAACCACTGGTTAACATGTATACACCTTACATATCAACTATTCATTAAAAATATATATCACCAACTCGCAAGCAAACTACTGGTAAAACTATTTTCATTAGCTTACACGCAAACAATGTGTATGACTTTTATCATCGACTTAAATGCAAATATTGGTAAAGCTGTTATCATTGACTTACATGCCAACTATTGGCAGTTTGTACTCCAAACTCACAGTTACTTTTCCGAAGGGAAAATCTGTCATTAGAGTCTTTCACATGCAAATCCAGAAACTTGATTTATGCTATCATCTGTAATAGGTGTGGTAATATCTATATTGGTGAAACTGGCAGACGTTTGGCATTCAGGTTTCGTGAGCACTTAAATGACATTTATCATGGCAAACCTACACCGGTGGCTCTTCATTTTAATGGACCTGACCATTCAGGTAATTCTGATATTAATATTATGACTCTCCGTTCTTGTTTTGGCAATGATCGAACTCGCTTTTCCTTGGAGAATTTTAGTTTTTTTTAATGGGTTGTCTATCTCCCAATGGCTTAAACGTCCAACATCATTTTGCATGAATTATAGTGGCACTTCTCTATTTCAGACTTCCTTTATTTCTTCTGTCGTTGTTTTCCCGATCTATCTTTTTTATAGTTTTTGTTTCCTTCTTTGTGTCTTTTTATTGCCGCTATCTTATACGTCACTTCCCTTGGCGTTACCGGACGACAGCGATCTTCACTGTTTTATTCCACAGATCTTGCTACTTTAATCAGGACTTGTTTCACCAGTTTTGTTAATTCCTTTTGCATTTCATTGATTATTTAATGTCTTGTTTTGATATTTCTTTATTTCTGGTTTTGCATTTTTCTTGCGTTATTATTGTTCTTTTATTTCACTCATCACATGTTGTTTTCTGGAGAGTTACAGAGAAGGAAATGTCGAAATTGTTCTCTTTTCACACAACATGCCTAAGAAAAATTCACCGAATCTTTTGGCCGAATACCATCACCAACCAAGATCTGCTTACTCTGAGCAAGCAAGAGGACATGCACACCATCATAGCTGGCAGACGCTGGAGCTAAGTTGGCCATGTCCTCAGAAGAGACCCCGATGCCATCACAAGAACAGCTATGCTTTGGACCCCTGAAGGAAAACGAAAGAGAGGCCGACCAAAAACAACCTGGCGGAGAACTGTGGAGGCTGAGATGTAAAGAATGAACCAGAGCTGGGGCACTGTACGAAGGATGGCCGCCGACCGAGCAAAGTGGAATCAATTTGTTGTTGCCCTACAAGACGCCACTAGGCGTGATGGCCACTGACTGCTTTGACGGTCGGCGGCTAAGGATCAAAGAAGATGTTGTTTTCAGTGTGATGCTGACCACCTAGTGTGCCGATTGTCAAGAAAATATGGACCTAACACCATATTCCCAATATGCGTCAATGGGTGTGTAACGAGATCCTTTACCCTTTACCTACATGTGTTGTTTACTTTTTCATCTGCTTGTATCGCTCTTTTTGTCTGTATTTCTCATCCACGTTTGTGTTTGTAGTATTTTTCTTTGACCTGTCTATAATTCTTGTCCTTGTCACCTGTTTGTAGCTGTGATTGACAAAGGGTGAAACCCGAAACGTCCCATGTTTCCCGTGTACCGTTACTTTCTAAACTGATTCAATACCATTTTATTTTTTAATTTATATATTTATTTCCTTACCAGTTTTACAGCAGCCTCCTCATTTATTGACATAACTATTGGTAAAATTGATATCATCAACTTAAATGTCAAATACTGGTAAAACTGTTATCATCAATTCACGTCACCTACTGGTAAAACTGTTATCATCAACTCACATGCCAACTACTGGTAAAACTGTTATCAACTCACATGCCAACTACTAGTAAAACTGATATCATCAACTCACATGCCAACTACTGGCAAAACTGTTATCATCAACTCACATGCCAACTATTGGTAAAACTGTTATCATCAAGTCACATGCCAACTACTGGTAAAACTGTTATCATCAACTCACATGCCAACTACTGGTAAAACTGTTATCATCAACTCACATGCCAACTACTGGTAAAACTGTTATCATCAACTCACATGCCAACTACTGGTAAAACTGTTATCAACTCACATGCCAACTACTGGTAAAACTGTTATCATCAACTCACATGCCAACTACTGGTAAAACTGCTATCATCAACTCACATGCCAACTACTGGTAAAACTGTTATCATCAACTTACACTCCAACTATTGGTAAAACTGTTATCATCAACTTACATGTCAACTACTGGTAAAATTGTTATTATCAACTTACATGTCAACTATTGGTAAAATTTTTATGATCAACTTACATGCCAACTATTGGTAATACTGAAGTTTTTGGATCAGATTCTAGAACCAACAACAGTTTCCTGGTATGATCCATTGTTAGGTACCTGAGTGCAAGGGAAATTTAAAAAAAAAAATTAATTAAAATTAAGTAACACTGTCATTATGATACCATTTTCTCTAATCTGGTTTGTGATTTATAAAGAACACCTTCATATTCAATCAATCACTCAACCAATACCTCTCAGTTTCCCATGGAGCTCATATCCTCAACAAAAACATGACATGTCACCCTGTTCTATGCCATCTGTTACATGTCTTTTTTACCCTTTCATGTCTGCCTCCACTTCACTCCTCCATGTTTTTTTAGTATCCCTCTACTTCTTTTATCTTGTGGATTCCAGAACCTTGTAATGCTATCAACTTACTAACTTATTGTGTGTCCTATCTAATACTAACATCTTCTCTTTATCTCTTTTTCCACTACTGGTTCTTTCCATCAGCTCACATTAGTGATCTTGTCATACTATTTCTCCTTCTTCTTCCTCGTTCGTCCTGAAAAGGACGTTGGTTGCGTTGTGTCTGTTTACACCGGAGCTGCGATATCTGCGCCTTTCGGCCGACTCTTTTCAATCCTTCAATTCTGCACAAGTATCTATTATGAAAGTCTCTATCTTTCTAGTTATCCTATTTTTGTTTTTGTTCTCCATGTTTCTGAGCCATACAATAGGGAAGGCTGACTTGACATGTGAGCTGAAGATACTTTCATATTCATTCATTACCCTTCAGTAAGAGAAAAGGCATCCAATAAACTCATGCCATGCCCTCCTGTCACATGACATTGATGAAGAAGACAAGTAAAGACCTTGAGCGGATGGCACATGACAGGAGCATTTGGCATGAGTTTGTTAAAGGTCCACGCTCCTTCGGGAGCTGAAGGGTATTGAATGAGTGGGTGCAGGAAGTGAACAGACATGATTATCTATGATAGTAGGTAAGTTACTTGAAGTAGCAACAACTCCTTTTACTTGTAAGAAATTCAGATTAGACGACAACATAAATCTTACATACATAAAAACTTTCAATGTAACACCCTGCCTTCGCCATACTGACCCAGTTTTTGGAGTTCCTTGCATGCTGCTGAGACTCCTGGGACTTGCCAGATTTTTGGACAGTGCTGTTAACGCAATAGGAACAGGTGTTATTGGGGTACATTTGAAAGTGGTCTCTACTGTAATCATATCAAAGGCCAGATGCACAACGGCGGTATGAGCATTACTGTAGAAGGAACCCCATCCATACATATGTAGGAAGCCACACAAGTCTATACTGTCTTTGCTGCAACATCGAATGTGCAAATGCTGTCAAAAAAAGATATTAGAGAAAGCTATAATAATATAATCCCCTGTCATTCTGATATTCTTAGCACATGATATTTTCCAGGCATACTGCATTCCCCGATACCCTTATCCCAAATAATGAAATTTGAAAGGCTCTGAAAACCAAAATTTTTCGCTGAGCCTCACTTGTATGCATAGCATGACCCAGGCTGGTATGAGGCTTCAGTTACATAGACAAGATACTTATATTCTGTTATAAAGGGTGACTCAAGAGTCTCCATACATAGGGAATACTGTTTATCTTTTTCTGGCTTAAGGTACCCTTCTAAAATGTCTTTCTCTAAAAAAGAGCATATAGAAATCATTTTCATGGCCGGATCAGGAAGCTGTCACAAGGTTACAATGTAATTTAATGGGCGACATGGCAAGCACATCCACACATGAAACTCGCCAAACTTACTGAGAAGTTCAGAAAAACTAGAAGTGTTACTGACTAACTGAAAAGTTGTTGTGCCCAAACATCCACAGATGAAGGCACAACTGACAAGATGCTGGCAGCATTTGCAAAGAAAAAAAAAGCACATGACGGTTGTCTGCAGAAAGCAGTGTCAGCCATTCAAGTATCATCTGCATCATGAAGAACACATAAATGGCATCCATACAAAAATGCATAACACCAGATCTGTTAGCGGGAGTTCACAATGAGCGGGAAAGACGCATCCGTATGTGTTTTCAAAGAAATGGCAAGAATGTACAGCATGTTTTGTGAATAAATTGACAGTTTGTTAAAGAAATCATCATTTTCTCTATGTATGGAGACTTTTGAATCACCCTGTAGACGGGACACAGTTATACAATAACCCAGACAATACTATACAGTTGCACTGTAAGATGTCTGTGTCACCACATTATGAACTCATGAATTTGTCAAGGTTTATTAAATATAACATTTTAACAATTCAGATTTGCAATACAGGTCGGTAACCCGGAATCCGAACATCTGAAATATTTCACAAATCGAAAGTTTTTTTGAGCTGACTTTTTGGCAATTTTCGCACCGAAATTTGGGCAACTTGGGCTACTTTGTGCGGATTCCTAAAACTGAAACAAAAAAATCAGAAAACCGAAACACAGTCATTCCCTCACATTTCGGATTCTGGGTTACCAACCTGTAGTTTTATTAATCATAAAACTTAAAAATTTTCAATTGTAGACAATAATAAATAATACAGATTATTTCAAATATAAACAATAATTTGTGTGTGTGTACTAATGAGGTGCTGCCACAGATCCCACTTGAGCACTTTGTAATACATACTATACATTACTATGTAATATGGAAACAATATTTTTTTTTTTAATGCATTTAGTTAAATACATGTGTAATCAAAGAACAATGATAATACTGGAATTCTTAAAAATTAAATAAACAAAAATTTTCTATACAAAAAATAGTTATTTATTTGTAATCAAAGCTTATGATAAAAACAACCTTACGATGTAGGCAAACAGCAAAATTTTCTATTTATCATCCTAACATCTTAAAAATTAATGACATTATTAAAACAATTTATGAATAAATGGGAGCCGTGCTGGTGTAACGGTTACCACACTCATGGCCGGATCAGGAAGCCTGAATGGCGAGAGGACACCTGTCAGCGTACAGGGAGAATAGGATACTCACGTAAATATCAGTCTCAGGTTAGACATACTAACCTGAGATTTCGCCTTGAGTAATAGCAGGCGCACGTTAAAAAAATATATGAATAAAGAAAAATAAAAAAAATAATTGACCCACATAACCTTCCACAAATAAAATGAGGCCTCAAAGTACAGGCTTCTGGGGCAGTGGTTTCAGTAGCAACTTGTTTGACATGCTGAAGTTGCCAGCCGCAGGTACAACCTCACAACAGACGCCGTGTACGACATGTTTGAAGAAGCAGTAGCCCTGTTCTTTCTTTGTCTCCTCAGAGACCCCCAGGTCTAAATGGGCCTCTACCACGTATTTTTATTTTATTTTAAGGAAGTGTTAAGTTTTCTTGATGTACTTGAAACTGTTGGTGGAAAAATCTGGTCACCCTGGTAGAGCCACCATACCAGGGAAGAGGCAAGGGATATCCCTTCTGGAGTCTATCTGCCTGGTGCCTCCCCAATGTTTATGGGTAAGTAATAATAAATAAATTTACCTTGTTTCCTGTGAACCGTTAATTTGTAAAACTGATTCAATACCGTTTTATTTGTATATATATATATATATATATATATTCCCAATGTTTATGACTGCTTACTCAGCAGCCATCCAGTCTCTCTGCATACTGGTCCACCGTAGGTAAGGTAAAGGTTCCTGTTACACGCCTATTGAGGCATATTGGGAATACAGTGTTAGGCCCATATTTTCTTGACCATCGGCACACTAGGGGTGATGTGGTCAGCATCACGCCAGGTCCACCTTAGACTTGGGTTCATTTACTGATGATCACTCAGATTTCATTTGACCCATGATTTGGGACTGGATTGATGGGTGCCAGAGCATACACCACTCACCAATGGGTTCTGCACACTGCATCTCTGGGTCTCTACTAGCTCCAAGATCCTCTGCCAGTTTAGTTCAGGCCCCATGAGGTGCCATTCAGGCCCCATGAGGCACACAACAGGGATGAATAACAGAGGTCATGCATGAGATTCCACAAAAACCAGCAAGTAGGACTTACACAACTGCCCCCTGTTCACTTTGCGGCTAGCTGACACCACAGTGATGAGTGTGCCCACCTGTCACTGCAGACTTAACTTCCTCTCATACCAGTGAGTTAAACCCCCTGCGCCACATAAGAAGTGAAAAAACAAAATTATACATATCAGATGGGAAAAAGAAAAATATATTTACACTGAGAAACCAAGAGAAAGAAGATATTTACCTTCATAGCATGAGCATAGTCATCTACAGATGCAGCTCTCTCACTTGCTGTGTTGTTAGTCACCTTAACATGACATAATAATCGCAAATGTTATGTCGCAAAAGTGCAAAAAAGTTAAGTAAATAAATTACTTGCCACATCAATAAAACATAAATTCTTTAAATTTGTTACAAATAGTAAATTTGAAGTTAAACAAAATGAAACTGTTCTAGAAAATGTCACCTCTTGTAATAATACTCTTACGCTACGTGAACACAAGTTTTTTTATATAGCACAAACACATGATGCGCTCATATACACTCATGAATGCATGGATGCACATATGTATGCACATGCATACACAGATGAGAGACATGCATACACAGATTTGTACACATTGACACATGAAGCATATTGAAAGAAATTGTTAAAACTTACTTGAAACCAGACTACCACATTTCCGCCAGCCAGATCCAAACTGGCCACTAAGACATTTGGTCGGGTCTCAATTCTGTCAACCTGGATTTGCATGCCTTCTCCATCTAGGAAAAACAAATTTTTTTTAAAAACAAACACAAGAATTAAAAAAAAAATGTTTGCCTCATTTTAACAAGGTGCACCCTATTCAACTTAGACATAGGGTCTGTTAGTTATTTTAGGGTGCATGTCCAAATATAAGTGACCATGTGGTCTGGTTAATATATTTAAACACAAGAACTTTTATGTCACGCCTAGTAGATTACAGTGTTACTAATCTTTGCTCCATTTGGGGCCCCGGGAATGCTTGGGTGATCAAATACTTATATCAGTGGTTATGTCTCATACTTACATCACATATTTACGTAAGTGATTCTCAGATCTATTTAAAATATATTTTGTGGTTATGCCTCACACTTACATCACATATTTACGTAAGTGATTGTCTCTCACATCTATCTCAGATATTTTTAGAGGTCATGTCTCAGACATATCACATATTTATAACAATTTCACCTGTTTGTAACCGTGGCTGACGCAGGGTGAAACCTGAAACGTCCCGTGGTTCCTGTGTACCGTTAACTTGTAAAACTGATTTCATACCATTTTATTTTTTTTACTTTATATATCACATATTTACGTAAGTGATTGTCGCCCACATCTATTTTTAGTGGTCATGTCTTACACCTATCACATATTTACATAAATGATTGTCTCTCATATCTATTTTTAGTGGTCATGTCTCAGACCTATCACATATTTACGTAAGTGATTGTCTCTCACATCTATCTCAGATATTTTTAGAGGTCATGTCTCAGACCTATCACATATTTATGTAAGTGATTGTCTCCCACATCTATTTTTAGAGGTCATGTCTCAGACTTATCACATATTTACGTAAATGATTGTCTCTCACATCTTACTCAATTATTTATGAGTGATTTTTGTCTGATCTACATCAGATATTTACAGACAGTGTCAAAGATCTACATTAAATATCATATTGTATCCTAGATCTACAACCAATAATTATTCGAGTAAATGTGTCTTAGATCTCCATCCGGTATTTACTTGAGTGATTGTGTCTCAGATTTCCATCCAGTATTTACTTGGGTGACCATGTTTCAGATCTACACCGCTGTGTTTAAATTACAAGATTCATGACCACAGAGACATAATCAACATGTCACAGGCATCAAATTTCAGAAAGCTAATCAAGCATGCCATAAAAGACAACTAAGGAATGTTGATCATGAGACCAGCTACTCATTCGTGTAGAAAATGTATGCCACACCAATATGGACAAGTCTACTCAAGAAAATAACTCATCTTTACCATCCAAGGCATAAGAAGTTCCTCCCATCAGAAGCTTATGACGCAATCCAGAAAAAGCCACAAGGAGTCCACTACAAGATATATCCAGTCAGAGGATTTATGACAACCCAGAAAAAGCCACAAGGAGTCCACAAGATATATCCGGTGAGGGGGTTTATGACACAACCCAGAAAAACCCACAAGGAGTCCACAAGACATATCCGGTCAGGGGGTTTATGACACAACCCAGAAAAAGCCACAAGGAGTCCACAAGATATATCCGGTCAGGGGGTTTATGACACAACTCAGAAAAAGCCACAAGGAGTCCACAAGATATATCCGGTCAGGGGGTTTATGACACAAACCAGAAAAAGCCACAAGGAGACCACTACAAGATATATGGAAATGAGAAAGCAGATAGACTTGCCAAATAGAGGATGCAAATTTCAAACTGAGGCACATCATCATTACCTCCTTTTTCGTTCCTTATGTAGTATGGCGCCACCACTGCAGATGGTCCCATTGAGAAAGCCTTCACCAATATACAAACTCTTGCAGCTAAAGTCTATGTAGCAATTTGTTTTACATGATGAGGTAGCAGCTACATAAACAACCTCATATAAGTCACATTTTATAATATGCGAGAGGAAACAGTAGTCTTAATCTTTTTTTTTTCCTGTCTCCTTTTAGACCCCCAGTAACTACACGGGGGCACCCAGGACCACATATGAAGAGATAAAAGCAATAATGTAAAATAAATTCAAAGAAAAAAAGCACAGAGAACATCCAGCATCAGTTATAACAGAAGTACACTTCTCCTTACCAAGCAAACCGCAAGAATTATGAGACCAACTACTGGAGAACACAAATAACATCTGTGACAAGTGGCCATGCCAGAAAGGCAAGCAAACAGTAGAACATGTCCTCTAAGATTGTTCACTCCACTAGAGAAGCAGATCGAAAGTATGGACTTTGTCAATCCCGTTGATGAGAAAAATTGTATGACAATGAGAGAAGCTTGAGATATTCTGCAAACTTTACGAGAGAAATAGATTTGGTTATATGGCAGTGATAAGGGAATCTTGAGACATTCCGTCAACTTTATGAGAGAAATAGATGTGGTTATAAAAGAGTGATGAGGGAAGCTTCAGACAGTATGCCAATTTTATGAGAGAAATAGATTTGGTTATGTGATGGAAACGAGAAAAACCTGAGACAGACCACCTATTTATTTTATGAGAGAACAGATGTGGTTATGTGAAAGAAATGAGAAAAGCCTGTGACAGACTACAAACTTTACGAGAGAAATAGATGCGGTCATGTGACAGTGAACGATGAACATGAATGCATACATCTAATACAATAATAACTCTGCAGGGTGGCTTCAAGGTTCCATTACCCTCATATATAATTAGTTGCAAAAATGCAAAGTAATTTGTATTTTCCAGTTTCCCATTGAGGTAACAGGACTTTGTGGCCACTCTGTAGAATTCGTAATAAACAAACAACTGAAGAAATAATACTTAAAAGTCGTGACCAAACTTGCCGTCATCTATAACCAGTGTTCCAATCAGCACATGACTAACTTGGCCATAGTTCTCACACTGATGTTGAACCAGCTTCAGAATCTTCTCAGGAACACAAACTCTTGGCTTTCTGAAAGAGAAAACATGCATAAGGTCACTACATGAAGTTTAATGTAACTCAATGAGTACCGTGCAGAATATAGTGATATCCCATTGTCTTGTCTTTGATCTACCACCACTGAAAGTTAGCTTTTGGTGATTTTGATGCCAGAATATGAAACTGTGTGGTTCTGATTAGTTGTTAAGGTCTGCTGTATACAGTGTTTTCAATGGTTGGTTTTTTTAATAAGAGGCATTGTCTCATCTCTTGAAATGCTGGGCAAAGCAACAGGTGATGTTTCACTGTTTCATATGGATGTTAGCAGTGCCTATAGTTTGGATTGTTTCTTTTTGGGTCGATTCTGTTTCTATGAGAGTTAATTAAGCAATGCCCCATTCGTAATCTGAATAATTATGTTTGATGTTTACGTCCAAGATGATTTATAGCATCTTTCTTAGATGGTGCTGATAGATGGTTGAAGTGCCATCTTCCTGTTTTAGCCATCACCCAAGTGTTTAGCCAGTCCTCTACAGTTGTTTTTGGTTATTTGTTTTGCTGCAGTGATGTTGACTGGCAGTGGTACTTTATTACTTATCATCTCTGGTATTGAATCAGCTGTGTCTCAAGGCTCTTACCATGTTGTACGATAAGAACAAGACAGGTGCCAGTGGAAGGTAAGATAAGAAAGAGATGCTGGCAATGAATAGGACACATACTGAAGAGACCTGCTGATAGCATTACAAGACAGTTCTTGTTCTGGAATCCACATGGTAGGAGAGGTAGATTGAAAAACACATGGAGAAGAAAACTACAGACAGAAATAAAAGGGATAAAGAATACTTGGAAATCTTGGCATGAATTTATTGAAGGCCTATGCTCCTCAGGAAGCTAAAAGGTAATAATAATGATGGACAGTTTGTTGAGTTATTTCTCTGTCTTCCTCGTCTTCTAATTGAGTTAAATTTACCTGTTGTTACCAGGTTCTCTAATATTTCTCTTCTCGCAACATGCCCATAGAACATCGTGTGCACATTTACCATGTTGTTTAGTTGATGCCTTTCTTCAGTTTGACTGAGGACTTCCTTATTTGACCTAGTTTGTTCAAGGCTCTAATGCTTCACTCCTCTATGGCAGCTTCTGCTATGGAACTACCTTTTTACCTTTCAAAGGTGGCAGAGCTCCGACAAGATATGCAGGTTTAGCTGCGCACTGCTATGGTGACCTGCTTTTCAAAATAACCGTTTGAACCCTCTTGCCAATGTCGACCCGCTTCCTCACTCTTCAACGAAACTCAAGATTTCTTTTTTCTATTTCTGTCTGAAAGTGATTGCTAATGAAGTATCTGGAGTTAATGAATTCCGCTGGTTGCCAAGGTATCCAAGAAATTCTGTTAGAACCACAACCCTGCTGCCTCTAATTTTCTTTAATAACATTTTTTTTAAATTAACAGTATCAATACATTTTTATTTGAAGGAATATCAAAGCAAGATAAGCAGAGATTATGATAATCATGTTCTCGCTTACCTGTAGTGGCTTATGTGAAGGAAGATTGGCTGACCCAAGCTGGTCTTGTCCCACAGACTACATCTGGTCTTTGGAAAAACTGGGGATGGGAACCTGCCCAATGGCCTGAGGATTAGTATTGATGCTTAGTGTGACAATAAAGAATCTTCATAATTAAAAAAAACATAACCTCTAATTACATCTTCTTCTTCTTTGATCCTTAGCCACAGACTGTCAAAGCAGTCAGTGGCCATCACGCCTGGTGGCGTCTTGTAGGGCAGCAACAAACTGCTTCCATTTTGTTCGGTCAGTGGCCATCCTTCATACAGTGCCCCAACTCTGATTCATTCCTCGCATCTCAGCCTCCACAGTTCTCCGCAAAGTTGTTTTTGGTTGGCCTCTCTTTCGCTTTCCTTCGGGGGTCCATAGCATAGCTGTTCTTGTAATGGCAAGGGGGTCCCTTCTGACGATATGACCAACCCAACTTCAGCGTCTGCCAGCTATACTGGTGTGCATATCCTCTTGGTTACTCCAAATAAGTAGCTCTTGGTTGGTGATGGTATTTGGCAAAAAGATTAGGACAATTTTCCTTAGGCAGATTGTGTGGAAGGATAGTTTCGACATTTCCTTCTCTGTTACTCTCCAGCATAGCTCTCATATAATCTTAATTTGGTGTTTGTGCGGTACTGAGAAGACTTCTAGATGTTGTTGAGACTAGCAAAGGCCTGTTCTTGCTTTATTCATTCTGTTGTTGATGTCCTTGCTAGTTCCGCCGTCTGGTGTTTCTATACATCCTAGGTATGTAAATGAGCATGTTTGTTCTAGCTTCTGGTTCCTTATTGTTACTGGCTCAGGATTGCCCACACTGAGTGTCATGACCTCTGTCTTCTTTAGATTGATGTTTAGACCCACCTGCTGGCTATTCTTATTCAGTCTATCTGCTTTTTCTTAGATGTGTTGATGTGAATGTGCGAGTAGTGCAATGCCATCTGCATATTCCAGGTCTTCCAGTGTAGAAAACTTTGTCCGTCTAATTCCTCTTGGACTGCCCTCTGTTGTCTGGCGCATTACCAAGTCTGACTGTCAAAAATAAGGCTGTTGATAAGGGGTATCCCTGTCATACTCCTGTCTTCACCTCGAAAGTTAAGTTGCTCATCCCAGCGTTGCATGTAAAGTTAGAATAGAGGCTTTTTATAATGGAAACAATGCAGCTGGGAATTCCATAAGCCCTCTGTATTTTTCATAGACTGTCCCTGTGTATGCTGTCAAAAGCCTTTTCAAAATCAAAAACGTTAATGTAGTATAGCTGTCTCTGCTATTCTGAGCACTGCTCTATAATATTCCTGCGGGTGAATATATGATCTGCACATCTTCTGTTCTTTCTGAATCCCGCTAGTTCTTTCTTCAGTTTATGGTCTACTGCTTTTCAAATTCTCTGGATAATTGTCCTGCCTAGTATTTTACTGGGAACTGAGAGTGGGAGTAATTCCTTCCTCTCTGTTGGTGTGTTGTCTCTGAAGTGCTCTGCCCATCTTGTTTCCTGCCCCTGTGCTGTGGTGATGAGATTTCCTTGCTTGTCTCTTACTAACGTAATATTGTTTGCACCTCTAATTACATATGTAATTAACTCTTGCTACCCAAGAAGCCACATGGTGCACCACAATACAGTAAGGTCTCTGGTTACGACAATCTTCCAAAATGAATGAAACCATAAGACCCACTTATTTTTAATTTAGATTAAATTTAAATTAATTTTCAACTATTGCAGTGTCATCTGTTTGTTACTATGAACAAAGTGAACTAGTTCTGACTCTGGTGAATAGCACATGTACGCAAGTCGTCAGTGATATTAAGATGTAGGAACCTTTCAGTATCTTAAGTCAACTTGTGCTCTCATTCACCAATGTCTCGTGTAGGGTAAAGATACCAAGATATTAACATGTTTTAGTTTGAATCTATTGTATTTTGCAATTTATTACTTAACTGTCAATAATAGTATGCTTTAGGCATATTTCGGTAAAATAAATGTTCTAACACATTATTTTTGTCTGTGTTTTATTAACAAACACGTAGGCATATTTACTGGACAAATAAATTCTGACTTAATGTACAAAATCAGGTTACGAATATCCTTAAGAATGAAACTCATCTGTAACCCGAGACCTTGCTGTATGGCACATTATTCTCCCAAGTGTCGACCAGTACATCTTTGTGTTTATAGTCAGGTTTCCTCACGTCTGCACTTTATGTGATATAAAACAAAAGCATATGTTGCACTTAAGACTTGCATGGCTTAGACATATCCTTCAGTCAGTTTACAATGATTTTATATTATAAAATATTTTCTCTGCATAAAACCTAAAACCTGCGGGAGCAAAACAGGTTAAAGCTGGTTTCATTACAGACAACGACATAAAGATAATAGAAAAAGGCTTTTTTTCCGAATTGAGAAATATATGGAGATCAAAAGATAACACATCCAATACAACAATAGGAATCGTAATTCAAATGTTAAGTCAGTCCAATTGTATGGCTCTGAACTATGAAGAACAACAAAAATAACAACCAGAAAGATACAGACTTTTATAAATGAGTACTTGTGCTGAATAGAAGGATTGAAAAGGTATGAAAAGATCACTAATGTGGAACTGATGGAAAGAATCAAAGAAATAACAGTGGAACAGGTGAGAAGAATATTATGGCACTGGATAGGACACACACTGAGAAAATCAGGTGACAGCATTACAAGACAGTCCCTGTTCTGGAATTCCCAGAGTAAAAGAAACGACAGCACCGAAAAAAACAAAAAACACTTGGACAAGAGTGTTGAAGATAGACATTCAAGGGATAAAGAAGGAACGGAAAGACCTAAAGACTTGGCATGTTTTTGTTGAGGGACTGTGCTCCAGAGGTAGTTGAAATGTACTGTACTGTATAACTGGCATTAACATTTTGTTACTGTATAACTGGCATTAACATTTTATTACTGTATAACTGGCATTAACATTTTGTTACTGTATAATTGGTATTAACATTTTGTTACTGTATAACTGGTATTTACATTCTAATACATAATAATTAACTAACTCCCTAATGATTGGTTATTATTTTTGTATACTTAAATGATACACACCTGTCACTTGGCACTGTAGAAGATGCATCCTGGGCTGACATTAGTGTAATTCTAAGAATTACATTACTCTCCACAAGTCTGAAGTATCAAAAGTAAATCTGGGAATACAATGCCATGTTAAAATTAAGTGAGCACATGTAAGTAGTGATCAGATTACAGCCTGATGAATCATGAATGAATGAAAAATGATAAGACTATTGCTAGAACATGTTTTTGATATACCCTTAAATCGCAGAACTGTAGTATAGTAGACAAACACACACACACGTGTTGGCCAACTGTTTGTAGCTACACTGGATGTGTAGCTTGCTTTTATTAAAAACCAGCTTACAACTGTTAACTTTAACCATAATGTTAACCCTGTGTTGAGCTTTTTCCGAAAAACTTTGAGGTCTTATGTTTAATAAACAACAACAAGAAAATGCCCGCTGATTGCCCACGACTCAACAAATCCTTAAAAAAGCCATCACTGACGTACTTCCATCAACCAGACTCACACTTCTTGTAAATTGTGAACATTCATAACAATCCATAATTAAACCCTTGCTAGTATTTTCATTACTCTAAGCAGCACAGCTGATGTATTGATAACCATTTGGGAGACATCAGCAAGTCTGTCTACTGTTTTACAATTCAGCCAAATTTAACTCTGCATATCTTCTTCTTCATGTGCCATGTCAGCTGGTGTAGGCAATCAAATATCTCCACAATTGCGTGGCTCTAGATCTGTATACCATACCAATCCTGATGTTAACTCATTCAATGTGATTATGTTACAATTTCTGCCTTCTCTTTTTTGTCGTACTGTATATCCTTTTCCATCAGGATTTCCTGGTGTTAGAAAGTGTTCCTTCTTTCCCCTTCCACATAAAAATTTTTAACCAACAAAAAATTTTAAAAAATGGACTACATTTTAATATGTATAAGATTCCATTTTACACAGGTCTTTGTCAGGACATTCTCAAAAGTTAGTTTAGCTGCCCATGAAATGGTGGTTGAAATGAAGCACAGTGGGACATGTTCTTTGATGTCATCCAAATAAGTTGCTAACATCATTAGGGCTAGGATTGTGGTTAGTGTTTTCAAGATTCCTCAACCGTGGGCTGCCTGTTCGATACACCCTTAAAACAGAATTCAGAGACACTGTAAAAAGGGGTAAGGGTTAGATATCATATACCTAACCCTAACGACGTTGGGGACTTACTAGGATGACATCGAAGAGCATGGCCCACTGTGCTTCATTTCAACCCATACCAACTAATCAGAATGGTCCATTCAGTTGTAATGAAGAACAGTGAACCGTGTGTTCGATACAGCCATTAAAAAAGAATTCAGACACGCAGTAATTAGGGGTTAGGGATACTAATTCTAACGACGTGGAAGACATTCGGATGACACCGACCGCACGTCCGACTGTTGTTTCAACCGACACGGCCCTTGCAGCCATTCCCTCACATTTCTAAATTCTACGCACATTATCTTTGCCCTTTTTCTTCGCCTACAAACTCTTTAAACTGTAATTACATATACTGCTACTATCCAATGTGGCTACGTGATCTTAAACACAGGTCTTTTCCTGGTTGGTAAGGACGCTTTCTTACTCCGGCATTTGAATCATGAATGGCTCCTAATTTTGAAATTAAAGACAATGAAGAATGACCTTATTAGTTACACAAATAAAGGATAGAACATGTTTTATCGCTATGTGAATACCGTATGCATCTCCCTATTAAAGCCTTACTGTGATCTTCAACAAGTGCTCTCGATATTTAGCAATGAGCAGGTTCAAACAGCGTTCGGCCTTGCCAAACAAAACAAGCGCCCTCAATTCAACAAAAGTAAGGAACACTGCGCATGAGCGGAAAAACGCATCCTATAAAGGTTACTCATCATCATCAGCTGCCATCTCCACAACGAAGGTTGGCTGTAATGGATCTCTCCAACGTCTTCTGTCTCTTGTCTTGGTGGTGCACTCTGATAGACTCTTTCCTGTCCATCTCTTGACGTTATCTTCCCACTTATAGCGCTGTCTTCCCCTTGCACGTTTGCCTTCAACTCTCCCTTCTGTTATGGTCTTCTGCAAGGTGTTATGCCTTTTTATGTGGCCAAAGTACTTTAGCTGCCGAACTTTGATCTCCCTCATTAGTTCTCTTTTCATACCTAGATTTTCTAGGACCTCCTTATTTGTTTTCTTCTCTTTCCATGAGATACGCCCCATTCTTCTATATATCCACATTTAAAGAGCCTCAATTATTTCTTCCAAATGCTTATACACCGTCCATGTTTCTGCCCCATACAGAAATACAGAATATATATAACACTTTATGATTCTCAGTTTTAATTTGTGAGATAACTGTTTTGATGTCAGTATATGTTTCATGTTGTTGAATGTAGCCTTGGCCATTCCTATTCTCTTCTTGATTTCTGTTTCACATCTGCCATCTTCTGTTATTATATGACCAAGATATACGTAGCTCTTGACTTGTTCCAGGGTTTTCCCATTTACGCTTATCTTTAATGTGGGTTTATCGTCTGTTTTGCTAATTATCATAGTTTTTGTTTTCTCAATATTAATGTCGAGTCCATATTCATGACTTATACTGTTCACTTGCTTCACTAGTTATTGTAACTCCTGTTCGCTTTCAGCTAACAACACGGTATCATCTGCATATCTAAGGTTGTTTATTGACCTTCCACTGATGTTTAGTCCTGGTATTTCCTGTATCTGTTTGAAAATGTTTTCGGTGTGTAAATTAAATAGGCAGGGGGGACAGCACACAATCTTGTCTGACACCTCTTTTTATGTCTATGTATGGTGAATAATTCCTTCCAGATCTTACTGTGGCAGTTTGCTCCCAATAAAGGTTACTGAGTATTCTTATATCTTTTCCATCAATACCTATGTCTTCGAGGCATTCAATTATTTACTCATGATGGACTCTGTCAAAAGCCTTCTTATAGTCAATGAAGCACATGTACATACTTTTTTTGGACCTCTGTATATTTTTCTGCTAATATTCTTAGGCAAAATATTGCCTCTCTTGTTCCACTGTTCCGTCTAAAACCAAACTGTTCTTCTTGGATTTCGCTGTCTACCTTCCTTTTTATTCTTTCCTGTATGATTTTGAGCAGTATCTTAATTGCATGACTCATCAGGCTGATTGTTCTGAAGTCTGAACATTCTGTTGCATTAAGATTTTTTGGGCAATGTTATAACAACTGATGTCTTCATGTCGTGTGGTATATATCCTGTATTGTACATATCGTTGCATAGATCAGTGATTGTATCTATACCAAAACTCTCCAGGGCTTCTATCATTTCAATTGTTATGTTATCCGTGCCTGCTGATTTGTTTCCTTTTTGTATCATATGTATGGCATTCTCTACTTCTGACCTGAGAATGTTTGGGCCTTCATTAGAATCTGGTGATGGTTTTTTACCTCTGTTGTCCTCGAATAGTTCTTTTACGTATTCTGCCCATCTGTTTGATATGTCTTTCTCATCAAGTAATATTACACCATTTTTGTTCTAGATACAGCTTCATCCTTGTGCAAACCGTGACCTATTTGATAATTTCTTTATTTCTTCATGCAGGTTACTATAATTCACTAGTGTGTTACCGGGGCCCGAAAGGGGAGCAAAGAATAGTAACACTGTTCCCTGCCAAGCATGTCGTAGAAAGCGACTAAGGAGGGTTGGGCATGGGGCCGGTTACCCCATCCCGTAAAAAATTTAAACCACAAAAACTTCAACAAACATGGACAAGTCAAATAAAGGTTACTATAATTCTTCATACAGTGATTCCCAAAGAATTTTCTCCTTCGCCATTGGATGAATTTAAGGCCCACCCCCACCTTATAAAAAACATTCTTTAGAATAGCAGTTTACACGATCCATTACGGGAGATGATAACATTAACATTCAAAACAGTAGCCATTAATTGCTCATCTAATCATAATCCAATTAAATCTTTTCAGTTTATTTTATTCAACAAATGCGATGAACTTGTTCCATTGATACCAACTTTTTAAAGTACGATAGTGGCTTAACAAGAATCTTAGATATCGCATGTACTTCACATTTAGAACTACCCCACTATTTTGGAATCAGCGGCTATTATTATTATAAATCTTAATTATAACTCATCAGATGTTGAATGGAATATTTGTTCTTAAAAAAAACAAAGACCTCTGTGTCAATAAAGTCTTAATACGATAGGTAGGCTTGATGAAGTTATAAATGAAAAGCAATTAAATATAAATCTAAACATCTCAGGCGTTTACACCATTCCCCTTAATAAACACACATATAATCTTGTAATTTTGATTTGCTCTGTTTACATTATTTGGACAGGAGAAGTAATACCACATTCGCATATCGATAACTGGACATATTATTTGGAAAAAAGACACTGTATATCCTAGTAATATCCCTTCAGAGGTTGAATGGGAAATTTTTCATCATCAATAATTTTTTTAATTCAACAAATGAAGTAATACCAGTTTCTTAATGTCTGGCCTAAAATTACTTAGCATGAGTCTTAAATCAGCACGTTAGTAATCTCTGTGATTTCTTTGCTTGACGAGAAGTTTGGTGATCATATTAAAACCACGTTCCACCAAACAATGATGATAGGAAACTCTTTACAGAGCGATACCACAGGAGGCAATCTGATCATCAGAAGATTGTCGTAGATTTTAGATAGAATTAAGACTTGGGTTGGTCCCTTCTGAATAGATTAGAATAAGTGATAGTCTTAGTGGGAGATAGTAATAGCAATAGATTTCCACGAGTGAGATGGTAGACTGTGATAGAGGCTGTCTCTGAGATCGAGAAATCTTCTCTCTCTTTGCCTATCTTCTACGGCAGATTTAGAGGAATCAGACAGTCTAAACATATATTTATATATATATATATATATATATATATATATATATATATATATATATATATATATATATATATATATATATATATATATTTCTCTATCCACTCACGTGCACGCATATTCAAGTGACGACAGTTAGACACACAGACGTGGGAAAACTATAACAATGATTATATAGATATTCTGGGAACGAACTGACCGCCACACTGGAATAAGTTTAGTTGAAGTTTAATTTATCATAGTAAACTTACGTCACAACATATAAAATTACATCAAAAAGGCATATACACAAAGTTAAAGAAAAATCAATGAATTGCTACAAGAATGATAGACCCGTTGGTATGATCCTTCCCTAGATGTTTAGCCCACAGTCCCGTTAGGAGAAAGATGATAGCCCCAAAGAGTCACAGATACATAGGATTGGGTCTAATATTTTCCGTTAAAAAAATATGAACAGACTTGGATATGAGTATGATTTATCCTAAGGAAAATATAGTTTAGCAACAAATCTTGCATAAAGGAAAGTTACAGAGTGAGTGAATCAAACGAAGAACATCCTTCAGTCTACTTTCACTCGGTTCTTTCATCAGGGCCCTGATTCACACAACCTTACCTACAATCGTGCTGTTGTTCGCCGTCTGGCGCAAGCCTTAGTGTATACTTCGTTTAATCTGTCTATCTGTGGATGAAGCAGATACCCAGCTCTGCAGATAATGGTTTCATTCAACTTGTCCGGGGAGCGTCCTCTTCAGGCGATCGTTCTTTCTTTACAGATTTAAGTTAATGTCACTTATGCACGAGGTAAGAGTTAGGGTTTCAGCAGGCACACAGTTTCAGCACACGAGTTTTCCCTTAATTAGGAAGATGACCGGTGGACAACTTCTCTCAACAGATAATCTTGGTTCACCACACACTTGGTCAAATAATGTCGGAAAAGTTAATGTTTTTGTTCTGTAATTATTCTCGCCACAAGGCAGCATATACATTAGAGTTTGTGAAGAAATATGATCTGGCTCAAAGGCCCAGTATAAGCATTTATTTTAAAAAAAAAACCCGTTAGTGGGATTGGTATTCTGTCTATCTCTTGAAGGCACACGCCCTGTCAGACAGATGTTACTTGAAAACCAACGTGGTTAAAGATATAAAATGTTTATGTTTCTCACAGGTATGTCTCTGTACTAAACGCCGGCAAAGTTGGGTTACCCCAGTATTCACTGAATAAAGAACAAACACATATGAAATATTTCACATATTATATACTCAATGTAACTTACATTTTGAACTGCAAGCGTAGAGCTTTACTTAACGTTTAAACTTTCCCGTGAAATAAGTTATATATAAGAATCAATCATCGTGAATTAGGAATACCTACGTATTCCGTCAACACTCATGAGGCATCTAGCATTTATAAGTTAGTTTAGAAAAATTATTCTCGTCTGATTATTTAGCAGTTAAATTAAATTCATTATAGCGACATAATTTTAAGCTAGAAATTATAATTTATTCTGCTTTCCACTGAAACACGTCACTAGAAAATAATACAGACTATATTTTAATTCTCTCTGCACAAAAGAACTAGTGAAAATGAAATAGGCAATTTAACACTTTAAACACTTCACAAAATACTAGATATAATATATTTACCTCAACACAGAACTACGGTATCACAACGAAACTAAGGGTTTCACTTATAAGTTTAAGTATCTAGAACGAAGTGACCACGTCTACTGCAAATGGAGAATGAGTGAAATCAAGTTTAAAACTCTGATTATATATATGAAAACACACAAAGGATGTGCGCTATTTCCAAAACCACGCAATAGCGCAGGTCTCACCCCTTCACTCTCTACAACACCTCCATTAACAAGACGCATGCCATAACCGACACTTCTAGTCTTCACACCTCACGCTGACCAGGGCCAACAGTAAGTGCTGTGTCAGATGGAATTGCCAGATAAATGTCTCATACTGCGCCATGGAGATGTCGGTTATCGCGCCTCACCTGAGCGCTCAGCCGAAGAAAACGCGCGTGTCAGCTGAAAGTGCAGACAAAAGTCTGCTCGTATGTCTGAGATAGATGCATATTCACAATTTCTCGTCTACCTAAGTGGCTGACATCTTACATAATAGAAATGCGTATCCCAGTATGAGAAAGAAAACGGTAAAGTGAGAATGGAAAATAAAATATTTTTCGCAAACGAACGAATGCGAAAAATACAGGAAAAGGGTAAAGAGTGATAATAAAATAGAGGACACGGGTAGAAAAAAAGAAAAGAATATAGAAAATTTATTGATCATAAACTCTCTGTGTCAAAGATGTCCCCCCGTTCGACAAGTGTTTCGGCCCAGTATACTCCTTTACACTCTAAGGGGGGCGGGCCCACTTGGGTCATGACTCCCAAGCGTCTCAGCCTCCTGTTGTCTTGTATCGAAAATGAACCCATTTCACTTATGGTAGTGTCGTAGATTTTCGATAGGAGAATTAAGACTAGGTTTGGTCCCTTCTGAATAGGTTTGAATAGGTGATAGACTCAGTGAGAGTTAGTGAAAGGTAATAGAATTTCCACACACGTGAGATGATAGATTTTGATATAGTGGCTGTCTCTGAAAGCGAAAAGAATTCTTCTCTCTCTCACCTATCTTCTACAACAGTTGTTACAGCGTCAGACAGACTACACCAATATACATATTACGTATATTTCTATCACTCACAGGCACGCACATACACGTGACGACAGGTAAACACACAGACGTGGGAAAACTATAAAAATGATATATATATTATCTAGAACGAGCTGACCAAACACGATTATTAAGTTCAAGAGCGATTTTAATATCAGGAAAAATCGGCTCACAACATCAAAGAAAGTACATCAAGGAAAATACATATACACATAGTCACAAAACTTCAAGGAAATGTTGCAAGGATGATAGCCCCGTTATGGTGTTAACTCTAGGTTTAGCCCGGCCCCGTTAAGAGAACAGATGATGGCGCCCGAGTCACAGATACATAGGGTTTGAGTCTAAGAGTTTTCTTTGTTTTATCTCGTAATTATATGCACAGAGTTTGAAAAAAATCTGATTTAACCTAAGACAAAAACACAAGAACTCTAGCCTTAGCAACAAATTATGCAGATTGGAAAAAAAAAATTAGGACAGCAACAGGGTGTCAAAGATATAATAGTGAAAATATCACTCAGACCAGCGTACACTCATTCATTCCGCCATGGCTTCTCATTCAGGTACTCACGACTTTGCTCGCTGCCTCTTGGAACACACTGATTTTAGATCTTTACACAGACTCAAAAAAAATGCAGTCTTCTGCCAAGAAGTCCCCAGTTCCAAAAGACGTATTTAACTCGGAGTCTCCGGGAACGACTACTTGGGTGTGCAAATTTGTTCAAATGTCTGATTAAGTCACCTAACAATTATTCCAGGCGCGGGAGTTAGCAGAGCACAGTGTCAATAGCGTAGGTTTCTAGAAATGATGAATGTCAGGTCGGTGCCTTCCCTCAGTATAGGATTCACTTTAGTCACACCACAGATTTGTCCACAAATAATATATATAGATAGTCGGGAAATGTTAGTTAATACTTGAAGTATTTCGCGCCACCAGGCAGAAAGATTACGTAGAGTTTTCTAGAAGAAATTTTAGATCTAGCTCCAAGGTCCAGTATTTATCATTACAGTCTTTGAAAACCCGTTATTGGGATATTAGTATTTCTGTCTAACTTGCACCGTCAGATCAGTGTTACTTGAGAAAACCCACGTGGTTCAAAATAAGGACTGTCTATTTCTTCACAAGTATGGAAACTACTACTAGGTGCTGGTAAAGTTAGGGTCACCCCAAAACTTTCACTGTGTGGAGGAAAAATAACACATATAATATAATAAACAGAATCTGTACTGGTTAAAACTTACATTTAAACTTGCAAGCAGAGAGCTTTGCTTATCATTTAAACTTCCCGTGACGTAAGTTATATTTAAAAATCAGCAATCCTAATGAATTAGGAACACGTGCGTATTCCGTCACCATTCATGAGGCTCGATTCTAGAGTTTATACGTTAGTTTAGAAAAATACACTCGACTGAGTATTAGCAGTTAAATTAAATTCATAAATAGCTACAATTGCCATTATAAGCTAGAAATTTAAATTTTATTCTGCTTTCCACTGAATGCTTCCCTAGAAAATATAATAGCCTACCACTTTATTTCTCTTCAGCGCTAATAAATAGATTAAAATGAATTAAGCGATTTAACACTTTAACACTCACAAAATCTATATATCTATCATATTAATTACCTCAACCACAGAATTACAGGTAGTCGCACAACTTAAGAATAAAAATGCTGAAAATATTTCTGGAAGTCTAGAAGTTCGACAAATTGCCGAAACAAACTGAGATCTTCGCTAACAGCTATTCTGTTTACGAGCAACCTATCACTGTGAGTCTATGAGCGAGAATGAAATTAAAGTTTCAAACTTGGCCAATATCTTAAAATCAGACAAAGGGCCCAAACTTATTTCGCCAAGCGAAATTATCTCCCCTACTCCCAACATTTACGTCCGCTTAACGCGTGTCGTAACTGTCACCTACTGACCACGATGTACGCGTGTCAGTTTCAAATCCCAGACAGCCTGACTCCATTTCAGGGCAGTTTTCACACTACAGCTGACCATGGCCCACCGTGAGCGCCGTGTCAGTTTGGGATTTTCCAGACAAATGTCTGGATACTGACCGGTGCAGATGTAAAGTATCACACCTCACCGGGACTTATGCCGAGAAGAAGCTCGCGCGCTCGGTGAGAATGTAGACGATTTGCTACGTCCTATGTTCAGCGAACCGACTTATCACGCCTTCTGACGCCCTGCAGCCCTGACATCTACGTAATATCGTCCTAGCGCGATTCTCAGTTTATGAGAAAGGAAAACAGGTAAAGTTTGCGAATTATATGAAAATAATATTCGCAAAACGAATGGATGAAAAATATACAGGAAAAATGAAATACAGAGATAATAAAAGAGATGATTTTGGGTGAACGAATAGGAAGAAGATGTAGGAAATTAAATGAATATAAACCCTACGTGACAGAGCCTCCCCCCTTTAAGATATGGAAGCACTCCATGTCTACGTTATGGAGTTTAATTTCCTATAACCGTAGCTTCGGGGTGTCTGTCCTCTTCCCTCTCATCTTCCCCCTCCATCTCTGTCCAATTCCTACTCAAGTCCACTCCTCAAAGTTTCCTTCCCCTGGAATGTCTCATATGCGCGCTTGAAAGAGCGTCGCCGCTGCTGACATTTTTGAAAGATTTCCTGTGATAGCGGTGGAATATCCCTGCCACTATCGTCATCTTCGTCAGTTTTGGCGATCGTCAGGAGATGGTCGGAGGTTGGCACTGGTTTTTCCAAGTATCTCTTTAAGAGATTTAAATGGAAAACCTTCTCCTTTCCTTCAATAGAGATCTGGTAGTTAGCCTTAGAAATCTTTTTCAGGACGGTAAACGGCCCTTGCCATCCGATCTTCAGTTGGTTGTTCTCGGTAGGGAGCAACACCAAAACTTTCTCTCCTGCTTCCAGTTCTCTCTCTTCCGCGACTTTCCTGTATCGGTTAGCGTGCTTGGTGCGTGCTCGCTTAAAGTTAGTCGTTGCTAGGTCCCACCCTAGTTTCAACCGTTCCTTTAAAACCGACACATATTTACTGGCTGAGACAACTGTCTCATCCGCCTTCTCGTCTGTCAGAGACTGAAGTAAGGCTTCAAGCGGGCCCTTAATGGGTCTGCCAAATAAGAGTGTAGCTGGCGGAAATCCTGTGGAAGTATGAGGAGATTCTCTGTAGCCAAATAATGCTGCAGGAATACAGAGATCCCAATCTTCAGGTTTCACTTGTGCCAGCTTACTTAGCATCATGGTGAGGTTTCCATTAGCACGTTCCACGAGCCCATTTCCGGCCGGAGTATATGGCTTAGTGTGGATGTGCTGGGTCCTCAAGATCTTAACGATCTCATCCATCAACAGGTTTCGGTATGGAGATCCATTATCCGTCAACACTTGCTGAGGGAATCCCAACCGAGTGAAAATCTGCACGAGGGCTTCTGCGACATGCTTGGCATCTGCGCATGTTAGCGGGATAGCTTCCGCCCATAAAGTGCATGTATCGACTAAGGTCAGGATAAACCTGTTCCTTCTTTTAGTCCTTTCGAAAGGCCCTAAAATGTCGATCACTACCCGTTCGAATGGTGTTCCCATTATTGGCATTTCACCCATGTGGACTGGGGGGTGCCCGTTGCTTGGGTGGCACACGTTGGCACTGGGCACAGGATTTGACATATCTGATGATATCAGTATTCACTCCTGGCCACCAATAATGAGTGGTTATACGTTGGTTTGTGGCGTTCTGTCCCATATGTCCGCTAAAGGGAAGAGAGTGCCCCATTTCTAGGATTTGGCTTCTGTACTGTTTCGGTACTAGGAGCTGGTTGTAACCTTGGTCAGGCTTGCCCGTTCTCCGATAAAGTACGCCATCCTCAGAAAAAATGTCCCCGTGCTGTTTGGGTTCCTTAGCCATGGGCAGTTTCCTAAAGCAGGGTGCCAAAGTAGGGTCCTTGTATTGCGCTTCTTTAAGTTCCATAGGTAACAAATTTGGCGCAGGCTCCCGTTCCTTCTTGGTTTGCCCTCTTGTAGTTACTGCTGCCACAATCGGCTCTTCCGGTTTCCCAATACACACGTATCTCCCGCCAAGTATGACTGGGTAGATGGGATCATCCATAACAGCCGCTTTGATCCCACCTCTGACAAAGTCAGAGTGTATCTCCACCAATGCGATGGGAAGCGCTGTAGGTGCATCACTCTTACGAACTCCACAAAGTTTGACGGTCTCTGCTGTCTCTTGACCGGGTTTAACCAGGTTTCTGGCAACAATGCAATCGTAAGAAAGCCCCGTGTCAAATAAGCAAGAAGTTTGAGAACCGTTCAAAATAACAATACCTCGCGTTGAGGGTCTATCCCCAAGAGGTTGGGAATCACTGTCAATAATTCCGCCTTGCGAGACTGTTAATAAGCATCCGATGCGTTTAGGCTCGGTGTGCTCGGTCTGATCATATGTCCCGTGCTCGGGGGTTCTCCCTTTGCCACCTTGTCCTTTCTGGCTGCGCTGCCATGTAGGGCGGTCGGGTTGATCAGACTGTTTGGGGTGGTTGGGGTACTTGTTCTTGTAGAACTTGGATTTTTCAGGAGGGGGGTTTTGAGGTCCAGTTTCTCTGTGGTTGTTTTGGTTAGAAGCCTGAGAAGATTGCTCTAGGTTATGTTTTCGAAAATGCTCCTCTGTCGGTTTCCGCTTTGTGGCCGGTAGTTCAGCCAGCGCATTGTGATAACGCTCAGACTTTTCCAAAATGTCTTCAAGTTTTTCTGCCCCCTGCTCAGCGAGAAATCTCCGGGTATCAGCAGACAAAGTGTTCTTTATTTGTTCAGTTAGAACAAGTTCCTCAAGACCTTCATAGGTAGAGGGGAGCTGCGAAAGCTCAAGGCACTTTGTTAGATATCCCTTAAGACGAGATGAGAACTGGTGAAAAGTTTCAGAATTCTCTTTCCGGCTGTTGCGAAACAGTTGCAAAAACTTGCGAGCGTTCATTTCAAAGCGCTCCAGTAACGCTTTCTTCAACACATCGTAGTCGTCTTGTTGGCTACTTTCCAGCTTAGAATAAACATCATAAGCAGAACCTTTTAGGGCCTGGGAAAGTTTCATATTCCAACGCGACCTCTCTAACCCGTACAGAGTTGCAATTTTCTCAAATTTTCCTAACCATGTGTCAATCTTCTCATTTGGACAAGGAAAAGATTCAAGAGTGAAAGACATAGCATTTAGTTGAAGAGATTGAGTGTTAGCAGGGTCAGTTAAGGAAGAATGAGGAGAAGACTCTCCATTGCTGGAGGTAGAGGCAGCGCCACGACTTTGGAACTCAAGAGTTTTAAGCGCCAACTCGTGCTGTCTCTCTTCTCTTTCCTTCTCATGCTGTCTCTCCTTCTCTTTCTCTCTTTCCTCATGCTGTCTCTCCTTCTCACGTTCCTCCTGCTGCATCCTGCGGATTTCCATTTCCTCATCCATCTTCTTCTGCTGTAAATCTGCGGCTGCTTTTTCCTTAGCTTCCGCTGCTTTCCTCTCCGCATCATATCTCTCAAGTTCGTCTCTGACAAATGCTTTCGCTTCTTCTCCTTCCAGTCCCTCCTCTCTCGCTTCGTCCCTGAGAAGTTGTCTAAGCTTTGCCCTCTCGGCCATATTATGTCAGTGACTGAGACTAGTGGAGAACGAAAATAGGAAAAAGGATACACTCGTGCCTACCACTTACGAGAAAAAAAAAAATTACCAAAAATCAAAAGATGATATCCTTAACCCTGGGATACCTCCTCCAAATTAAAATCTAACTATCGCTGCTATTATCGGCAATAAAGCACTTAATGCAAAACACGACTACGCCAACTAAATGGTAGTTAAGATTACTTCTGAAAAATAAGTTGCTACAGTGGAAAAGCAAAAGAATATTGCAAAAATTAAAGAGAAAAATAATCCCTTAATTTTTAAAAATCCACTATAAGTTCGCCCCTGAAGTCAGATCGGGTAAGGGAGGGAATTAATCTGGACAAAAAGTCCGAAACACACTCCTTAACTTAGTTCAAACGCCGTTCTGCCTCAGTACCCAGTGAATGTTATACACTCACCACTTTACCAGCATTTAGTATTACAATCAGCAGTTAACATATATCCCGACAAATCAACCTGTAACCAAAATGTATATTATTCAAAGATGCTGTGGAAAAAAAACTTATTAGTTTGTGTGGTCAGCACGCCCGTAAACAGATCGCTAGTCTAGGGGGTAATTTTTTAAAGATATAACAACTCACAAGACATCACACTCTTACTCTATATCAGAATATAGAATCTTAAGTTCAAAATCCAGATAGACGAGTCCACGTTTGTCGTACTCGTCTTCCTATTCTAAGTTCAAAGACCGGAAACGAGCCCTCATTTGTCGTAGATTTTCGATAGGAGAATTAAGACTAGGTTTGGTCCCTTCTGAATAGGTTTGAATAGGTGATAGACTCAGTGAGAGTTAGTGAAAGGTAATAGAATTTCCACACACGTGAGATGATAGATTTTGATATAGTGGCTGTCTCTGAAAGCGAAAAGAATTCTTCTCTCTCTCACCTATCTTCTACAACAGTTGTTACAGCGTCAGACAGACTACACCAATATACATATTACGTATATTTCTATCACTCACAGGCACGCACATACACGTGACGACAGGTAAACACACAGACGTGGGAAAACTATAACAATGATATATATATTATCTAGAACGAGCTGACCAAACACGATTATTAAGTTCAAGAGCGATTTTAATATCAGGAAAAATCGGCTCACAACATCAAAGAAAGTACATCAAGGAAAATACATATACACATAGTCACAAAACTTCAAGGAAATGTTGCAAGGATGATAGCCCCGTTATGGTGTTAACTCTAGGTTTAGCCCGGCCCCGTTAAGAGAACAGATGATGGCGCCCGAGTCACAGATACATAGGGTTTGAGTCTAAGAGTTTTTCTTTGTTTTATCTCGTAATTATATGCACAGAGTTTGAAAAAAATCTGATTTAACCTAAGACAAAAACACAAGAACTCTAGCCTTAGCAACAAATTATGCAGATTGGAAAAAAAAAAAAATTAGGACAGCAACAGGGTGTCAAAGATATAATAGTGAAAATATCACTCAGACCAGCGTACACTCATTCATTCCGCCATGGCTTCTCATTCAGGTACTCACGACTTTGCTCGCTGCCTCTTGGAACACACTGATTTTAGATCTTTACACAGACTCAAAAAAAATGCAGTCTTCTGCCAAGAAGTCCCCAGTTCCAAAAGACGTATTTAACTCGGAGTCTCCGGGAACGACTACTTGGGTGTGCAAATTTGTTCAAATGTCTGATTAAGTCACCTAACAATTATTCCAGGCGCGGGAGTTAGCAGAGCACAGTGTCAATAGCGTAGGTTTCTAGAAATGATGAATGTCAGGTCGGTGCCTTCCCTCAGTATAGGATTCACTTTAGTCACACCACAGATTTGTCCACAAATAATATATATAGATAGTCGGGAAATGTTAGTTAATACTTGAAGTATTTCGCGCCACCAGGCAGAAAGATTACGTAGAGTTTTCTAGAAGAAATTTTAGATCTAGCTCCAAGGTCCAGTATTTATCATTACAGTCTTTGAAAACCCGTTATTGGGATATTAGTATTTCTGTCTAACTTGCACCGTCAGATCAGTGTTACTTGAGAAAACCCACGTGGTTCAAAATAAGGACTGTCTATTTCTTCACAAGTATGGAAACTACTACTAGGTGCTGGTAAAGTTAGGGTCACCCCAAAACTTTCACTGTGTGGAGGAAAAATAACACATATAATATAATAAACAGAATCTGTACTGGTTAAAACTTACATTTAAACTTGCAAGCAGAGAGCTTTGCTTATCATTTAAACTTCCCGTGACGTAAGTTATATTTAAAAATCAGCAATCCTAATGAATTAGGAACACGTGCGTATTCCGTCACCATTCATGAGGCTCGATTCTAGAGTTTATACGTTAGTTTAGAAAAATACACTCGACTGAGTATTAGCAGTTAAATTAAATTCATAAATAGCTACAATTGCCGTTATAAGCTAGAAATTTAAATTTTATTCTGCTTTCCACTGAATGCTTCCCTAGAAAATATAATAGCCTACCACTTTATTTCTCTTCAGCGCTAATAAATAGATTAAAATGAATTAAGCGATTTAACACTTTAACACTCACAAAATCTATATATCTATCATATTAATTACCTCAACCACAGAATTACAGGTAGTCGCACAACTTAAGAATAAAAATGCTGAAAATATTTCTGGAAGTCTAGAAGTTCGACAAATTGCCGAAACAAACTGAGATCTTCGCTAACAGCTATTCTGTTTACGAGCAACCTATCACTGTGAGTCTATGAGCGAGAATGAAATTAAAGTTTCAAACTTGGCCAATATCTTAAAATCAGACAAAGGGCCCAAACTTATTTCGCCAAGCGAAATTATCTCCCCTACTCCCAACATTTACGTCCGCTTAACGCGTGTCGTAACTGTCACCTACTGACCACGATGTACGCGTGTCAGTTTCAAATCCCAGACAGCCTGACTCCATTTCAGGGCAGTTTTCACACTACAGCTGACCATGGCCCACCGTGAGCGCCGTGTCAGTTTGGGATTTTCCAGACAAATGTCTGGATACTGACCGGTGCAGATGTAAAGTATCACACCTCACCGGGACTTATGCCGAGAAGAAGCTCGCGCGCTCGGTGAGAATGTAGACGATTTGCTACGTCCTATGTTCAGCGAACCGACTTATCACGCCTTCTGACGCCCTGCAGCCCTGACATCTACGTAATATCGTCCTAGCGCGATTCTCAGTTTATGAGAAAGGAAAACAGGTAAAGTTTGCGAATTATATGAAAATAATATTCGCAAAACGAATGGATGAAAAATATACAGGAAAAATGAAATACAGAGATAATAAAAGAGATGATTTTGGGTGAACGAATAGGAAGAAGATGTAGGAAATTAAATGAATATAAACCCTACGTGACAGGTAGCAACTTTAAAATCCACAACTCCGTCAGCCGTGGAGGCAATTGTGAAAGTAACAAAGAGAAGACAAATTATTCCGTTCGTTCCGTCGCACATCACAACTAAGGACACACACTGAGACACCTGCGCGAAGCCGACGAGGCTAGCCACTGCGCGCTAGCAACTGAAATTCTGTGCCTAACACCTCTTTTTATATACGCCGCCTGTTGCCCCACAGTCACAGCCCTTTCACTAGTACACCAAAAAATTCAACGTATTGTGGACTTAGAAAAATTCCTGGTGTTTTCTGTACCGCAAAGTTTACTGTCACGATTTCCATTGCCCATTGCGGTTGTTCCACAGCCAGCATGATGCCTTTTCGGCAGTTTCATTAAGCCTCTTCCGTGCCCTTGTTCTCGACTGTCCCCTCAGCCCCAACAGTTTCAATAAATCATACACTGATGCAGCCACAAGCCTCTTGCACCCATCTCAACAGCCATGATCCTTGCAGAAAGAAACATATTGTTTCACATGCACCAAGAAGCGTACGAACCACTGTTCGTATTACAGATTAGAGATCAAAATTTCTTTCTGTAGCCAAAACTCGTGGTAGTCAATCGTAAACAAGCAAATAACCCGCTCAGATAAGTTCACCTCCATCGTCCCTTGCTACTTATTATCCCTGGGTAATTTCTCCGCCCTTCGGTGGCGGTACTACAAACTTTGAGAAACGCTGCTCTACAAGATAGTTTCTCTCCCCTGTCTAACATCCAAAGAAACAGATCAATCATCGAATGTATTTCCCGTTTGCCTGCGGGAGATATTTCGTTTTGGAGCTCAATATCCTTTTTCAGTTTCAGGAATAAAAGGACATAAATCTATGTTCTCCATCTAGTCTCTGCAGAAGCGGAGAACTGAATTAGGATCAAGTAATTATCTACATGCCCGTGGGGTTTCCGGGTGTCTATGAGAAGACAAAGAAAATATGATTACTGCTGCCTCAGGCCTGATGTAAGACGCGACTAAAATAAGGTTGTGTATTGGGCTAGCAACAGAGTGATGTAAAGTGATTTGCCATAAAAACTATAACTGCAAGAGTACTTGAACGCTTTAGAGCGAGCTTCGTATAAGGGAACTAGCTGCATAGGTGGATCCATAAGGAACAAGATAAATACTACTACTAATAATAATGGTAAGATAAATAATAATGATGACATTCTCAACATTATAGATTTTCGTTTTCATATTGCTGGAAGGAAGGAATACACACACGCACGCACGCACAGTTTGACACTTTGATTTACTCAATTTACAATAATTGGAAGGGCAAAGTGATACCATGATGAGGTACCGGCAGTTGAAAATATTATATGGGATTAGAGACAATATATGTCCAGAGTATTATCAATCCGATGCTGAAAGGAATATGTTTCTTCATTAAAATAAAAGGGAAAAAGTTATCAGCATCATAAGGTGCAGCGATCAGAACAACGCATCATGACATACAGTAAGGTCCTTATTGTACACTGTCAACAGTCAACTCCTAGAGCCAAGGTGCATGAAATGTACATAGCGAACTTTTTTTTGTTTTGGTTCGGTTATTGCCTTCTTCTGGCGAGGCGCGTTTCTTTCAACCTATTTGGTTATATCAGAGCGCATTTACCATCCAAAATAAAAGTCAACTCTGTTGACTGCCAACCCGATCAACGTTGATAGATACTAAGTCCGGAAAAGGACTAACATTATCTATCTGCTAGCATAAAGCCCTAAAAAGGACTCGCCAGCTACGCCAACGCCCGAGCTAAACTGGTATGTTATATAGCGAACAAAGAGGTGGGAAATATATAAGAAGAAAAAAAAGGAGGGAGGATCCTGTTACACGCCCATTGAGGCATATTAGGAATATGGTGTTAGGCCCATATTTTCTCGACCATCGGCATACTAGGGGTGATGTGGTCAGCATAATAAATTCAAGATAATAAAATCTGATTTCCGATATGTAAATATAGTATCTTCTCCCCCTCCACGCAGTCCAAATACAATAAATCAAAACTGTTAAATTGTGTGAATATATGTGCGTGTGCCTTTCCCTTTAAAAAATTTAAATACAAATGAAAAAAATACAAATGAAAAACGTAAAGTCTCTTCGTGTTGTTTCTTGTTTCTTGGTTCTTCAGAGATCCCCAGACACAACACGGGACAAACATGAAAACACAAACAAAAAAACCTCACCAAAGATAAGAATGTAAAATTTCTTAGCAATATAAAAGAATAAATAAAGAGATGGGCAGATCATTTCGATGTACTTCTAAACAGATCACTCCAAGACCTCCAGCAAGTAGAAAAGGAGCTACAAGTTAACTGTGAAATAACAAATGAGGAAGAAATTAGGAAGGCCATTAAGTTTCTAAAAGATGGAAAAGATTTCTCAGCCGTTTGAGATAAGATCCAGCGTGCGAAAGGGATGCATCTTACACCATTTAAAAAAAAGGAAAGTATCCCGTTCAACCCTTGATGGGTTATAATTAGGACATATGGTGTACTAATTCAAGAAATCAAAGTCAGATTTCCAATATCTAAATATAGTGCCTTCTTCCCCCTCCACTCAGTCCAAATAGAGTAAATAAAAACTAAAGTTATGTGAATGTGTGCCCCCCCCCCCCTCCCTTTTTTTTCCAAGAAACAAAGAAACATTAAAAATAACTAAACAAATGAATTTTAAAAAAACTAACTAAAATGAAGTCTCTCATAACTGCCCTGTTGTTAACAAGTGAAAAGGAGTGAGAAAGCCCGAGGATGTCCGAGATTACATCAAATCTATCAATTATCTGTCTTCAGCCGTACAAGCACCACATCAGACTACCCCTTATCCTCACACTATCAGTGATCCTAATACATTAATTTTAATTCTTGTTATATACTGTTTTACTATATTGTGCAATTCTCTAGGTCTATCTCTTATACCATTTCTTTTCTTAATAACTATAGACTGGGTTACGAAAAACAACGACATCAGCCAACAGAAACGGAATTCATTGGACTCTTTGTCTGACATAACGGCTTCATAACCCCCCCCCCCCCCCCTCCACTCCCAAAGGAGCATAGGCCTTCAACAAACATATGCCAAGTCCTCCTGTCACGTGCCATCATCTCAAGTTCTTTCCATGTTCTCCTCATCATTTTCACCTCTGTTTCCAACTCTCTTCTCCATGTACTTCTTGGTCTTCCTCTGCCTCTCTTGCCCTGGGGGTTCCAGAACAAGGACTGCCTTGTAATGCTATCAACAGGTTTCCTCAGTGTGTGTCCTATCCATCGCCATCGTCTTCTTCTCATTTCTTGTTCCACTGGCACTTGTCTAGTTCTTGTCATCAGTTCCACGTTGGTAACCTTGTCATACCATTTTAATCCCTCTATTCTACGCAAGCACCCATTTATGAAAGTCTGTAGCTTTTTGGTTGTTGTCTTTGTTGTTCTCCATGTCTCTGAGCCATACAATAGGACTGACTTCACATTTGAGTTGAAGATTCTTATTTTCGTGTTGGATCCTATTTCTCTTGATCTCCATATATTTCCCAATGCAATGAAAGCTCCTCTTGCCTTTTGTATTCTTATTTTGATATCGCTGTCTGTCCCTCCAACTTTGTCTATATTACTGCCAAGATATGTGTATGATTCTACATCTTGTATTGGTGTTTCTTCCAGTTCAATCCTGTTATCATTACCTGCATTTATTCTCATTATTTTTGTCTTTTCCCTGTGTATTTTCAGACCCAATTGCTGTGACCTCTCATCGAGTGTTTTCAATTTGTCCTGCATCTGATTACGGCTATGGGACAGAAGAGCCAAGTCATCAGCAAAATCCAGATCATCCAACTGTTTAGTCAGAGTCCACTGGATTCCATTTTTGTTGTGTGTTGCCGATGATCTCATAACCCAATCTATTGCCAGCAAGAAAAGAAATGGAGACAAGAGGCATCCCTGTCGCACTCCTGTTCTTATCCCAAACGGTTCTGTAAGCTGTCCTTCGTGAAGAACTCTGCATGTCATGTCTTCATATGTTTTCTTTATTAAATTAATGATCTTCAGGGGAACTCCATAATGCCTCAACAATTTCCAAAGTGATTCTCTGTCTACACTGTCAAATGCCTTTTCGTAGTCCACAAATCCGATGTATAGTGGTGAATTCCATTCCAGACTTTGTTCAACTATTATTCTCAAAGTGGCTATCTGGTCTGTACATGATCTGTTTTGTCGAAAACCTGCTTGTTCATCTCTCAGTTTCTTGTCTATGGACTCTTTTAATCTCTCAAGGATAATCCTGTTTAATACTTTTCCTGGCACTGATAGAAACATTATTCCTCTATAATTTGTGCACTCTTGTAAATTTCCCTTCTTAGGCAACTTAACCAGATATCCTTCCTTCCATTCTGCTGGTATCTCTTCCTTTTCCCAGACTTTACCAAGTAATTTATATAAAATCTCTGTAGCCGTGTCAATATCTGCTTTGATGGCCTCTGCTGGAATGCCATCAGGTCCAGACGCTTTTCCATCTCTTAGAAGCTTTATGGCTTTCTTTATTTCTTCCTTCGTTGGTCTTTCACCGTTAATTTGTAGTTCTTCTTCTGCTGGCTGGATGTCCGGCGGGTTTTGTGGAGCTGGTCTATTGAGAAGGTCCCCAAAATATTCTGTCCACCTCTTCATTTGCTCTTGTATATTGCTGAGCAGTTTCCCATTCTTGTCTTTTATGAGGCAACTTGTTTGCTTGTATTTCCCTGTTAGCTTCTTTGTGCTGCTATACAGTTCTCTCATATTTCCTTTGGCTGCAGCATCTTCTGCCTCTCTTGCCAACTCCTCAATATACTTCCTCTTGTCTCTTTTGATACTTCTTTTTACTTCTTTGTTTGCTTCTGTGTACACTTCTTGAGCCTTGGCTTTGGAACTTCTGGTTTTGCTTGTGTTTAACTCTGCTTTCTTGTTTTTTCTGTCTTTTATCTTATTGATGGTTTCTGTTGTTATCCATGCTTTTTGTTGTCTTTCCCTTTTCCCCAGTATTTCTTCACATGTCTCCTTCCATACAGTTTTGACCTGCTGCCAATAGTCTTCTGTATTCTCTACATCTTCCAGCTGTTGGAGCACTTGGAATTTGTTGGATACTGTGACCGCAAATTTGTCTCTTGTTTCTTGATTTCTTAGCTGTCCTACATTATACTGTTGTCTATAATTTTGCATTGTTGCATATCTCTTGAGTTTCATTTTTACTTTGGCTATCAGAAGATGGTGATCTGATGCCACATCTGCTCCTCTATATACCTTTACATCCTGCAATGATGATCTAAACTTCTTGTTTATGCATATATGATCAATCTGATTTTCTGTTCTATGGTCTGGTGATATCCATGTTGCCTTGTGTATTCTCTTATGTGGAAACATGCTTCCTCCTATAGCCAGTTGATTTGAAGCGCAGAAGTTTGCAAATAGTTCTCCATTTTCATTCATTACTCCTAGCCCATGTTTTCCCATGACTTCTTCAAATCCGGTGTTGATTGTACCTATCTTTGCATTCATGTCACCCATCAAAATTGTGATGTCTCTTCTTTTTACTTTATCCATAATTTCCTGAAGTTTAGTATAAAATGCTTCTTTCACAGACTTTTCTTTGTCATTAGTTGGTGCATAACATTGGATGACATTTACATGAATTTTCTTTTTAGCTGTTTTGAAAGTAGCTGTTATTATTCTGGGTCCAACAGCTTCCCATTCAATGAGTGCTTTCTGTGCTTCTTTAGATAACATAAGAGCTACCCCTTCACTGTGGTGTGAACTTTCGTCTTCATGTCCTGAGGACAGCACCAATTCCCCTGTGATGAGTTTCTTCCTGTCTACCCCCTTCCACTTTGTTTCACACATTCCCAGAACCTCGATTTTGTATTCCCTCATTTCTGCTGCCACTTGCGCCACTTTCCCTTGTTCGTTTGATGTCCGAACATTCCAGGTGCCAAATCTGGAAGTTCTCCTAGAAGAAAGAAGGTTAGTCAGCAACACAGACTCCTTTCGGCTTTCTCTGTGTTGCATCATACACCTCACCACGAGAGGACCTTCCCCTGTCTTGGATGGCTGTGTTTTATTTTCTTTATTTGACTTGTCCATATTTGTTGAAGTTTTTTGTGGTTTAAATTTTTTTTTTACAGGATGGGGTAACCGGCCCCATGCCCAACCCTCCTTAGTCGCTTTCTACGACATGCTTGGCAGGGGACAGTGTTACTATTCTTTGCTCCCCTTTCGGGCCCCGGTAACACACGGGTGGACATAACGGCTTGGCGATCTACAAATTCGGTCGACGCCCTGGCTCTTCATCCGATTAGTCCAAAACCAGGCACTGTCAATAATAGCAGGTGCCTCGAAGGGAACATCAGCAGAGGCATTAGAAGTAGCGCTGGGCATTAAGGAGCTAAGGAGAAAAGAACTGAGATTCAGCTACTGAGCAAGAGTGGCAAAATATCCAACTCACCCAGCACACAAAACCTCTGATAGGGGTAACCAGTACATAGGCCACATTCCATTAAACCATAATAGATACCCGTCTGGGTGGAAAGCAATGGATGAAGTGGATCAACACCCAAACCTATTTAATATGATAAACAGTAGTGCTCAGTATAAAGCAAAGATCCCACCATGGGAATTAAAAGTGCCAGAAACTGACTCCCACTTATCAAAGATCATAAGCAAATCTAACGACATAATCTCAGCAAAAAGTAAAGCACTAGAGTACATAGAACGGTATATAAATAATAGCCTAACTATATATACAGATGGGTCAAAAGATGAAGAAGGACAATTAGGAGCAGGAATAGCAATACCAAAATTAAAAATTTATAAACGATACAAAGTAACAGGTAATACATCCATCTTTACAGCAGAATTAGTGGCAATCCTAAAAGCTTTAGAAATAGCTGCAGAAAACCCACCAAATAAAGTAACCATTCTCACAGATTCCCTTTCATCAGTATTAGCTATCAGAAATGAATGTAGCAGGCCATATATTATAGAGGAAATACTACAGGTTAATACATATCTGCACACTATAGGATGCAGTGCAACACTAACATGGATACCATCACATGTGGGATAGCAGGAAATGAGCTTGCAGACAAAGAAGCCAAAGGGGGAAGAACTAGCTATAACAAAATTGAAGTAGGTTTAGGGAAGTTTGAAATTAAGAGCTTAATTGCTCAAGCAATAACTAAAGAGTGGATAACAGCATGGGACCAAAGTAAAAAAGCAAGACACTCATATAAAATCCTTAAAAAAACCAAGCAAAATATGTCAAATACAAGATGAACTAAAAATATTAATTAATTAAAAAAAATTGCTGAGGCTCAAGCTCGGAACTGGATATTTCATGATTGAGGAACCCACATGTGAAAAGTGTCAAGAACCAAACACAAATAGACACTTTCTGGTGGACTGCAAAAAATATGACCAGCAGAGGCAAAATATTAAGACATACTGTAGTAACCACAAGGTAGAAATGAGTGTAGAAAATCTCATAGGCACTAAGACCCCTTCAGAAGTGCAAAAGTTAATAAAACGCTATATTACAAAAACTAAAGCTAACATATAAAAAATAAATAAGGATCCGAGCCAGTAGTCCACACTGGTGAAAGACTCTCCCCCGATACATATAGATTAACCAAATAAACCGTCCTGTGAAAATTAAAAACATACCAGCTTAGAAAATATCATATTTTGGATAAAAAACTATAACTGCAAAATGAAAAATACCTACTAGAGATAATATAGTACAGTATAAAATAAATACAAACAAAAACATATTACAATAAAAAAAAAACGTCCTGATATAACCAACAGCTCCATGTACATGGTAGATGGTTGAAAGGTGCGTGCTACAAAGAAAAGTAGCAAACACATTAAAAATAAAAACTCTTCATCCGAGATCTCCCGGTCTGGCAAGTTCCGTTCTCCAGGATTCGGAAATAAATGTCATTACATTATTGAAATCTACATCTAACATCGATTCATCTAGCCGGCTGATGTGGTGGAGAGAGCCAAAAGGTAGGCTAGTCGAGTTAGACTAAATCTAACACTTTTATTATTTTCTTTACTTGTGGAAAGGTTTCCCGTGCTTCGTTGCTTAGATTACGCGTAAAATATTTGATATAATTTAGATATCGTCTAAAGAATAAAATAAAAGAATTTAGGCTAATTGAACACACACAGAATCATGTAAGACCGGTTGCCATATTGGTCGTCGCGTCTGCTAATATTTGCATGTGAGAGATAGGCTACTTGTTCTTTAATCTTTAAAATGGTCAAATAACACATCAAATTAGTTTTAAATATTGCACAGCTGCGGTTTGTGTAGTTATATCAGCAGCAATAATATATTACTCGGAGCAAGCAAGAGGACATGCACACCATCATAGCTGGCCCCGACCGAGCAAAGTGGAATCAATTTGTTGTTGCCCTACAAGACGCCACCAGGCGTAATGGCCACTGACTGCTTTGACGGTCGGCGGCTAAGGATCAAAGAAGAGAATAATATATAGACGTGATAAAATGTATTACATTTTTGGAAGGCTAATCTAGAAGGGTAGGCTATACATTAGGCTACCTCTTGAAGTTACTGTAGTTTCAGTTTCATTGCAGCTTCGAATATGAATATGATATCAACAATCGTGGAGAGCTGATCTGAAACTAGTGCTTTTTTTTATAGCCTTCTTGACGTCAGGCTAGAGTTAGCTTGAACAATAGGATTTTGAGTCAAGCCACATGTGTTGCAAATGTCATGATTCATTCTCCACATCAAATATACTACTGGACAAAAGTTAAGGGCCGCCATTCAGTTTAGACAAGGTTTATATAATTCTTCGTGAGCAGGGTTGATTTTCCAAATGTCCGGTAGCTTGAAATCACTCAAGAAGTCTCTGAATGGTAGAGTGGGACACTGCTAAACGTCTTGCAACATGACGAACAGATTGACCATCCTGAATCCATGCCATGGCTCGACCACGGTCTACAGTGCTGAGACTTCTCCTTGGTGGCATGGCTAATGCAGTGATCATTTCGACCACTTGTCATACTGATTTATTGCATACCAATGGTGAACACTCTTTACCAATGATCATTTTCCACGTGCATTCAAATTCAACTCACTTTTTCACCTTTTGAACTAGTGGGGCGTGTTGCAAAAACCATGAGTTTTTGCAGCAACAATGGCAATTTTCACGTGCGGGTTAAAGTGACCCAGTTTTTGGACATTTAAAAAAGATTAACCTAGTGCACACAGAAATGTATACACATTTCTCTGAGCTCAGTTTTAATGACATTTTCACTTGTCTTTACAGTTTGCCAATCAATTATATAAACCTTGTCTAAACTGAATGGTGGTCCTTAACTTTTGTCCAGTAGTGTTTAAATAGGCTGGTTCCTAACTACAGGGTGTCCTAAACGTTACTGTGCAGTAAAGTGCCTCGTGCAACATTGTAGTACCACGCAGCAGTTTCTTCTACAGCAGGTGTTGGAAATGTCCACCATGGGCCTCAAGACATGTCTGAACATGCTTCTTCATATTGTTGAAGACCTTCTGCAGGGTTGTCAGTGGGATCTGTTGAATGTGGGTGGTGATTGCTACCTTCAGCTCATCCACTGTCTATCAGATTTCGTACCGCATTACGATGAGGAACTTGTGAATCTGGAAATTGCTGCGCGAACTTTTGCTGCGCAAACTTTTGCTGAACGTCTTCCGTGTATTTATTACGTTTACGAAACACATGTTTTACCAGGAATACTCTTTCTTGAATCATCAACACCATTGTCGTTCGGCAATTAAACCTGGACTGCAGTTCAACAATGCTTTACTCCGACTGTTGCTACGCACTGGTGCTTGGGCGACTGCCAACACTGCCACGCCTTGGGAAGAACAGACAACTCTCACATAAAAAAAACATTGCTCTCATCTGCTGTCAAGGTCACGCCTATGGTAGAATGGACAACTCTAACATCAAAACCGCTACTCTGGTCTGCCGTATATTCAAGTGCACAGTAACTTTTCGGACACCCTGTACTTTGATTGGTTGAAATGAACAATAGTGGGCCATGATGAATGAGGTCTTGAAAAATAATTCAGGGACACAGTTATAAGGGGTAAGAGTTAGGGGTAGGTTTAGGAATCCTAAACCCTGACGTGGTTGAAATGAAGAACTGTGGGAGTTCTTCAATGTCATCCGAATAAGTCGCTCGTGTCATTAAGGTTAGGGCCTAGGTTTAGGATTTAAAATATAACCCCTTACACTTACCCTTTTTTACTGCATCTCTGAATTCTATTTTTTAAGGCTGTATCAAACAGATGGCCCAGTGTTCTTCATTTCAACCCCGTAGCCCTCAAGATGTGGGCGACTTATTTGGATGACATAAAAGAAGATGTCCCACTATTCTTTATTTCAATCACTTTGCTAACTCTTTCAGTCCCATGTAAAAAGTGGGGTTGGCCTTAACAAAAATGGCCACCCCAGTGTGTTTTTATTGTTGTTTGGAAGTAATTTTTTGAAATATTCATATGCATAAATAGCTTTGTTGTTGTATGTGAAAATGAAGGTAAATGGATGTACATTACTCTTGTGCTGCAAGTATAAAAGCTTTTATTGAAAAATTATTAGTTATCCAAGGTAAAATTGAGGCTGAAAGAATAAGCCAGTGAAAAATTAGAGCAAAAGTATTCACTCTAATTCTTCTAGAATTGTTCCTCAGGAGAATATCCAAGGGTAAACTTTCAAAATGTCACAAACAAAAGTATTCTAACAAAGCAAAATCAGTTTTTAGTCAATAAACACTCGGGAAATTGTTAATTTTAGATTACAACAGCAGGTCACATGGTTGTAAAAAGGAAATTTCAGTTTATACATAAAAAAGAGGGGAATTATAAGATTATTTACACATGAATGATGTGGTTGTTATACATGACAATGATTGTTAGTAAATGCATCTTGTGCATAATATAAAATTCTGTCAATCAAAATTATTAGTTGTGCAAGGTAAAATGGAGGCTGAATAAGAAGCAGATGAAACAGTAGGTAAATTAAAAAACAATTATATATTCTTACCTTCTTGGAGCTGCTCCTCTTCTGAAGATTAGGTACAATCCATAGGAAAACACAAAAGGTCACTCACAAATATATTCACACTATGTATAAACATTACTTTATTATGAAATCCTAAGTAAAATATTTTACATAAAAAAAGTCCCTAGCATTTAAAAAAAAAATGGAAATTTCAAATTTTATCAAACATATCAGAAAAGGGAAAAGAGTATATTATTTACAAAGCTTATTCATATCTAGCCAGACCCTATATATATTTTTGCTTATGATAAGCTACAAAGCAATTATTTGTACAAAGGTGGGGTGTGCTCATGCATCCGATATACACAAAACTTGATCTGCAACGCCTTCCACTGGCGCTACAATGAACACAGTCCTTTCCATCATATTCCACTAGATGTCTAGCTCCAATCATCCTTCTTTCTTTCTTCTTTGATCCTTAGCCGCCGACCGTCAAGCTGACTGACAGAATTAGAAAATGAACGCTTTTCTTTAAGGAAATGACATTTTTGGGTTGTTAAAATTGCAAAACAGTTCTAGGGAGGAGCAAAAGATACGAAATACTATATAACGTTTATCAGGTCAAATGGGTCTAAACGGAAAACCGATTTAACGTTTTCCGGGACTTAAAGAGTTAAAAGGTTCTGAAATTCCTTTAAATGAATTCATTCAAGCATTATTCTTGCTTATAGAGCCAAACACAAATAAAGGAATCTTGGTGGTTTGAAAAAGAAGTCAATGTGAAACCTTGCAGACTTTTTATCAAACCAGCTGATCAAAATGTCATTCATTATCATCATCATTTTCCATTGTGCTGCTTACGAAGCATAGAGTCGCCACTGTAGCCAATCCCCTTGAAAGAAGCCTGCACATGCTCTCGCAGTGGTGATTTCTCTGGCAATTTGTTTTGCATGATGAAAGTTGCCAGCCCAATCACACTCTCGTACGAGTTGCTTTGTCTGAGATTCCTGAGGGTACAGTAGTCCTATTCTTTATTTGCCTCCTCAGAGACTTTCAAGAAGTACATGAAGCATTCAGTATCATGTAAGGTATAATAGTCCAGTTTGCCACACTTTTGTTGCCCAGCCACATATCTGGTGGCGAACATATTGCCCATCGAGGGTCTGGAGACACTTGACTTTCTTTGGTGCTAACATCACTGGCCAGATACACTTCCAACTAGTTGTTCTCTCTTTCTCACATCTCTCATCAGGTTGATTTTCCATCCTCTTTCACAAAGGGCTTTGTGGATTTCTGTAACCTCCTTTGTCTTACTGTGTGTTTTATTTCATTTGCAGGCAAGCTGCTTTAAAGGTAGGCTTTCTCAGTGTGTGTCCAGTCTATGGCTGTTTATGCTTTCCTATCTGTTGTTTAAGAAAGCCTCACAGCTTCTGAAAGATGGAAAAACAGCTGTTCCAGATGGCATTCCAGCAGAGGCCATCAAAGCAGATATTTATACCTCTACAGAGAAATTATTCAAATTCTCAGTAAAGTCTGGGAGAGGGAAGAAATACCAGCAGAATCGAAGGAAGGTTATCTGGTCAAGTTGCCTAAGAAGGGAAATTAACAAGAGTACACAAATTATAGAGGAATAATGTTACTATCAGTGCCAGGAAAAGTATTAAACAGTGATCATATCCTTGAGAGATTAAAAGAGTCCAGAGACAAACAACTGAGAGATGAACAAACAGATGTTTTGGACAAACCAGATCCTGTTAACTCCAGATAGCCACATTGAGAATAATAGTTGAACAAAGTCTGGAATGAATTCACCACTATACATTGGATTTGTGGACTATGAAAAGACATTTGGCAGTGTAGACAGAATCACTTTGGAAATTGATGAGGCATTATGGAGTTTCCATGAAGATCATTAACTTAATAAAGAAAACTAATGAAGACATGAAATGCAGAGTTCTTCACGAAGTGTAAATTACAGAACGGTTTGGGATAAGAATGGGAATGCTACAGGGATCCTCTTGTCTCCATTGACATCACACAACAGAAATGGGATCCAGTGGAATCTGACTAGACAATTTGATAATCTATATTTTGCAGATGACTTGGCTCTTCTGTCCCATAATCAGATGCAAGACAAAATGAAAATACTTGATGAGAGGTCACGACAAGTGGGCCTGAAAATACATAGGGAAAGTCAAAGATAATGAGAAAAAAATGCAAGAACTAGGTCAGACGAGGAAACACCACTACAAGATATAGAATCTTATACATATCTTGGCAGTAATATAGATACAGTTGGAGGGACAGACAATCATATTAAAATAAGAATACAAAGAGCAAGAGGATCTTTCATTGGATTAGGAAACAGGAGATCAAGAGAAGTCCAACACAAATTCATAAAAGGTGCTTGCATAGAACAGAAGGATTGAAATGGTATGACAAAGCCACCAATATGGAACTGATGACAAGAACCAGACAAGTGCCAGTGGAACAACAGATGAGAAGACACTGGCGATGGATTGGGCTCACATTGAGGAAACTTGTTGATAGCATGACAAGGCAGGCTTTGTTCTGGAATCCTCAGGGTAAGAGAGGCAGACCAAAAAATACACGGAGAAGAGAACTGGAGACAGAAGTGAAAATGATGAAAACGTGGAAAGAACTTGAGCTGATGGCACGTGACAGGAGAACTTGGCATGTGTTTGTTGAAGGCCTATGCTCCTTGGGGAACTAAAGGGTATTGATTGATCTGTTGTTTAGCGCAGAGCGGTTGAAGCACACTCTAGTGTACATTCATCATTTTTGCAGTGTTGTTGGCTGGAGTCAGTCGGCTTGAAGAGCAGATCGACTCACAAGTTTTGTATTGGTGACTCAGCTCGACTCCAGACGTGGAGGTTGTACAAAAAAAAAAAAAAAAAAAAAATTAGGTTGAAATGAAGAACATTGGGGCATATGTCAGATTATCCCCAAATGTCTATTAGTCCTGCAATGAATTAAGGCACCCAAGTTGTTATGATTCGGATTAGGGTTAGTGTTTACGGTTAGTATTCCTAACCCTTATCCATTATCACTTTGTCTCTGAAAACTTATTTGAAGTCGTATCAAAGTTAGTCTTAATTGGCATCCCACTGTTCTTCAGGTAAATCAAATTTAAGAGAAAACAAAATACTAAATTACTGGTAATTTATCTGTCTTCACATCCTAGTTAAAGGTGTGTATACCTTTTTTTATGCCTTGTAAGAATGATAAAAAAAAACAGTGTCAGTAACAATCTGACATTATCATAGATCCTGGCAAATTGTATCAGTCCTTGCAACACAGGTGACATCGTGATCGTGAATTGAGTGACATGATGGTTAGCAATTAGTAAAGTATGATTCAGCCATGTAGTGGTTCTGTATAGGGATATTGCAAGCCATCATTGTGTTACAAGGGTTATGATGTGTATTGCAAAATGCCAGTTTTATCAGTTTATAACTGTTATAAGTTTTTATAGTTCATACTTTGACATGTTTTTGTCTGGTGTATTTAATTTGTTCCACATTTAGCCGTATTCTTTAATGCTGTTGTAAGTTAGACTAAATTAAAACATGGAATAAGAGTCAATTTTGCAAAAGCAAATATACATTAGAAACAATAGAGCATTTCGGAATTACACTTCATCAACCGTAATGATTCTTCTTCTTCAAGTACCGTTCTTGCTGGCATAGGTGATCATGCTTTTGCACAACTTCCTATCTACGGTACTGTTTCATCTGTTATTGACTTCCTTCCATCATCATTTTCGTTTGCACAGTAGTCCCATTCTTTGTTTGTTTCATCAGAGACCCACAACATAATCCACATGGGGCGACTTCTCTCCATGCCATGATATCAAACTGTCCAATATGGTCTTTCTTTGTCATCCTCAATGTCTTTTTTTTTCTTCAATCTATCCTCTTGTTACAATATATTCAAACTTTCTTCTTCTCATAACAGGCTCAAAGAAAGTGGATTGCTTCCTTTTAACATGAGGAATAAGCTTCCTTTGAGCACTGGCCTCCTTCAGTACATCCTCATTACTCTATTTAGCTGTCCATGGATTTTTAACATTCTTCTGTAAAACCACATCTCTGTGACCTTCAGTACTTTTGCTACTTGTTGACTTATTGTCCATGACTCATTTCCTTATGTCAGGATTGGCTCTATATAACACTGAAGAGCTCTCTTACTTCCACTGACATAGAGATGTTGCATAAAACACTTTTCATTTTATGGAACACTTCTTATTTCAACTCCTGGGACTTAAGACGCGTCAACAGTGAGGAATGCAGTCAGCGACCCATAGCTGACTGCTTGCGCCAGGGTCAGCGAACCAGAGCTGACCAAGACCCTACTCCACCTCCAAGTGGTGGTCCTGGAAACAGGCTGCATCACTGCAGTCTGGCTGAGAGAGTAGGGATCGAAGTGGATAGGCAAACCCGGTCTCAAAAATGCCATGCTGAAGTCGAATATGTCAGGCCGAAAGGCGCAGATATCGCAGCTTTGCTGTAAATGGCGACACAACGCAACCAACGTCCTTTTCAGGATGAACGCAGAAGAAGAAGATTTCAACTCCCAAAGGAGCATAGGCCTTCAACAAACCATCAGCTCAAGGTCTTTCCATATCTTTTTCATCCCCATCATGTCTGTCTCAAAAATGCCATGCCGAAGTCGAATGTGTCAGGCTGAAAGGCGCAGATTTCGCAGCTTTGCTGTAAATGGCGACCCAGTGCAACCAGCGTCCTTTTCAGGATGAATGCAGAAGATTTCAACTCCCAAAGGAGCATAGGCCTTCAACAAACTTAAACCATCAGCTCAAGGTCTTTTCATATCTATTTCATCCCCATCATGTCTGTCTCCTGTTCTCTTTTCCATGTGTTCTTTGGTTTTCCTCTACCTCTCTTACCCTGGGGATTCCGGAATAGGTATTGTCTGATAATGCTATCAACAGGTTTTCTTAATGTGTGTCCTATCCATCTCCAGCACCTTCTCATTTCTTGTTCCACTGGAGCTTGTCTAGTTCTTGTCATTAGTTCCACATTAGTGATCTTGTCTTACCACTACAATCCTTAACACTACCTGTGCTTGTGCTATTTTGTTGTTTACCTCAGAGATGCATCTTTGGTTGTTACTAACTAACCTAGGTATTTGAATGTTTTGACATGTTTCAAAAATCTTACATTTACTTTGGTAGTGCATTCTGAAGAAGTCATTTTTTTATACTCATTACTCTTCATTATTTAGGTTAGAGCAAACTGAAGCCTTTTTCCTTGAGATTGGGAGCTGTTCTGAGCTCCAGTGTCAGACATTTCAAGAATATACAATCTCTGTGCAGTAGTGGCATCTTCAGGAATTGTGTATTAGTCTGCAGGACAAACATGTCTGGTGACTCCAAGCCAAAGTACAGTGTAGTGTTTGTGTTAGGTGGGCCTGGTGCAGGGAAAGGAACTCAGTGTGAAAGTATACAAGAGGTGAGTGATTGTATGAGTATTAGCTTATATATACATATAAATTTTGGCCCAAAAGAAAAAAAACATATTTGCAGAAAATTTACTGTTTCACATTCTTGGTTCAGTTTTCACAAAATAATGAGCCAAAAATAAGCAGTATTTACTCTGATCTGCCATGTCACACATCCAGTTTGTATTTAATTTTTTTTTTAAACATTGATGTCTGCATTTGAAACAACAAAAATGAAAAAAAATACACACAAACTGTCCTCGAGTTATGTGACTTACAACCACTTGTACTTACGATGGTCATCCCATTAACCCTGTTATATAATTTCTCGTCTCCCATCGTTCGTTCGTGAATTTTATTTATTTATTCATATTACAGTACGGTACTGTAGAGTACAGTAATTTTATGTTATAATTTGTACATTGTATTATTTCACTATAAACTACTTACATAGTAGTTCCTCTTCTACCCTGGGGTGTAGAGGTTTGCCAGAGAGAGTGCCATACTATCCTATCAGCTGTCTTCCTCCTGGCCAGGTTTCAATCTAGTTCTTGGTCCTTCAGAGATTGTCTAATGTTCTCCACCCAGCGGACTCTGAGTCGTCCTGGAGGTCTGGATCCTTGGCTCTTAGTTTCCCATATTTGTCGCGGTAGCCGATCTTCTCCCGTTCTGCAGTCGTGGCCAAACCATAGTAGTTTTTCACTATAAACAGTGACTAAAATTAGTTTTTAAAACATAGTTAAATAGACCTACACATGTTAATTGTTAACATAGCCTTATGCTTCGTATAGTTTATAGTAATTTCTGACTTATGATGTATTGGAATGGAACTCTCATAAGTGGAGGACAGTCTGTAATTACTGTTTATTTACTGTTACTATGGTAACATTTATTGTGTGTGCGTAAACTTTCCTGTTCATCCTCATTACCCTTCAGCTGTCCAAGGAACATAGGCCTTCAACAAACTTATGCCAACAAGTCTTCCTGTCCTGTGCCATCAACTCAAGGTTTTTTTATGTCACATATCTGTCTCCAGTTCTCTTCTCCATGTGTTCCTTAATCTCCCTCTACCTCTCTTTCTCTGAGGATTCTAGAACAAAGACTGTTTAACTAGGGCTGCTGAGCTTCTCGCTCTTTTGCAGCCAATACCAAGTGGAAGACTCCTTTATTTTATCTACACTGTAGATCTAGGCTTTTCTGCATTCTGAAACGTATAGAGTTGAAGTCATGAGCTCCAGTTTCCAGCTTGGCTTGCATTTAAAGGATCGTCACATCTGGTCCAAATTAGGAGTAAGAAGCGCGTTTGCATACTGTGCATTCCCTGCCATCCAAGAGGGCTCCCCAATTATGCAGAGCTAAAATACTGTGCTCTGGTTCTGGGCTCTGCCAAGAAAATGTCACGTCCTGCACATAGCCACTTCTCAACACCCCCTGCTTATTACTGGGTCCATAGTGAGATCCTCCTGCATGCAGTCAACCTGGTCAAAGCCAAAGAGTTACGTCTGGGGCTCAAAAGAATTCAATACTAACACATGGGTGTAGACAGTCAGACAGAATGCTATACTAATACATATGTTAACGTATTTTGGTAAGGGAGAGAAAACAATGGTAAAGGGAAATAACGAGACTGGTAGTTTGGCAGAGGTCAGTTATGGTTACTGGTTAATGTAATTTGTTTAATGTTGGAGTACCGAAGACGCAGCAAAGGAGATGACTGCAGTCAGCGACCCATAGCTTGACTGCTTGCGTCAGGGTCAGCGAACCACAGCTGACCAAGACCCTACTCCACCTCCAAGTGGTGGTCCTGGAAACAGGCTGCATCAATGCAGTCTGGCCAAGAGAATAGGGATCGAAAAGGGAAGGCAAACCTGGTCCCAAAAAATGCAGTGCGGAAGTCGGATGTGTTGGGCCGAAAGGCGCAATTATTGCAGCTTCGCTGTAAACGGCGACACAACGCAACCAACGTCCTTCTCAGGACGAACGAGGAAGAAGAAGAAGTTTAATGTTGGTAGATCCAAGTAGATTTAAAAAAAAAAATATTAAATACCTTCCCTAAGCTATCGAGAATAGTATATGATGTGTTACGATGGTGTCTTTAGATGCTTAACACCCACCTGATGCCCGGGTTCATGGGCTCTACTAGGGTAAACTTCAACACAGTACACACTGATACTTGCATCTGTGTAAGTCATCGAATAAAACGCTGTGTACAACAGTACCACAATTTATTTGACGAAACAAGTGATGAGATTCACAGTACACCTACAGCAACAATAATCTCCTCTGGTCGATCAAACATAAATGTAGAAACTCATGGGTGGTGTATTCTCGCCTCTACACCCACACTCATACTCCAATATTTCTCACAGCTCTCATATATCTCTTAGAGCACTTAATCTCAATCACAGAACTCCCCGATTCACACAGAAACGGTGGCTGTCGACAATCTTCATAACTCTCCTTGCAAAAACACATCTCGACACTTCAATATCTCTCGGCCATCTCCCCCAACCTCTAGCTATCCCAGCCAACTCACTGTTAGCTCACTCACTCACACCTAAAACACGAGAACAGTGACCATACCTCTCTCTACCAAACATCACGCATAAATCCTTCACACCAGTGAACACAACAAACTCACAACAATAAATAACTCATACTCCTTCCTATTCCCTACCCACAATATTCCCAGTTACTACTGTTACACAACATGGTGCTTTTCAGTCATATTCATGTTCATAATTTTAGGCATGACATGCTCACACTCAACAGCTGAGAAAGATAAGCAAGTGCGCCTGTGCCATTTCATCCTCGGCCGTTCAGAACCTGTGCCTTTCGGTTTGTTTACAGAAGTTGTTTGCTCTGCATCTCTTTGTGTATTACTGGCTATTTTCAAACCTTTTACAAACTTTTTACTTATTATTGTATATGTAGTGTTATATTTTTGTGTTTATTTGTAATGGAAAGTAAGTGTTGTGATTAAAAAAAAGGAACCGTAAACCTATGACAGTAACAGCTCGGCTAGGCCCTCAGCTTTCCTTTCAGAACCTTCCATTTCCCTACCAATCAAAGTCTCCACCATCAAAAAGAGTAAGAATCTTTGAATATTCATATGATTAGGCTTTGCTATCTCCTTCAGCCTGTCTACAATAAATATATCCATTCAAATTTATGCAGGTTACAATATTATTAATATTTGTTCATGTTAGTTTATGAATTTATATATTTTTTCCTACTTTGTATTTGATGTGTGGAATAAACATCTTTACTTTACTAGCTCTATTCATTTTAATTTTGTATAATTATTTTAGGCCTAGATTTATTGCACACTTAATGTATGATGTAAGCATGTTATTTAAGCTTTTAGACACCCTACATGCATTTGCAAACTAAAAAAAGATCGTGCTTTGCTTTTCACTGATTTTTGCTTTACGGCCGAGGTCTGGCCCCTAACACGCCGTATTAGCGGAGTATGACTATAGGTGGCAGCAGTGACAGAATGCTAAACTTTGTTAGTGTTTCCCATATAGATCATAAAGTTTACACAAGAACACATTCATTTTTGTTATTTTAATGGCGAACTATGTTATATTCTGCTTAAAAAAACTATGAGAATGTGTTAACAAATGTTGTTGTAAAGACCTATAACCTTTTATCCAAACACCCAAAAACGGAAGTATTCTGAAAATCTAAATTTTCTTATGAGCACATTTTTGGGAGATTTCTGGCCATTTTGTGTGACGTTGTGCTATTTTTCAAAAACAGATTTGGCAACTTGGGCTATTTTGTGCGATTTTTTGGTGATTTGGGCTACTGTTAGAACGCAATTTTTGGTGACATCTGAAAACTTAAAAATCTACTTTCCAAAACAAAAACTGTCCCTGCGGATTTGGGATAAAGGCTTACAGACCTGAATAGTTTTCTTCTTGTTTGTGTCTGAAATATTTTTATTCATTCTCAGGAAATGCAACATAGTTCAACAAATAATTTCTTGATTGATGGTTTCCCACGAAACAAAGACAATCTGGATGGATGGAATGAGGAAATGTCAGGTGTGGCTGAAGTGAAAAGGGTTCTATTCTTTGACTGCCCTGATGAGGTATGGAAATAATGGACAAGATGGGGAGTAGTGAATCCGTTCACATTTAAGTGTTCTGTTTACTAAACCCGATCAAATGTCATGTAATTGCCATTTAAGTGTTCTTTTTACAAAATCTGATCAAATCATGACATATAAATGTCATTTAAGTGTCCTGTTTACAAAATCTGATCAAATCATGTCATATAATTGTCATTAAAGTGTTCTAGTTAAAAAGTTCGATCAAATCATGAGGTATAATTGTCATGTAAGTGTTCTGTTTACAAAACCTGATTAAATCATGTCATATAATTGTCAATTAAAGTGTTTTGTTTACAAAACCTGATCAAATCTTGTCATATAATTGTCCTTCAAGTGATTGTTTACAAAACCTGTCATGTCATATAATTGTCCTTCAAGTGATTGTTTACAAAACCTGTCATGTCATATAATTGTCCTTCAGGTGTTCTGTTTACAAAACCTGTCATGTCATATAATTGTCCTTCAAGTGTTCTGTTTACAAAACCTGTCATGTCATATAATTGTCATCTTGTTTATCCTTCAACTCCCCAACGAGCAAAGGCCCTGAACAAACTTTTACCAAGTCCTCCTGTCCTGTGCCATCATCTCAAGGTCTTTCAATGTCTTCCTCAACCCTTTCATTTCATTCTCCAATTGTCTCCTTCATGTGTTCTTCTGTCTCTCTCTCTGCCTCTTAACCTGAGGATTCCAGAGCAATGACTGCCTTAAACTACTATCAGCAAGTTTCCTCATTGTGTGTTCAGCACCTTCTTCTTGTTCTACTGGCAGTTGTCTGGTTCTTGCCATCAGTTCTCATTTTGTGTCCTGTCCATCACCAGTATTTTCTTCCCATCTCTTGTTCCACTGGCAGTTGTCTGGTTCTTGCCATCAGTTCCCTATTATTGATCATGTGATATAGAAAACCAGACGATATGTCAAGGCCTAAAAGCCCAACCCCTGCAGACCCAAGTAGAATAGTCCCAACTAAGATGGTTTGGCCATGTCTGCAGAATGGGAGAAGATCAGCTTTCATGGGAGGTTAAGAGCCAGGGATCCAGACCTCCAGGAAGATCCGGAATCCGCTGGGAGGACAACTGTTAAGTCATATTCGAAGCTAGAGTTAGGTGTTAAGGATTTTTGTGTACGGTCCTGAAGTTTGTTAGTAAGTAGGTTAAGGTCATGAGATACATGACGTGTATATACATGTGTGTGGGGAGAGAAAGGAGTAACTCTGTTTAGAGTGTATTTTTATTGAAGTATGCAAGCTTGGAATGTGACATTTAAAAGTTCACTGTTAGAAGCACGTAGAGTATGGTTGAAGAATACTCAGGGCGTTCATGTGTGAATTGAGGTTTACAGTTCATGAGAAAAGCGTGCGCGAAGTGAATGAAGTTAGCATACGTGTCAGAGAAGAATAATAATAATAATAATAAATTCTTTAAGCGCCAAACACGGCGCATAAGGCAGAAACCAGTGCTCTCCAGGTTGTTCGTTGTGACGCCACTCCTCTTAGCTCTTGCACATTATTTAGGCCCAACGTTCTTCCTTCTCTTATTATTGTTCTTCTGAGTGTTTCTTTTGGTCTTCCTTTTTTCCGCTTACCCTCAGGAACCCAAGTGAGCGCCTGTAGTGGTATTCTGTTGTTTTGCATTCGTAGGACATGACCGATATATGACCATCGTCTTTTCCTTATATAGTCGGAGACATATTTCTGCCTAGAGTCTTCTCTTATTTGTCGATTAGTCTTGAATTCTTTCCAACTGATGTTCATGAGTTTTCTAAGACATTTGTTCTCGAATGTATTCAGCTTGTTCTCCAATGATTTTGTTATTTTCCAACTCTCACAGCCGTATGTTAACACTGAGATAACATTTGAATTAAACAGACGAAGCTTGGTATGTATATTCAATGATCGTAATTTCCAAATGTTAGATAATCTATTGAAGGCGCTAGCTGCCAAAGCAATTCTAGTATGGATTTCTCTTGTTGTGTCACCATCCTGAGTCATTTTACTGCCTAAATAATTGAAACTTTCAACTTTCTGTAGTTTTTCCCCGTTCAAGATGATATCAAAGGTCTCGTTAGAAAAGTTCATAGCTTTAGTTTTAGAGGCATTTATTTGGAGACCAATTTTAACCGAGAGATGACACAAATTATTTATTGCTTCTTGGGATTGTCTTGGTGTTGAACTTAAGAATGCTACATCATCTGCGAAATCCAGGTCCCCCAGGAATTTTCCATTTGTCCATTTTATACCCAATTGTTCATTGTGGGTATAGTTTCTCATAACCCAATCAATAGCTATTCCAAAAAGTAGTGGTGACATAATACAGCCTTGTTTCACCCAGAGAAGAATACTGAGTTGTTAAAGTGGAGTCTGTGGCCATCCGTCGTGGGAGACGGTCAGTGTTTCTAGAGTATGGGAATAGTGTATGTGATTTTCATTATAATATATTGGATGTGACGCGATGATGTACCGCGTAAGGTGTATTTACAAGGCCTTTATATATTATTATTTATAAGCGCGTTGTGGGTTTCCCGCGCTGTAAAGTTCAGGAGGAATTTGATGCCTGGTGATTAGACCAGAGGTAGAGATATATGTGCGAGGAGTGAATGCCGCACTTTGGATTAAAAAGACACATCGTTTTCCCGTGTCGATAGGAGGTCTATGGTAGGACCATTATATGCTATTATTTGAATGCGCGTTGTGTGCTTTCCCGCGCCAATAGGAGGTCTACGTAAGCGCGTTGTGGTTTTCCCACGCTGGTAAGTTCTGGAGGAACTTTGATGCCTGGTGATTAGACCAGAGACAGAGATATATGTGCGAGGAGTGAATTCCGCACTTACATTGAAAGTAGGACCACGGAGATATATGTGCGAGGTGTGAATGCCGCACTTACATTGTATACAGACCATATAGAGATTTATGTGCGAGGAGTGAATGCCGCACTTACATTGAATATAGATCAGAGATCGAGATTTATGTGCGAGGGGTGAATGCCGCACTTACATTGAATGCAGTTGTTACCAGTACGTAAGGATGACTGTACTACATATTCTAATGATGCAAGTATTTTTTACTATTGTTACTGATGTCCAGGACTATGCTGTTGAGATTATATGTATGGAACTGTGATTAAGACTTGCTGATTCAATTTATATCATTGTGCGTCCGTCCTGTCTTCAAAACCATCGATCGTTTAACATACACCGATTTCTACAGTGGTGGTTTCCAGTGATTTAGGGGGCTCAATTTTCTGAACCTAGGACTATTGCGGAGAATCAATCAACCCGCCCCGGAATCTTGAAGTACGGTAAAACTTCAGAAATTCTTTGGACGGTAAATGAAGTGTTTGGACACTAATGAAATTCATCTAAAAGATGTGTTTGCGCGAAGTCAATAGACATAATATGCTTACAACAGATATCAACACCCATATATCTGATTTCTATTTTGGAGTCAAGGTAATTGAGTAATAAAAGACAGATAGTAATTTCTACATAGAGCTGGACATTACGGTCCTGATTCAAGTCAGAAAAGTAAACACGAAGTACGTGAACTTTCTGCCGATCAGCGTACAACGGTCATGTTGTGACCCAATTTACACGGCTCAGCGGGTCCTGTTTACTGACAGACATCGGTACGGTGTGTGCAAGGTCAACTTTGCTATTGTGTGTACCCTGACAAGTCATCGCATCGGAATCTGCATGAAGTAGCCTGCTTTTTCAACGTTCAAGTGTTTGAAAGCAACGTATTTGACGGGGTGTACTGGCCCGTTTAAACTTATCAGAGGATCCTGTGTGTACGTCACATGTGTTGTGCTGTGCTGTCATTTTCATCGTCAAACCATCGGAAAGGAAGTGAAATAAACAACACATCTGGAACATCGGTCTACAGTCAAGATCAACGAACCATATGTATTAAAGATACGTATTACTTGTTGTTACTTTGTATTAGAAACTGAATTGTTGGATTTGTGTATTGTTGTTCGTAGTATTTTTTTTTCTTTCGTTGTGCTGCAATTTGTCTTGTTTCGTTTTGTTTCGTTTCGTTAGAACTGAATCTTATTCTGTAGTTTTCGTATCACTGACCTTTTCTACTGTATTGTGTGTTCTCATGCATGTGTAAAATCTTATTGTTAGTTTCTGTTTTGTACTTGGTGCTGTGTAAATTATATATTAAGATTAATATTATAGATTAATTATCTAGCCTATTTATAATCGTAAGAGTTTTTCTGTTTAAGTGTTATATTAGTCTAGTAGTTTTATTATAAATATAAATACTGTACTAGTTTTATTTGTTTATTAATCGTAAAGATTATTTCCTAGGTCTTTTCTGTTATCTGTTACAGTTTATTGATTTATTATATTCGACTCTTTGTTAAGCCTTCGTAATTATTTGGTGTTATACTACTATCATACTATCCTTCTGTCATCTGGTAGAGACTATAGAAGCTTATATTTATTCTTTTTTTCCCTTTTTGCTTCTACATTACTTTCAAGTATCGACTTAGATATTTTATGGGTATTTATTTCTTGTAAGTTTGTATTTGTATTAGTGTTAGTCTACATCATATTTAAGTGGTTCTAAATGTGGTTATTCATCCAGGAAAAAACGGATAGACTTAATAAAATTAGCCAGCAGGTGGGCTTGAACATCAATTTAAAGAAGTCTGAGGTCATGACGCTCAATGTGAGCAACCCTGAGCCCATATCAGTAAGGAATCAGCAACTGGTACAGACAGACACCTTCACATACCTAGGAAGCATAGTAACACCAGACGGTGGGGCAGGCAAAGACATCAACATCAGAATGAATAAGGCAAGAACAGCCTTCTTTAGCCTAAATAACATCTGGAAGTCCTCCCAATACAGCACAAGCACAAAATTAAGATTATACCAGAGTTGCGTGCTTTCTGTGCTTCTCTATGGTGCGGAATGCTGGAGAGACACAGAGAAGGAAATGTCAAAATTGTCCTCTTTTCACACAACATGCCTAAGAAAAATTCACCGCATCTTTTGGCCGAATACCATCACCAACCAAGATCTGCTTACTCGTAGCAAGCAAGAGGACATGCACACCATCATAGCTGGCAGACGCTGGAGCTGGGTTGGTCATGTCCTCAGAAGAGACCCCGATGCCATCACAAGAACAGCTATGTTTTGGACCCCTGAAGGAAAGCGAAGGAGAGGCCGACCAAAAACAACTTGGCGGAGGACTGTGGAGGCTGAGATGCAAATAATGAACCAGAGTTGGGGCACTGTACGAAGGATGGCCACCGACCGTGCAAAGTGGAATCAATTTGTTGTTGCCCTACAAGACGCCACTAGGCGTGATGGCCACTGACTGCTTTGACGGTCGGTGGTTAAGGATCGAAGAAGAAATGTGGTTATTAGTTTAATGTTTATGGCAATACTTTTGAGTAGTTATTTACATTGTTTTGTATCTTGTACAGAATCTGTGCGAGTTGAACATCAGTGAGACAAGCTTGCTGTAGTGCCAGCCATAGCAACACAGATATCCTTCAGCTGTAGATCTGCATTATCTCGGTGGAACCATAGACTGTAATCAAGACATACTTAAGATAAGTCACAGTTTATGCCATTGTTGCACTTCTTTGTTCAGATACCATTCTACTGACATTCCTGATGGTCATTCATTTGTATTCGTTGTTATGTTAGCGTTTTATATTTGTGTTACTTGTTTATATATTATTAATACTTTGTTCTTCATTAGAAGGAATTGGTATTAATCTATTCTGTAGGTTTTTTTTTGTAAAATTAATTCCAGTGTCTTGGAGAGACTCGGTAGCTAGTGCCCATGGAATTCTTTGACATTTATTGGTGTTAGCTGTTATAGTTTGGTTTGTGTAATCATTGTTACATAATTTAGTCTCTTTTGTCATGTTTACTTGTAGTTTTCTTGCGTTAATTTTCTACTATCTTGTAAATAAGTTCATTTCACAGTCCTATTGTTTTTGTTGTTGGTTTTGCAGGTGTGGTAGTTTACATCTATAACTACTTCATTACTTTCTTATTACTTTCTTTATCTACCTATATACTTTCTTGTATTATCCCCCCACCTGTCGGTTATTGTTCGTTTGTTTATGGTTGTTGTGTCAGCGGTGTATTTCATTATTATCATCATTCACTGTGTTTATGTCCTGGTTATTAGTTACAAATAGTTTGTATGATTACTGTATTAGAATCTAAGCATTGTAGATATGATGGTCAAAGTATATTGAGGATTAGTGTGTTCAGCAGCTAACATACACCTAGGGACAACCGTGATCAAGGAAGAAAGCTACCCCACCTATCTTGGGGTGACATTTGACCAAAGGCTTACATGGAATAAGCATATTGAAAACGCAGAAGGAAAGGCCCGAAGACGACTAGGCATACTCAGAAAATTAGCAGGTACCAACTGGGGAGCAAATGAACGAAATCTAAAGAAGATTTATAATGGAGTAATAAGACCACACTTAGAGTTTAGCTCAGCAGCATGGTCATCAGCTGCTAACTCACATCTGCAGTCTTTGGACAAGGTGCAAAATCAAGCTCTCAGGCTCATTACAGGAGCCATGAAAACTACACCAATAACAGAGATGCTGAAGGTTGCTGGATTACAGACATTGTCCCATAGAAGAGACACAAAAACCATGATCCAGATGGAAAAGTACAACAGTATGCCAATGCACCCAATGAAGGCAAGACTAGATGATCTGGCATTGGGACGTCTCAAGCGTAGCAGCTTTGTGCATCGGGGGGAAAAGACTTATAAGACAGCATCAAGAAGACCTATCCATGAAGACAACACCACTGAAGCCCACCCTATACCCTGTACCATGGGAGCAGGCCAGCAGTGCCCTCCAAATTAATACATCCGTCAGTGGTCTCACAAGTGGATGTGAGTATAATGATCTGCAAAAACGAACTGCTACATTGAGTATGATCCAAGAAAGCTATCCCGATCAATCATGGATACATGCCTATACAGATGGATCAGCAACTAATGCTGTTAGGAATGGAGGTGCCGGTATCTTTATCTCATATCCTGACAACCACTATGAGACTAGGCACATTCCCACTGGTAAATTCTGTTCCAACTATACAGCTGAGGTTCAAGCTCTAGAGCAAGCTGCACAAATATGATTTATAACACCAACTCTGACTGCCACCAGGTAGTCATCCTCACAGATGCACTGTCTGTCCTGCAAGCTCTCAAGGGTGGTAAACTCCCGCATCTGAGAAATGAACTAAACAAGGTAGCTGCCAAAAAGAGAACCATACTTCAGTGTGGTACCATCTCATTGTGGTGTACCCGGAAATGAAAAGGCAGATAAACTTGCAAAAAAGGGAGGAGCATGGAAACAAGAAGATAATGAAGTCACATACTTTGGGAAAAAGAGAGCTATCCAGACTATCAGAAGAGAACAGAACCAACCCAAAGACGACTATCACACTCTCGACCGGCAGGGACAGATAACTATTTTTCGACTCAGGACAGGGCATAACAAACTGAATAAACACATGCACAAGCTACGATTGTCTGCTTCACCACTGTGCACATGTGGATTAAACGAACAAACTGCTGAGCATGTTCTACAGGACTGTCCTCTGTATGACCAGTTAAGAAAGATATACTGGCCCAATGACTCAACACTAAACTCAAAGCTATATGGAGTTAAAGAGGAACTTCAGACAACAGTCGAATTCATCATGAGAACTCGTCTGACGGTGTAATCATCAAAGATGCGATCGCAAGAAGAAGAAGAAGAAGAAGAAGAAGTGTGTTCAGCTACACATGTCTTAGTCTAGACATAGGTGGATCTGATTATTATAAGTGACTGATTTTAGGGTTACTTGTGTGTATTATCTTTAGAATTATTGGTGATTTGTTACTATGTTATTGTAGTACCTATGTAGAGGTATATTAATATTGATAATTTAGTATTGTAGTGAATATACTTTCTTATTTTGGAATCTAAGCTGTAAATCTATAATCATGGCAGATTGTTCAAGAACAATTAGAAACAGAAAGAAAAGAATAGCCTTAAGAGACTTTATTTTGGCTATCAGAGATTGTGAGTCTTACGAATTGTTTAACACTATGGTAAAAGTGGATGATAAATACAAGCCACATAGAGCAAAGGTATATCTGATAGAGATTAAGGAAATAAGAGAAGTTACAACTGGAATTGCATTACCAGTATTGGATGATAGCAAGAGACCAAAACTGAATCTAAAGAGGAAAGCTAATATAGCTGATGGTATCATGAAAACTGAAACCAAAGAAGTCACTGTACAAACAGATAATTGTTGTGAAGACTGTTCAGTCTCAGTTGGGAAAATGTCCAAACTGAATGTGGATGAACCACAAAAGATTATCATCAATGATGAGTCAGTTAGGAGTAAAACTAACTTATATTCTATGGAAGGAAGATCAATAAGTGTTAGTAAGAGTGCAATGTCTACAAAAGCCTATGCGACAAAGGGAGTAACAATTCCAGTGCATGATGAAACATACCATGCACCTCAAGAAGTGTTGTTGCCAAAAATGGGTTTTTGGTGTGACAAGGATCAGTTAAAGATAGATAAATTGATTCAAGAAGAGGGAACCTTCGAGGAAAAGTGTACAATATTAGAAGGAAAATTTAAGATTGTTGAGCAGAGATTAGAAAAGGAATACAAAGATGGTATTCAAAGATTAAATGATGAATTCAAGGTGGATAGGAACAGGATATTAGCTGAGTATAAAGGTAATACTCGAGTTAAAGAGGAACATTGCAGGGTCCTGTCATCTCGGTGGAAGGAGAAAGGTAATGCTTTAGAAGAGAGTTACTTTGTTAAATTTGAAGCACTAGAAGAGCAATTTAAGGCAGCTAAACAAAGATTACAGCAGCAAGCTGAAGCATTGAAAGATCAAGCTAAGTCTACGGAGGGAGAGACATGAGGCTGTGCTTGGTACAGATCAATCAGATTGGAAGAAGGAACCTTTAGAAGCTCAAATGCAGTATAGGAGAGTGAAGATGAAGGATGCTACTTCTGTTGCCAAGAAAGTAGTACTTGAAGAGACTGAAGCTTCAAGGAAGGAAGTGTGGAAGACTGTGATGGATGGTCTGAAAGGAAATTGTGTTGGAGTTACAGACCAGTTAGAGTTAATATTATCTTTCAATTTCAAAAACAGATACATGGATAAAGGAAAAGAACCATTGAAGTTGTTAATGTTCAACGCTATTAAAAAGTTACCACCAGATAAGTGGGACATAAGTGATCTGTTTGCTCTACTAAAGATACTGTGCTATTTGGAAATACTTTTTTGATCATGGTAATGAGGATGATGGATTCTAGATTGAAAATAGTTTTGATGTTAGTTGGAAGAGATTGGTACTTGTTACGACTCAGCATGAGAGGTTAATTGTTACTGTGCATTAAACAAGGCTGAAAGCTATAACTTTCAAGAATGGAAATTTGACAGAGTGTATATAAACAACAAATAGTGAACAGGTGTACAGTACAAGTCAGTAAAACTAGGTGTTTTAGATTGACTTATTTCATTAACTAAAGTAGTAAAGCTTAATTAGGAGGTACAGGGTGTAGTGTCTAAGGCCGCTGATCACGAAGACATATGAAATGGGTATATCATCCCTTAATTGATTATTTTGTCACCCCACTGGGAATGTTTAGTGGAATGGGGTGGACATAGAAGGGTATATGATATGGCATAATGTGATACAAATTTTCCAAGGCAAATGATTTTATTCTTGCCTAATTTTGTTTATCCATAGGAAAGTATGCTGTGCCATGAGATACCAGTGTTGTTGGTGGAATTGTATATCATTACAGCAGCTGATGGGTGGTCATCAGCAGGCTTGCTCACCGATACTTCTTAGTGAGACATCAGTCCGTTGGTCTGGTTTTGGAGCAAGTGAAACATGAGTCACAGATGAAATTCAGCATTTAGAATAGATTATTTATATTTATCAATTACATTTGTGTTAGCTTGATAAGTTGTAAGTGTTAATTTATAATGTAATTATATTACTTCATGAACAGTGCTGACGTACCTTTTGGTTCACATATGTATTTTTGTATGGTGAATCCACGTATGATTTGGTTAATATATTAATTAATGCACACATTGTTAGATTTGCATCCAACACAGTTTAATGTTGTATAGGATGAAATTGAGTTTGGTTTGCCAGTAGAGTATGATTGCTAAGGCAAAGCCTACATCACCTTTCCTGTGCCACTGTTAATGTGGTAACCTTTTGGTTCACAGAAGAATACTGAGTTGTTAAAGGGGAGTCTGTGGCCATCCGTCGTGGGAGACGGTCAGTGTTTCTAGAGTATGTGAATAGTGTATGTGATTTTCATTATAATATATTGGATGTGACGCGATGATGTACCGCGTAAGGTGTATTTACAAGGCCTTTATATATTATTATTTATAAGCGCGTTGTGGGTTTCCCGCGCTGTAAAGTTCAGGAGGAATTTGATGCCTGGTGATTAGACCAGAGGTAGAGATATATGTGCGAGGAGTGAATGCCGCACTTTGGATTAAAAAGACACGTCGTTTTCCCGTGTCGATAAGAGGTCTATGGTAGGACCATTATATGCTATTATTTGAATGCGCGTTGTGTGCTTTCCCGCGCCAATAGGAGGTCTACGTAAGCGCGTTGTGGGTTTCCCGCGCTGGTAAGTTCTGGAGGAACTTTGATGCCTGGTGATTAGACCAGAGACAGAGATATATGTGCGAGGAGTGAATTCCGCACTTACATTGAAAGTAGGACCACGGAGATATATGTGCGAGGTGTGAATGCCGCACTTACATTGTATACAGACCATATAGAGATTTATGTGCGAGGAGTGAATGCCGCACTTACATTGAATATAGATCAGAGATAGAGATTTATGTGCGAGGAGTGAATGCCGCACTTACATTGAATGCAGTTGTTACCAGTACGTAAGGATGACTGTACTACATATTCTAATGATGCAAGTATTGTTTACTATTGTTACTGATGTCCAGGACTATGCTGTTGAGATTATATGTATGGAACTGTGACCCAGACTTCTGTCAAGTTATTTCATTTCGCGTACCTACTGTACTTCTATAACAAACCCACCATTACAAACATTATCAGAATTAACATTTGGTGGTTATATTGATTGTCAGTACCACATAGAAAAAGCCTTTTTGCTACAGTGGTGGCCTCGGCTTCTTATCAACAACATTAGACAATCTCTCAAGGACCGAGGACTAGAATGGAACCAGGCCTGGAGGAAGACAGCCGATAGGATAGTATGGCGCTCTCTCTTCCTCATGGTAAAAAAGTAACGACTAAGTAAGTGATATAGAATATGTTAACTTCCCGTTTCACAACGTGAATACAAGTCTTTGTTTGAATGGCCAACTATCTGAGTGTGTATGAAAGTGTCGTATTCCACAGCAAGGAAAGGGTTAAACAGTTTTCACCATTGATTCCATTTTGACTGAATTCTCTCTCAGATATGTGTTGACCGCTGCCTTAATCTTTTTCTGCTTATTTATGTATCTTCAGACAGTGGAGCTCCATCCACCACAGCACTTTTGTTCATTTAGTCTTTCGTCAGTTTTGCTTTCCACAAGTTCATTCTAGTGCTTCTGAGTTTAGCCCCTTCTTATTAATGGGCTTCTTTTTTCTTTGCTTTGTAGGTTCCAGTTTTTTGCTTGTATCCATCAAGTGGCAAAACAGATAGCTCCTGATGTATTAAGACATTACATAGGTGGATGGTCTCCAAGTTGTTCGGGTGTTTCTATTTTTCTGAAAATAAACGCAGAAATATTTACTCACTCACAGAGGCCTTGATTTCTTTCTAAATCTGGCTGGCTTGTACACAGGTCACAAATATACAGCTATAATATCTTTAATTACTAACAAACTGGCGTACTCTATTCTCTGACAATAGATTCTGAATAAGAGTATCAAATGTTTGGGTGCCAGCAATTTTCTAATGAATCAGATCAGCGTAGGAAAACCATGCTGTGTCCAGTAGTGGACATGTGTCTTCCCCCTAAGTAATTTGATAATTATGAATATTTTAGACACCATGAAATCTATTGTGAGTAATAACATTTCATGTTTTAAGGGTTTTTGTCAAGTTTGCACAGATGTATAAATAGTTCCTAGATGTATGGTTCCAAGTTCCTGGTAGATATACGTTTTCACCTGCTAGTGCGAAGGGTGTCTTGTGCATAATCTTTGCATCGAGTTAGAAGCGAGTTTACAGCCAAGTATAAACTGCAAGAGGAGGTTGATTGAGAATCAAGCTCCGATAGGCTCTTCCAAGTTAAGAATATTTCTTGAGTGAAAGTAATGGACATGTAATGCTCGATGCTGGATGATCGAGAGGTAGAGGAATAATTAATTCATAGAACAGAGGGTAGTGTGGAGGGGGGAACAAATGAAGTATGGAGAAGAGAACGGCCTGGAAAGAATGAACGAATTGATTGCCTTGTGACAACTCTTATAATCTGAATCTACCCATGTACTAGTACAATATTGTACCTTCTCATAATCTGTGTGCCCGCTGTAGTGGGTGTGTATGTGGAGATTGGCAGTCAACATTCACAATAGAAATATTGCTAGATCTAGATGTACAAAGGGAAGGGGAGTGATAAAATGAAAATGTAAAGGCCATATAAAAGAAACAAGATAGATCTAGATCATAATTTAGACAAAGGAACAACTACATCTGATAATAGTGTTCTTCTGGCTAACATTATTGAAGCAGAGGAAATAAAGTTGATCACTGTTAAACTAAGAATGCATTTTGTTTATGTCAAAAAATTTAATATTGTCAAAAAAATGTTATTTATAACAAGAAGCAATTGAAACTTTCCTATGTTATGTGAAAATGAATATAATTTGAAATGAAACTGGTTTTAGGAGATGCCGTTTTGTGTTATGCTTTAAAAGTTATAAGTGCAAATAATTTTAAAAATTTCTATATTCATTATATTTTATATGCATTTTTACAACAGTCAAACTGTTTAACTTTGTTTATGTAGACCAAAAAGAAGTACCTCAGAACAAATCTTCAATATTAGATTACTTATCGAAAAACATCTCCAACATCAACACGATTTATACCATAACTTCATCGATTTCACAAAAGCCTTCGATCGAGTCTGGCATGAAGGCTTATGGCAAGTAATGAGAAAATTCAATTTTGATACCAACATCATAGATATCATTGAAGCACTATACAAGGACGCAAGCAGTGCTGTTTTTGTAAGCAACGACATTGGAGAATTTTTCAAAACAACTGTAGGAGTTCGCCAAGGATGTATCCTGTCACCAGTGCTCTTTAATATATATCTAGAACATATTATGCAGGAGGCTCTCTACGATTATAAATCAACCATATCGATTGGAGGCCGACCTCTGTGTAACCTACGTTTTGCTGATGATATTGATCTGATAGCTGGATCAGAATCAGAACTTTAAGACCTTACCTCTAGACTGGAGAAAATAACAAGAACGTATGGGATGGAAATTAATATAGAAAAAAGCAAGATATTGGTGAATAGCCATAAGAAACATGTTCCGACCAACATTACGTTAAATGGGCAAACGTTAGAAGAAGTTAAATATCTCGGGTCCACTATATGTAGTGATGGGAGATCAAGTAAAGAAATCAAGACAAGACTTGAGATGGCCTCAGCTGCCATGACAAGACTGAATGTGATCTGGAAAAGTAACATCAGTTTTCCTGTGAAGATCAAATTATACAAATCACTTGTATTATCTATTCTCTTATATGGATGTGAGAGCTGGACACTCACTGCAGATACGGAGCGAAGGATTCAGGCTTTCGAGCATAAATGTTATAGAAGAATTTTGCGCATTTGCTATAAAGAGCACAAAACAAATGTCTATGTTAGAGAGAAGATAAACATCTATGCAGGCCACCAAGAACCACTTTTGTCAGTAGTGAAACGTCGAAAGCTTGCCTGGTTTGGGCATGTAACTCGTCATGACTCCCTTTCGAAAATGATCCTCCAGGGAACAGTCGAAGGTAAACGGAGAAGAGGAAGGCAGAGAAAATCCTGGGCTGATAACATCAAAGAATGGGCAGGACACGGTTTTTCCACACTTGTACGCATTGCTGAGGATAGAGAGCAGTGGAGGACCCTGTCTGCTGATGCTTCCACCATGGCACCCCTACGACCCATGACGGGTTACGGGCTGAGATGATGATGATGATGTAATAAAGCTGTCATTTCTGCACATAAAACTATCTTATCATTATAGATTAATTAATTAAGATGAAACAAATAACGCCAGTCATGTCTCAGAATCTTCTGCCTAAAATGAGCTTGTAAAAATGTGGTTTTGAGCACATATACAGAGTTAATTCTCTTTATTTTGACATTGTTTCATATAATTAGTTTGATAGTAGTGCAGAATTGAAAATGTAAAAATAGAGAGTGACTTTTGAGTCATACTGTTTGTGTCTGCCTGTGTGCTAGTGTAGTATTCTGCCGTTTCTATACTACATATGTTACATAATGATATATCCACTTTGCAGAATCCAGACGTACAGACAAGACACCTTGCCCATCATAGACCACTACCGAGCTCTGAATTTAGTATCGACTATAAAGGGAGACCGGCCACCATCTGAGGTCAGTTGATATAAATGTCATTTGTGAAATACTGCAGGGCGTGAGTTTGCATTAGATGAAAGGTTGAATGAATATACAGGTAACACTTGATATGTATTGAATTATCAGTATTGAATTATCTCAGAATAAAGTAAGTGACACACCGTTGACAGTGAGTTATGTATCCCACTGTGGAAAATAAGATGCTTTCCTAAGTTAAAATCTGATATTCCAGGCATTGAAGGTAAGGGAACACAGACAGAAACACAAAGAAAGTGTATAGCAACCAAGTATATTGACCAAACATTTCCAGCAAAGCTTTGGACACATGCATATACTGATGGTTCGGCAACAAATGCAGTTGAAAATGGGGGTGCCGGCATCTTCATAAAATTAAAGAATAGAATTCACTCTATGGCAATTGCCACTGGAAAATACTGCAATAACTTCTGTGCTGAAGCAGAAGCCCTGAAACAGGCAGCTGAAACTCTTATTGAATGCAAAGCACAGGCAGAAAAACAGATAGTAATCTTTTCAGATGCCCTCTCAATAATATCAGCGCTGAAGAGCCACCAAACTAAAGGATTGAAAGATCTGATAATCTCCCTTGAAAGACTAGCCGAATGCTTCAAGAAGTGCACTATCCAGTGGATACCAGCCCATTGCAACATACCAGGAAATGAGGAGGCAGATAGACTTGCTAAGGAAGGAGGTGCCTTACAACAAAATGATATAGAGACAACTTACGCAACGGCAAAGACTACTATAAAGGCCACATTCAAGTCCAAATGGGAAAGAGAGCACCCGGGACATTTGAAAAATGATGCATATCATCAACTATCCAGAAAAGAACAGGTCATCATTTTTCGGCTACGCACTGGTCACAACAGATTGAGATACCATCTGTACCACAAATACAAAATTGGTGCAACAGATCTCTGCACCTGCTGTACCAGCCCAATGACAGTCGAACACCTGCTGCAATACTGCCCAACCTACAGTAATGAACGGAGTAGCATATGGCAACAACCCACTTCTGTCAACGAAAAACTGTTTGGAGATGTTGGGAGTCTTGGGTTGACTACTGCCTTTATTAGAGTCATAAATGTGGAAGTCTGAAGGCGAACGAGGAAGAAGAAGAAGAAGTTATGTATGGCAGTAGTGTGTTACCCTGTAACAGAGTAACTGACATACAGATGGCAGTAGTGAATTACCCTATAACAAAGTAACTGACATACAGTTGGTAGTAGTGAGTTACATATGGCAGTAGTGTGTTACCCTATAACAGAGTAATTGACATACAAGTGGTATAGTCCGTTCATCAATTGATGTTCAACTTTAAAAATTTTTTTCTAAAAAACTACCTGATGTAATGAATTCATATTTTGTGTGTAGTCTTATATTATCCATGACGTTACAAATATGCTGTTGTGAAGTCAATATCAATTCTGCATTCTTCAAAACCGTAAATTCCTTTGATCTTTTCCGAATCTTACAAGAAGCACGGCTTAAAAATTAAATTTTACAGTATACTACGTCATAAATGTCAAAAGTAGGATCAGAGGCGTATCCATATCTGCTCACCGCATAGGAAACAGCTATAAGTAGTGATACATTTAAATCTGAAACGTGGGGGTAAAAAACTATTCAAAACTCTATTGTATACGACACGGTAAATTTTACATGTATACCTGCACTATTTCTTCGTGTTTTGAAGGAGCATAATTACATTCTTTTATGTTTTCTTCTTCTTCTTCTCGTTCGCTGTTGTTTAGTAATGTCTACACAAGAAGTCCGGTTCTCTGGATGTATGTTGCTGTGGTTGAAAGTTCTTCAAGACTCCCAAACAGCTTTGTGTGGATGTGCATCTCTGTGGGCCAATGTTCAGTTCGCAATTGACTAAACATGTGGCAGTCTTGCAGGATGTGTTCGGCTGTCTGTGCTGCCTGTCCACACGTACATAGGGGTGATGGGACCAATCTCAGTCTGTATAAGTGACTGTTCAGTCTGTTATGTCCTGTTCTAATATGGAACAGGATCACCTGTTTTGCTCGATCAAGATAGTGATAGTTGTCTCTTTGTTTTATGTTTTTGATATCTCAATTAAGTTACATTTATCTCAGTCCGTATCTGACGATTCCATTAGATTAACAACTGTTAATGGCTGGATAAACTGTAATCCATTACGTTGCCAGTATTCTTCTTCTTCACGGAGCACATGATCTACAAATTTCTTCCAGAATTTAAAATCTGTCTTTCTTAGGGTATCGTGTGTAAGAACTTTCACGTCGCTCATTTTAAATGTGGTGTTCTGTGCTGCAACCTGTCCTTTGATTTTAGCCCAAAGTAACTCTATTGGGTTAAGATGCGAATGATAAGGTGGTAGTCGAAGAGAGGTGTAACCATATGATTCAATTATTTTGTCAACACAATACACCTTAGTCTTCTTAGTCTGTTTCACAAGCTGTAACAATTCGCAGCCAAGTTCTTATTGCATCTTTTGTGCTTGAGGAAGTTGGTAGTTTGTCTTCCTGAGCTACAACATTGTGATAGGATGCATTGTCCATTACAATACATGATGGTCTGTCAAGAATGGGGAGAAGACAATTCCATTTTCACTGCTGCCAATATAATACAATGCAGCTATAACTTTACAATAATTTCACAATACGCCACTGACTTTACAATGATGTCGCACTATTTCAGCTTTCAACAGCAGACAACTGCGGTGCACGAAATGTCATGATTTCGTCTTAAAATATATTTTTTTCTATTAAAAAACCATTTATTGCTCGTGCAAAACAACTGTACTGCTGACATGCTACATTTTAATACATTTGAATAGATATCTCAATCTAGATACATTTTCTGGAGGCAAAAAATGTTTTCATAACGTCATGAACAATATAATACTACATGCAAAATATAAATTCATTACATCAGGTAGTTTGTTTGAAAACAAATTTCAAAGTTGAACATCAATTGGTGAACGGACTATAGTAGTGAATTATCCTATAATAGAGTAACTGAAAATACAGTTTACAGTAGTGACTTCATCATCATATCAACCCGTAACCCGTCATGGGTTGTAGGGGTGCCATGGTGGAAGCATCAGCAGACAGGGTCCTCCACTGCTCTCTATCCTCAGCAATGCGTACAAGTGTGGAAAAACCGTGTCCTGCCCATTCTTTGATGTTATCAGCCCAGGATTTTCTTTGCCTTCCTCTTCTCCGTTTACCTTCGACTGTTCCCTGGAGGATCATTTTCGAAAGGGAGTCATGACGAGTTACATGCCCAAACCAGGCAAGCTTTCGACGTTTCACTACTGACAAAAGTGGTTCTTGGTGGCCTGCATAGATGTTTATCTTCTCTCTAACATAGACATTTGTTTTGTGCTCTTTATAGCAAATGCGCAAAATTCTTCTATAACATTTATGCTCGAAAGCCTGAATCCTTCGCTCCGTATCTGCAGTGAGTGTCCAGCTCTTACATCCATATAAGAGAATAGATAATACAAGTGATTTGTATAATTTGATCTTCACAGGAAAACTGATGTTACTTTTCCAGATCACATTCAGTCTTGTCATGGCAGCTGAGGCCATCTCAAGTCTTGTCTTGATTTCTTTACTTGATCTCCCATCACTACATATAGTGGACCCGAGATATTTAAAGGTGTTAACTTCTTCTAACGTTTGCCCATTTAACGTAATGTTGGTCAGAACATGTTTCTTATGGCTATTCACCAATATCTTGCTTTTTTCTACATTAATTTCCATCCCATATGTTCTTGTTACTTTCTCCAGTCTAGAGGTAAGGTCTTGAAGTTCTGATTCTGTTCCAGCTATCAGATCGATATCATCCGCAAAACGTAGATTGCAAAGAGGTCAGCCTCCAATTGATATGGTTGTTGTATAATCATAAAGAGCCTCCTGCATAATATGTTCTAGATATATATTAAAGAGCACTGGGGACAGGATACATCCCTGGCGAACTCCTACAGTTGTTTTGAAAAATTCTCCAATGTCATTGCTTGCAAAAACAGCACTGCTTGCATCCTTGTATAGTGCTTCAATGATATCTATGATGTAGTGACTTACCCAATAACAAATTAACTGACATACAACCCATAACGGTGAATTACCCTATAACGGAGTAACTCATGTAAAATTGACAGTTTTGAATTAAAACAGTTGGCAGTTTCGAATTAAACAGTTCACAATATTGAATTAAACAGTTCACAATATTGAATTAAACAGTTGACAATATTGAATTAAACAGTTGACAGTTTTGAATTAAACAGTTGGCAATATTGAATGTAAACAGTTGACAGTTTTGAATTAAACATTTGAAGGTATTGAATTAACCATGATGAATATAAATTGTTTTTAATCAGTCAGTAACCTTTAGCTCCCCAAGGAGCATAGTCATTCAACAAACACGTGCCAAGTCCTTCTGTCTTGTGCCATCGGCTCAAATTGTTCCCATGTCGTCATTGTCATGTCTGTCTCCAATTCTCTTCTCCATGTGTGTTTTTGGTCTACTTCTGCCCCTATTACCCCAGGTATTCCAGAACGAAGACTTGTAATGCTGACAACTGGTTTCCTCAATGTGTTCTATCCATTGCCATCTTCTCATCTCTTATTCTACTGGCACTTGTCTGGTTCTTGTCATCAATTCCGCATCATTGTTTTACAATGAACAAAATAAACTGACATAAAATTGACAACTGACAGGAGTTATTATCTGTTATAAAGGTCACTATTAAGTTCACCCGCACATTATCTCAGGATATGAACACACACAAATGCAACAACTGTATCAAACTAAATCCTGGAATAAAACTCCTTGCCTCTGCAGGTCTTTGAAGATGTCAAGAAAATCTTCGCATCTTTGAAGTGTTGACAGCACAGATAACATCAGCTCAACTAACTTGTACAAGAACGGTGCGACACAACAACATCAGCTCAACTAACTTGTACAAGAACGGTGCGACACCAACAACATCAGCTTAACTAACTTGTACAAGCATAATATGACCCAGACTGTTCCAAGCTTTGCTGTAGCAAGATCTATGCAGATTTCCTGTAATGATTGTGGCATCTTATCATTTTATTCCTTGATGATTGTGGATATAAAATTTCTTTACCTTTGAATTGATTTGATTTACTTAAGAAACCAACAATAAATTTCATCTTGTGAATGTTAATAACTCAGGATAAATAAGCACATGGTTTTAATCTTTACTTTCCTCAGAGCCATTTGTTTTAGTTTGTTATTATTTAAATTAAAGATGATTCTCATTGCACCACAATGCAGTGACTTATCGTGGAGACACAAGTAGTCAACTTTTTTTTCCCCATTAACTAGTGTGGCAGCCTACTCTTGTATTGTTTCAAGTATGTTAACTGCCTTCTTTTCTACCCAGATTCTTTTCTTCAACAGTGACCGACGAAACATATAAACAGACAGAGTGTCACACCAATGCATTTATCAACGTAACTGCATGTAGATGGCTAAGTCCTGGTCTAGTCGAAACACAGTTTATTTACAAGATGTATGTTGGTTATCATAGTATATCGACCATCACACTTGGTCGTGCAGAACAATTTCATTAAATACAAAGTCTTCTTGATTATGACTATGTAGCTTTCTTTCTTACGCTCTTGTTGATAATTCTGTCTGATTCAGTATTTATAATATTCCCGCATCTGAGAAATGAACTAAACAAGGTAGCTGCCAAAAAGAGAACCATACTTCAGTGGGTACCATCTCATTGTGGTGTACCCGGAAATGAAAAGGCAGATAAACTTGCAAAAAAGGGAGGAGAATGTGAACAAGAAGATAATGAAGTCACATACTTTGAGAAAAAGAGAGCTATCCAGACTATCAGAAGAGAACAGAACCAACCCAAAGACGACTATCACACTCTCGACCGGCAGGGACAGATAACTATTTTTCGACTCAGGACAGGGCATAACAAACTGAATAAACACATGCACAAGCTACGATTGTCTGCTTCACCACTGTGCACATGTGGATTAAACGAACAAATGGCTGAGCATGTTCTACAGGACTGTCCTCTGTATGACCAGTTAAGAAAGATATACTGGCCCAATGACTCAACACTAAACTCAAAGCTATATGGAGTTAAAGAGGAACTTCAAACAACAGTCGAATTCATCATGAGAACTCGTCTGACGGTGTAATCATCAAAGATGCGATCGCAAGAAGAAGAAGAAGAAGTATTTATAACTTCCTTGGCTAATATCGTCTATTAGTACTTTCATAAAATGTTCAGGTTATTGATTGTTAATACCGGGCATCTCCGGGAATGAAAACTTTCCCTGCATTCTAGTTAACTCTGGCCTCACACAGCTGACCCACTGAACGAATGTCTACATACCTCGTCAAGATGATCAATTCTCTTGGTAACGAATTCCATTCATAAATTCGTTCTTTACTTGTCTGCTTATACTGCATAATGCCGCTGAGTCTGTCCACCACAGATCATCGAATTAGCAAACTTCGATGGGCAAGCATATGTCTGAAAAGATGGCTGGTTCACTTTGTACAACCACTACCTAGGTTCGTGCGACCTGCCTGTCTCACTGGCGCTTCTCGAAACATCTCTTTTCTCAACTGCCCCTGAGAGCGTGCGCGTGAACTCTTTTCACTAATCTAGCCTTCTTCCGGGAGGTTTTATGCACACCTTCCTTGGACAACCTTCTTGCCCTTTATCTTACTGCTTATACCTAACTGCCCTAACTTGAACCATCAGTTGCTTCCCCTGCCACACTAGATGGACCAACATATTTTCTTATAAGGCTTTTATGCTACGTATGACAAAGTAGAATTTTAATATTTTAACCTGCTTTAGATTACAGGATAAAAAATAAAAGGTTTTAATTTTTAAAATCATGTCAGAATACCACTTTGATGTATTTTTAATGAATATTAAATAATTTCATTATTTGTATATTTGTAATACAGTAGACATATAGCCATTTTAGTTAGTTATTCTGTCAACTTGTGCTGTCATGGGGAGATGCTTTTTCTGTTCTTGTGTGATAGTATTTCATTAAACCATGTTATTACACGATTTTTAGTAAACAGTCCATCTTTCATATGAGTGTCTCATTATACTGAAGCCAGACTTCCTTCTTTTCTTCATTGTTCTGTCTCATATAACCAAATCTCTCACACATTTGGCAGTCTGTCTCAGGCTTCTCTCATTGTCGTGCAATTTTCCTACATGAACCCATGTTTGTCTGCCCAGTTTTTAATTATTGAATAGATGGTATTTGAGTGAATTATCACTTGATCTCGTCTTGGCGAGGTATGCTTCTTTTATATATGACTCTGGCTGTTCCTATGCCATTTTTCTTTGAAGATATTTTTGAATATTACTTTTATCTTGTCATGTCGTCCTGTCCCTGGTCTTTTTTCTTCCTCCTCTTTGGCAAGTACATCTGCTTCTCAGTCCCATATAAAGTGTATATTGTAAGCTTCACTTTATTGTTTGTATCTAGTATCTATTAGTGCTTGTGAGATGCTGTCTCATTTGTTGTTTTTCTGGGTTTTTTTAGGGCAGATATGACTGATAGGAAATTTGTGGATTTCTTCTGATGAAGGGACTGTACTGTTCTAACTCCTGGCTCATTACATAGTTGATTCATGGTGTTGTTCCCACAATACCAGGCAGGTATCAGTGGAACAAGTGATGAGAAGAAGAGGCTGGCATTGGATAAGACAAACATTGATTTAACCTTTTCATAGTTTTACAAGACAGTCCTTGTTCTGGAATCCCCATGGTAAGAGAGGTAGAGGAAAAACGTGGAGAAGAAAGCTGGAGACAGAATTGAAAGACCTGATGGCATGGGCCATGAGTTTGTTAAAGGCCTATACTCCTAGGGGAGCCAAAGGGTAATGAATGAATAAATTGGGTATTTCATGTATTCCTCATTTGTATAATTATTAATGTTCATTGTGTTATGTTATTATATGTTTGTTGTTGTTTTGAAGAGGTGGTGGGTGGAGAGCGGGCACTTAACAGCTGACCATTATTGCCTCTTCTCGTTCCATCTTGGTCTACCCTGTTCAACCTGAAAATTGGTTATAATTGGGGTATTTAGTGTCATTTTATTTGCTAATTTTGTATTCAATTTAAATAACTATTGTCTTTTGCAGTTGCTGATTTTAATTTATATTAGTATTTGTCATTTTATTTTCTCTTTTGTATTGTTTATAGATAACTAATGTCCTTTACACGGTTTTAATTTGCATTAGTATTTGTTCTTTTTGAGTTTTTTATTTTTATTTTAAACCTCGTTGTCTTTCCTTGTCCTATGAGTAGTTAGTAAGTTTTTTTTTTGTTTTGATTTGTTAGTTCTTGCTACTTAATTTCTATTTGGTTGAATGTCTTTTCTGAAGTACTAACTGTTACGGGTTCATTAGAGTATTTCAAGTAGCAGGAATATGGTGTCCAGGCTGTCTAGGGTAGATGTTTAATTTAAGTCCAACTTTTGCAAAGTCCTCAAGACGTAAGGCTAGTCTTCAACAGTAGAAAACTTCATAATGCCTGATTGACGTTTTATACAATATATATATTTTAATGAACGAAACATAGCTCCTCAGTGAATGCATCCACAAAATAGACAATGGCAATCTCTAGCCCGTCCATAAAATCAGTCTATCGTCATGTAGACTACGGAAACAATGTCAGAGGCATCTTGCTGAAGTATTTAATAAAATATTTCTCACTCATTCCTCTCCTTTCAGCGCTGACAAGTCCGTCTAAATATAATCACGCGTAGGCTCCACTGTAGGACAACCTAGCTGATATGAAGATCATAAAACTCTATAACAAGAGTACACTTTCTGGAGCTCGTTCAGACACGTCTTTCTCACACAGAGAATACACAGCCAAAGAGACCGACTTACAGCTCAGATCTTTGATCTGAAGCCGGCAACGAATCGTCTGCTTAAAATCAGCAGACTATATGACGTACTTCTGGGATCGTCTTGGTAACGCTAATCAACAAGGAAGTCAGTAAACAAACCAAGTCGAGAGCGATAGAAAACTGTTATAAATTTAGTCATAACAACTCCCCTCCCCCCCACCCCCCCCCCCCCCATTCCCGGTCAATAATGGCAAACGAAGTTGACATTATTGCGATGTGAGAAAACACCACTAAGGTGAGCAAAAGGTAAGATCATATGTCACTGTTGCTATGACCATGCATAGACCTATGTTTGTGCCGAAATGTAGGCAATTTAACACACGGGGTGTGGAAATGCAGCATAAAATGCAATACCACTGTCTTACAAAACAGCTCAAAGCAATTTGACATAATAATGAGGTACTATAGCAAACGTCAGTCAACATATAACATGAATATGGGCAATATACCATGCATTCTCACATTCTCATAAATCAAAGAACACCTACTGTTCATTGTCAAGTCACCTTAGTCAATTAATGTAGATAAAAATAACCATTAATGCTAAGTGCATGTAATAATAATATTAAATCAGAGAAGAGATATAAGGCAGACATTTAACACACACAAAGTGTTTGACTGCTACATAATGTCACATATATATATTGGAACAATACAGCCACCCATTGCCCTATCGGGAAGCAAAAACCATCAAAGCCTGGTAGCATCATGCTCCAGTCTACCCTGCTGTAAATGAGTACCTGACTACTCTTGAGTTAGGGAAGGCAAGGGCAGTGAGGAAAAGAACTGGTCATCCCACCTCATAGAAAGCTGCACCTAGTTTCTGTGAAGTCTCTAACACTTCACTTCCCTAAGGCAGCTATTTTTTTTTTAAACTGACCCTATTTTAAAGCAATACTAAATGGTTTGAAAAATTTATGAAATATTAACATGTGAAACAGCTTTTGCATCATGGAAGTCTAAATGCATCAAAGACTTTCCTGGATTCAAACATGTAACTCGTAAAATCCAGTAACAACCAAGATTTAGATAATCTGCAGAAATCCAAAGCATCATCTGTAATCTACTCCGTCCTTGGTACTTTTACAGGCACGACTATCTCAGTCTCTGAGCATCTTCTCTTTAGCATAGGTTCACCATCCAGGACAGCTGAGTGGTGGGTCTTTAACCTTTAGCACGCTGCATTCTTTTTCTGAAAACTTGCCCTGCAGCTGCATTCTTTTTCACAACCCCCCATTTTTATAGTGGGCGACTTGTAACATCTTTAGTTTTTGTGTTTCTTGGTCAATTGCTATCATTTTTGGAATTTATATAAATAAATGAATCTGACGATATAAAATTTGTTTGTGTACATGTTAGATGTGATAGGAAGAGAGGAAAGGAAAGATGAAAAAATGAGAAAAAAATTTAAAAAAAGAAAATAAATTTTTTTTTTTTAAATTTAAAAAAAAAAAAAAAAAATTACCAACACATGAAGAGTCCATGTCCCTTGCATCTCAATGAAAGTCATTTGACCAATAGACCAATACAAATCAAATGACGATCTTTTCGTTACACCCATCATCAGTAGCAAAGCAACAATCGCCCTCGTCAGCAGTGACATTCGGCCTTAATCCTAAACCTTTCGTTTTCATCTCGGCCATCAAACATATTCTGACAACCGATATCAGCGCTTATAAAGACAAAAATCTCATCCTTACCTCATGGCGTCAGAATCCAATAAAATTAGAGCGAAAATGGCCGCGTGTTCGTGCCGATTCATTTCGATTTTTAAAATTTACAGAAAATTAACGCGAATACATCCATTTCTAAAAAAAATCGGAAACGAAAGCTAACTCTCTACCAGATAAGTTTAAAACTTAACATCCGGGGGTGATATCACGTGACACACATCCTAACGCTAGAAAACGAAGATATCCGCTCGTCGACTGCAGTAGACTACAGCGTGGAGAGCATAGGTTACCTTCGTCGACTGTGATCGACGGCAGCATGCTAAAGGTTAATATCACTATGTCTTGTGACACTGCAAAAAATGGGTGCCCATAATCCTTGACTAAATTATGCAGTCCATGCACTGACATTTTAGTAGGTATTGCCCCTGAATCTTTCAATTGCTGCAGCACCTCACTAGAGGTGACCACATCGCTGCTATGGGTGCTATAGTGCGTTTCAAAAAGATCGGTCGACGATTGACTTCAAATATCTCCATATTCCTTGCACTGATAAACATGATTTTTTGCATGTGGTCTTATATTTTCAATGTCCCAAAGTTTTTATAAAATTCAATGTTGCAGGTAGTGTTCTTTTCTTGCAACGGCTAATTCCTTTGATCTTTTTTAATGAAGTAATTATTTTGTCCTGGAAGAAAATAATTTACCGTAAATGAAGGAAGTTGCATATTTTCGGCATAGGCGTCTATGCAATTCAAATGTTAGAGGGGTTTGTTAACTGATTACTACGTGAGGACTTTTTTTATTTCTTCGAAATATTTGAGAGAATACTAACGCCTATTCGTTGTAAATGTTACTTTTTATACTAAAACGTGAATGGATGCATGAAGAGGTGAAAGTACTGTGTATGTTAAAAATAGTAGTGAAATCGCGGAGATAAGAAGGAAATGAATTGGTTTACATATACACATAGATGGAGGAGAAAACATAAGGTATTTACACACTTATTCTAAGTCAGACGAGTCTAACATATTGATGACTATTCTCGGCTGAACGAACGACAGTCCATCTTTTTTCCAATAGTCATTTTCCTCTTTTAAGACATGGTCTTCACATTTACACCAGTAATCTTTGTCTATCTGCGAGAGGGCGGCATATGTTAGTTCTTTCGTATTGCATAGTTTGAAAGTTTTATTTTCAGCTGCCACCTGTCCTTTAACTTTTGCCCAAACAAGTTCAATTGGGTTTAAATGTGAATGATAAGGTGGCAGTCTCAAACACATATGACCATGCTGTTGAATCAACTTGTCTATATGGAATATCTAGGTCTTTTGTGATTTCTTAACAAGGGACAGTAATTCAGGTTTCAGAAACCCCTCATTAAATGGAATGTCTTCTTTTCTGAGCCAAATCTTTATAGCATCTTTTGTACTCGAAGATGTCGGGATTTTGTCTTCTTCTGCCACAGCGTTGTGGTATGATGCGTTGTCCATTATCAGACAGCGTAATCCTTTACCATAGCGTGAAGTCCTTGAACTGACATCCTGGTATGTACATCCGCCGAGTCCTTCATTTGTTGTAAAATATCACTTGAGGTGACCTCATCGCTATTATGTGCGCTAAACGCTGCATTAAGACTGAATGCAAATGGGTGTGGGGGGACCCCCCTGAGACTCTGGCGGAGGTGTCCCCTGAGACTCTGGCGGAGGTGCCTGTCCCCTGAGACTCTGGCGGAGGTGTCCCCTGAGGTTTTCTTGGACAAGACATCTGGAGAAATTGAGGTATTTTGAATAGCTTGCAGCACTCGGCTATGCTCAAATATCTTAACACATAAGTGTCACTGTACTAATCTTTTGTGTTTAAAAGTCAATTTGTATGGTAAGTTAATACAATATATCCATTCCAATCCTGTGAGGAAAAAGAGTATTATCATGCGCACAATCCTATAGTGCTTGAAGTTTCATGTAGAAATTCTATGTCCACTGTGTCCATGATTGTTGTCTATTAATTATGAGTAGACACAAAATTCGTAAGTTCGTGAACTTTGAAGCGAAATTACATAGAAAAGTTCCATATAGAATGACATGATTAGCTCCCTTGAGATCTTGGTATGAGTTTCCTTTAATTTGTTATCTCCCTTGATGAAACCATACAATGTTACTGAAAGTACTTACTTAGTCGTTCCCCTTCTACCGTGAGGTAGACTGGAAGTATTTAAACAAATTCCTTTCTTGACAACTTCTTGTTGAACTGTTAAATCTAAAGGTAGATGTATGCCTTGTCTATGCACTGTCCTGAGAAAAAGGATATATCACATGCCTTGAAGTGATTTGTTCATCAGCATCATCGTAAATAGAGTACATAATGGTGATATGATTTCAGTACACTGTTATTGATTCGAAATGTCCTGAGCGTAGGCGTTATGAATGTAGCCAGGACCATTCAGCACTAAGTTGATAACTTGAACTTGTGGACTAGATGGAAGACGGAGCGTCTTTGGTACATCTAGACAACACGTCGGCCACGACGTTAAGATTTCCCTTTATAGCTCTAATGGTGTAGTCATAGGGTTGTAAAGCCAGACTTGCTCTAGCTGCCTTTGGGTTAGTAAAAGGCTCGTTCATCTGTTTTAAGCGTGAAATGAGATCCCAAGAGGTAGCGTTGTAGTTTCTTGAAGGAAAAAATGATAGGCGGACAAAACTGAAGTTATATCAGAACAATTATGTAAAAATCTTCTGTAAAAGTTTATTAGACCTAAAAGGCTTCGAACTTGTTTTTTTTGTCCGAGGGATATCTAAATTGAGAGTTTTGGAGACTGTAGAATCTTCAGGTTTTAAGACCCCACCTCCAACCTTATGACCGAGAAAGGTAATTTCAGAGAAACCTATTCTCGTTTTTGAGGGTTGAGCTGTAATATTATGATCACGTAAGGTATCTAATAAAGTGTGAATACCGTTGACATGATCATTCCAAGACATGGAACAAACATATATCGTCATCTCATCTCATAATCGGAACCTCTTCTACCCCGTGAAACGAGGTGTAGAGGGGACCCAAGGAGCACAAAGCCCATGGGCAAAACATGTATTCAAAGTGACTGGCAAACAGGTGATTAGCCCATTGTGCCCGAACTTGCCCTCATGTGTACTTTTCAATCGCTATAAAACCACTAACGTCCGAGACGTCACTCCAGCCAAAATGGACAAAGCCTCATATACCCGAAGGTGTCAAGGGATGTCCTTTCCTCATTTGCCCGAAGGCATTTATAGAGGAACACTCAGGACCTGAAGGCCTGAGGAAAAGAGCAGAATCTGAAAACGGACACAGCAGTCTGTCTGTTTTGTCAATACTGGGAGGTCCCCAAAATGGTGCACCACACAGTCAGTACAGACAGAAGGTCGCCTGCACTCCGCTTTTTAACTGCAACAACTTTAATATACGCTATTGGAGCTGGAATTACCACGGCTGCTGGCACCAGACTTGTCCTCCAATAGATCCTTGTTAAAGGGTTTAAAGTGTACTCATTCCAATTACGGGGTCTTGAAAGAGTCCCGTATTGTTATTTTTCGTCACTACCTCCCCGTGCCGGGAGTGGGTAACTTGCGCGCCTGCTGCCTTCCTTGGATGTGGTAGCTTTTTTTTTAAAACCATTAAAGTATATTACAAGACATATTACAGAAATAGCTAGAACAAACTAATGTACAGTTATAAGTAAACTGTGAATACATACATATAAAATTAGCTAGAAAAGGAAATAAGTCTTCAACTATACAAATAAAATTATTTTCAGAATTTTAAAAAATAAAACTCTGTGCACTACATGTAATAGCCAAAGGAAACTCCCAAGGATACTTCAGTGTCTGCTATACCAGCAACTTCCATAACCGTGTCAGTGTCCATAAATGGGTCAGCACCCACACCTGGGGCAGCACCCACACCTGGGGCAGCACCCACAACTGTATTTACGATTTCCACCATTCCCATTCTGTCTGTTGCCGTTCCATTTTGTCCAGCTGCCTTGTCTGCTTCCAGAATTGCTTCTCTAATGTACAAGATAAGATGAAAAATCACTGCGAGAGCTGAACAGACACCAAATAAAATCTTTAGTATCAATGTAGTGACTGCTTGGGAGTTCATTTCCTTAACAGGCGTGCTGAACTGGGATTGAAGATGGAAGGCAAACAAGGTCCCAAAAAAGGAGTTGCTAGATTGGAATTTGATAAGCGAATGGGCTGGGTTTGAACGAGTCTTGTGTGATCAAGCAGCTCCGTATCTCCACTTCCTGATTCTTTGATTCTCTGAACCTAGCAACTGACTGTACTCCTGTCGACTGCAAAACTTCCATACACATCACATAGACGCTTGTGAATGTTCTCAACAGTTTCCTTCTCTGCAACGAGAAATTCTATCACAATTCGCTGCTTATAACGCAAGTTGCTAACACACTCCATTTCAACGGTTTAGGGCAGCCATATTATTTGGCTGGTTGCGGTGCAATTTGGTGCACACAATTGGTACATGCCATATTTGAAGTGTGCAAAATTTCATGCTTTTATCTTCATTATTAGCTGAGAAAAACGATGTGGTGCATTACTTTCTGAACGCCCTTCGTACATGATTGAATGCATCTGGCCTTGAAACTCTTGCATTAGTGTTCCCCCTATTCTGACATCGCTGGCGTCTACCCTGAGAGTAAAAGTATAGGAATATAGGCAAACGTAATATAGGCGATTTCGAGAAGGAATTCTTTATCATGTTTAAAGCATCATCACAAGCATGGGACCACATTATTTTCTTTGCCGCGTCTTTTTTCAACAACGCGGACAAAACTGAAGTTATATCAGAAAAATTATGTAAAAATCTTCTGTAAAAGTTTATTAGACCTAAAAGGCTTCAAACTTGTTTTTTTGTCCGAGGGATATCTAGATTGAGAATTTTGGAGACTGTAGAATCTTCAGGTTTTAAGACCCCACCTCCAACCTTATGACCGAGAAAGGTAATTTCAGAGAAACCTATTCTCATTTTTGAGGGTCGAGCTGTAATATTATGATCACGTAAGGTATCTAATAAAGTGTGAATACCGTTGACATGATCATTCCAAGACTGATGGAACAAACATATATCGTCAATGTAAGTAATCAAGTCCTCACGATCAGAAAATAGTCTCCTCATCATGCGCACAAAAGTCGCAGGAGCATTAACAAGTCCAAAAGACATTTAGTTAAAATGGAACAAACCTAAAGGAGTAGCAAAAGCTGTGTACGATTTAGATTTGTTAGACAAAGGGACCTGCCAGTAGCCCTTTGAGAGATCGAATTTAGTGAAGAAAGTGGCAGTAGATAGTCTTTCAAGAAGTGATTCAAGCACGGGAAGAGGTTCCACGTCTCGAATGGACACTGCATTTAATCTTCTATAATCAATGCAAATTCTTATAGATTTGTCCTTTTCCCTAATTAACACCATAGGAAAGCTATGTGGTGAATTGGACGGTTCTATAATGTTTAATCTAATCATTTGTTTTATCTCATCTTGCACCTGAGATTGCAAATGAATAGGAATAGGGTACGGTTTCAGTTTGATTGGCCTGAAATCCGTTAACATGATATCATGTTCAGTGACATCAGTATGCCCAGGAATATCCGTGAGCACATCAGAAAAAGACTGAAGTAAGTTAGAAATCTGATTTTTCTGATTCGAATTCAACGAAGGATCAATGGAAACATCTTTCCATGATTCATTCGCTAACGAATGAATATCTGGTAACGACAGAATAGGTTCACCATCATCATCAAAGTCAGAAGTTTCTTCTTGGATTACTGCCAAGGAAGAACGACGATCAATAGATTCGTCAATAGCCTCAAAGATAGGACAAAGATGTGGTGGTCTAGTGTAAAACTGTTGTAACATATTTATGTGAAACATTTTGTCTTTTCCTTTCACATCTACAACATAGTCGACATCTGATAATTTGTTTATGATTTTATAAGGACCCTTCGAAGAAATTAACAATCTATTTTCCTTGTTCGGCAGCAACACAAAAGCTTCATCTCCTGGCCACAATTGGCGCAGTTTCCTGTTTTTATTAAAAAACAGTCGAGCCTTTGATTTTGCCTTTTCCGATGACTGCACTGCTATTTGGCATGCGTCAATAATCTTTCGTCTTAAATTTACGACGTATTGATAAGAGGATTGAACTTCCTCGTTCATGTCAGTACCAATAAGTAGATGTTTTAAAATAGTCATGGGACCCCGTGGCCTAGCACCATAAACTAACTCAAAAGGACAAAACCCGGTGCTAGAATTTCTCGGTAAGCAAACAGAACAGCAGGCAAGATACGGTCCCATTCTTGCGGATATCTAGCTGTAACTCTATCAAGCATTTGCTTTAATGTCCTATTAAATCTTTCTACTTTACCACACGCTTGTGGGTGATATAATGAACTGAGTGATCTTTCAATGCCAAACATGTTCATTACCTTTACCATGGCATTGGAAACAAATTGCGAGCCATTATCAGACTATGTTTTTGGGAAAACCCAATCTGGTGAAAACTAAAAATAGCGCATTCGCTATGCCATCACTGGAAATATTTTTCAGTGGGATAGCCTCGGGCCAACGATTACACATATCGATACACGTTAAGACATACCTATGACCCCTAGCTGAAGTAACTTTGATAGGACCAATAAGGTCAATAGACATCTTTGCGAATGGACGCAAGGATATGTCTGCTGCTTAAATTGGGGCAATATGATGAGGCCTTTTAGTTGCCCCACTCTGGCAAACTACACATGTGCGACAAAAGACTTTGACATCTTTGGTCACACCAGGCCAAAAAAAAATGAGACACTTCTCTCTGTTTAGTTCTTGCAATTCCCAAATGACCCGCAGCATTTATATCATGTGCATGTCGTAGCACCAATGGTCTGAAACAGATGGGTACCATTATTTGTTTCTTAACAGAATTGATATCCTGAAAATTCCTGACCAAAATATTATTATTTAAAGTATACCAATGTTTTGCCTTATCATTGCCTTACTTGCTGTTCTTTTTCTTTGATCCTTAGCTGCCGACCGTCAAAGCAGTCAGTGGCCATCTTAAAAATTTTTTTTAAAGAGTCATCTTCTCTTTGTCTCTGAATGAAAGAATCTTTCTCAATCAATTCAATATTTAAGTCATCATCTTCATCAACAAGAGTAATATGATCATCAACATTACCCTCATCAATATCACTGACATCATCATCATCACTCATGACATCATTTATGTGCTCATCATCATTGGTAACTTCTTCTAAAATAATGTCATCACCAATATGACTTAACCTTTCCTCACGAGCTTGTGCTCTTGTAGTAACAGCATTAGCTGTTATTAAGTGCTCTTTTTCCCACTTCTCGATGACCTGTCTGGAACATTCATGGATCCCTGGGATGTTTCCAAGTATAATCCCAGCGATTGGATTGTTTAACAAACATGCGAGCACTCTGCCAGTGAAATACGGTGTATCCAGGAATACTTCAGCTGTTGGATAGAATTCCACTGTTCCACCTAAAGTAATGCACTTTACTTCATTTCCAGTGTAGTCTGATGGGTCCACCATCGATCTATGTATGCCAATAGTAGTTGCACCTGTGTCATGCACAAAGACACTAATTTATTGTTGACAAAACCCCTATCCAGTACCAAAGAACCTGTGTTTACAACAGATGACATGACAGGAAGAGGATGTCCGCACAAAAGTCTCTGCACACTCTGTGGCTGAAACAAAGAACTGCATTGAGTACAGTTAGTACTATTAGCCAAATCAACACTGCAAGCATTTGCGTGCGCAATAGGCACATTGTTTTGATTTGCATTATTATTATCACCATTCACAACAGAATTAACACGTTCTGGGTTTCTTGACTGTCTATAATTATTGTTCTGAAAAGAACCTCTATTATTTGAATAATAATCATTATTCCTATGAAATGACCTATTACCCCTGTTTGAATTGGCACCATAACCTCTTCTATTTTGGTAATCATTTTGTCTGTAAGATGATTGAGGACCAAAATAATCATTATTATTGTTATAGTTATCATATCTCTGAGGCTGTTGAGATTTCTTATTAAAATTATATTTGCCTCTATGGTTGCCATAATGAATGTTTTGATTGAATTTACAATTCCTGTCAACACTATTTGATCTCTGCTTAGCATTGTTAAAACTCATCACCCTGGCTGAAGCAGCTGGAAGAGAATCCCTAAAGTTATCTCTGCTTAGAATCTTATTTGGGTGTGCGACCTGGTATTGTCTACTGAGAGCTTCACACACAGCCAATTTATCTGGTTTTCTCTCCTGTAAAAAGGATAAAAAATCTCTGCTAATGGAGGATAAAATCTTATCTCTGAGGATTAAGTCAGATAAACCTTCAAATGTCTTTTCAATTTTAGCGAGATCAATCCATCTCGAAAAGCTCATCTTTATTGAGGCAATAAATTCTGTAAAGTCTTTAGTAGAATCAGGTACTAGCGATTTAAATTTTTGCCTATAGCCATCCTCATCTAATTGAAATTTCTTAAGTAACAGTATCTTGACTGAATCATAATCATTTCTCGACTGGTCATCCATTGTACACACAGCCGTACATGCATCTCCAACCAATAAGTTCATGAGCCTACTAGGCCATGTAGCTTTATCGATATTAAACTCATGACAATAGGTCTCAAATCTACTCAGGAAGCATTGGATATCGTCTCTGGAAGAGTTAAATTTAGGCAAATTTACCTTAACATATTTGTTATGATCTCTTCTATCATCATCCATATTTCTTATATTCACCTGAGGTTGTTGCAATCTTAATTTCTCAAGTTCAATCTCAGCTAATTTGATTTCTTGAGCCTGTTTTAACTCAGCCTGAGCATAGGCTAGTTTTACTTTTTGAAGAGATAATTCTTCTGCTCTTCTTTCTTTTTCTAATTCTTCTTGTCTTCTTTCTTTTTCTAATTCTTCTTGTCTTCTCTCTCTTTCTTCTTGTCTTTTGATCTCCTTGTCTATATGTTCTTGCAAGGCTTGACCCTCCAGACCACAATCTTTTCCAACCTTTACTAAATCTTTCAAGGCTGACATCTTCTTCTTCTTCCATCCTTAGCCATCAACCGGCAAAGCAGTATGTGGCCAGTACGCCTAGTGGCGTCTTAGGGCAACAACAAATTGATCAATCTATCGCTGTTTCCACCACGCCTAGTGGCGTCTTTGTGGAACAAACACAGACCAAACAATCTATCATTGTTTCCGTAATCAGATTGGTTGGCAAGCAGGTGATCAGCCCACTGTGCGAAGTTTTTACGGGATGGGGTAAACAGCCCCATGCCCATACCCTCCTTAGTCGCCTTTTACGACATGCGTGGTAGGGTGCAGTGTTACTATTCTTTGCTCCCCTTTCGGGCCCCGGTAACACACGGGTGCAAGGCTGACATGTTTTACTCTTATTGTGCTTTTTCAATAGCAACAAATAAGGTAAATTTATAATATTATTACTTTATGAATAATATTTTCAATAATAATAACACCACTTCAAATTCACTCAACTTGATGCATTAATAGTAAAAGATGCAGATGTTAACAATGGAGCATAAAAGAATGGTACAAACAGCAGACAGAATACAGTGATCAGAGCCCAAAAGAAAAAAATGCAAATGGAAAACTAAGGCAGAATTATATGGAATAGAACAATGGAAAAAAATATAGCTCTATTCACACATATGACAATACATCACGATTTTTTTACAACATTAATCACATCTATTAAATCAAAGATAGTCAGGTAAGAATCACAGTATCACAAACAAAAATGCAGCAAACTGAAGAAAAAAACCCAATAATTGACTGGACAACAATTACAAATGGTACACTTAACAAAACTTCACAGCTAACAGTCACAGGTAATGATTATTTCAATAGTAGCAGTAACTCTCAGCTTTGTAACTGCCGGCCCCACTATTTGAAACAATCACATTCCAAACCCTAAGGAAACGCTTATGAATCTATCGACCAGTCGAAACGGTATTGATAGAAACATAAGTCCCGCCTACCGCCCACAGATTAAACACAACATACCATTATAACATGAAACATAAATTCTGAAAAAATACGCCGGCAAACAAATATAATCTAATCACATGATGTATGAAACAATAAACGTGACTTATCTGAATGCCAGGCCTCAAAATCCTCCTAGTTCCAATGGCTGTTCCTCCCAGCACTGATGCGAACTGGATGCCAAGACCGTTCACTAGGTCTACATGTAGATACAGCTGACTCGATTCAGAATACACTTGATTCATCGACGCCAGAAAAATTCGCCATCTTCAGCAGAAAAATTGATGATTTCAGACATCAAGGATGGTGCAGATATAATATTCTTGAATACTTGCTCTTTGGAAACTTGCAGAAATGAAGGACTGAAACGCGGAAAACTGTTTTCCGGCCTTTTCATACTCTAGCAGACGACAGACGTACCATTTTGAAAAAAACTGGGTTGAAGCACGATCTTCTATAAAAAAAAGTTGACGTAATGTCTTTGAACAGATCGTAGGCGATCATCGGCTTGTAGCTCCCAGAAATGTTATGAATCCCCGGCTTGGCCCCCAGAAATGTTACGGGTTCATTAGAGTATTTCAAGTAGCTGGAATATGATCTAGGGTAGATATTTAATTTTAGTCCAACTTTTGCAAAGTCCTCAAAACGTAAGGCTAGTCTTCAACAGTAGAAAACTCCATAATGCCTGATTGACGTTTTATACAATATATATTTTAATGAACGAAACGTAGCTCAATGTTGTTGTTGTTGTTGTCGATATCCCATAGCTGCTGAGCATATCTACTCTTGGCAGCCCAATGCCATTATTAAAAAAGTGCAGGTTTTCTGCAGTTGTTTTAATGTTCCATATAGTGAGTTGGTGACTGTCAGAGGTGTCTGTAAAAGTTTTTTCCTGGTGTTTTTGAGTGATGGACACTCCTTGAGGTGTCTGGTTGTTTCATAGGGATGAGAGCAGTGTCTACCCATGGGTAGGTGCTGAGGGTTGATACGGTTTAGATGGCTATTGACTCTGGCGTGTCCTGTTCGGAACTGAAAGATAAGACTTTGATTTCTCCTGCTGAGTCTGTTTATGTTGTCGTCTTTTGGGCAGGTCATTTCATTAAAGACATTTCGGCCCGTTCGCCCATCTGTTCAGCCAGATTTCCCTTTTGTTTCTGAGAATCTATTTGACTGTTCTCATGCTGCAGGGTCTGTCCTTTTGTTGTTTAGAGGCTCCTGCTTTTGCAAGTCTATCAGCTGTCTCATTTCCAGTTAGATCACACGTAGCTCAATGAATGCATCCACAAAATAGACAATGGCAATCTCTAGCCCGTCCATAAAATCAGTCTATCGTCATGTAGACTACAGAAACAATGTCAGAGGCATCTTGCTGAAGTATTTAATATAATATTTCTCACTCATTCATCTCCTTTCAGCGCTGACAAGTCCGTCTAAATATAATCACGCTTAGGCTCCAACTGTAGGACAACCTAGCTGATATGAAGATCATAAAACTCTATAACAAGAGTACACTTTCTGGAGCTCGTTCAGACACGTCTTTCTGACTTTCTCACACAGAGAATACACAGCCAAAGAGACCGACTTACAGCTCAGATCTTTGATCTGAAGCCGGCAATGAATCGTCTGCTTAAAATCAGAAGACTATATGACGTACTTCCGGGGTCGTCCTGGTAACGCTAATCAGCAAGGAAGTCAGTAAACAAACAAAGTCGAGAGCGATAGAAAACTGTTATGAATTTAGTCATAACACTAACCTTATATGTTTTCCTTTGTTTTATGTATAAATCTTTTAAGTATTGATTGGGCACCTCCTGGGGCATCTATACTTAAAACCTTATCACCTGTCATGTCTATATTGTTATTATATGTTCATTGTCACTTAGTTTTTATAGAGATTTATGAATTGTTGAGCCGCTGTGGTAGCAGATGGAATGTCGTTAGCCCTGTAAGAGTTTGTTTCGATTTCTCTGTCAATTCTAGCATCCTTTGTGAACATACATATTCAGATTTGTATATGTTGGAGCAAGGTATTATTGATCTATGATTCAATACTCTACATTTCGAAGAGACAATTAGTTTTATCAGAAGCAGATCAGTAAAAAATGGTATGCAGAGAATCCAGGACACAAAATAATGCATATTACCAGCTCAGCAGAAGAGAACGTGATAATCTTCAGACTCCTCACAGGCCACAACAGATTGGTGTAACATCTATTCAATAAGCTAAAGATAGGAACTACTGATGATTGTAACTGTGGCACTGATAAAACGACTGCCTGCTTCAAAGATGCCAAACGTGTGAGGAACATAGAAAGCACCAGTACCATTTTTGGAAAAAACTCTATGGAGATGCAGACAGCTTGAAGCTGACCACTGCTGTCTTTGACAATATTCAAGCAGACGTCTGAGAGTGTACAAAGAAGAAGAAGAAGATGACTGTGAGTAACACGTACTAGAAAGAAGCAATCCACATTTGTGGACATGTTATGAGATATGGTGAAAGTTGGAATATTCTGTGACAACAGGAAATATTGATGTCAAAAGAGAATGAAGACAACAGAGAGAGAAGTTTCTAACCAATTGGACATTGTGGCTTGGAAAGAAGGAAACAACGGAATTGTTAGATTGGAACCTACCTTATCTACCACAACAAAAAATATTTATACAATGTGTGATTTCTGTAGACACATTGGGATCCTCACCGGTGCTACGGAATTCATGCACTGTGCTGAGATCCTCCTTGTATGGTCTAAGGCAGTGCTCCGCAACCAGTATTTCGCTGCATACTGGTGTGCCGCGAGTGTCTGCTTGGTCTGCCGTGACGTTAGGCAGAATACATCATTTAATGGTTACTAAATTCTGTGTCGTGGTAAATATTATGAAAGAACCACACATATAATTTTACAAATAATAAGTTGAGTTATGATCATCCATCACAAACAGTTAGGGAACAGTGTCTTATGACTGCAGCGAATTGTTAGATGCTCACCTACTTGAATATTATAGTGTGCCGTGAAATTTTGAAGGGCACTTTAAGTGTTCCGTGAAGTAAAAAGAGGTTGGAGTACTGGTCTAAGGGAGGAGATCGGAGCACTGATGGAGTTGTCCATCAAACCAAACCAATACCTAATGCAAACCAAACCTACACCTAATCCAAACCAAACCAATACCTAATGCAGACCAAACCAAACCAATACCTAATGCAGACCAAACCAAACCTATACCTAATGCAGACCAAACCAAACCTACACCTAATGCAGACCAAACCAAACCAATACCTAATGCAGACCAAACCAAACCAAACCAATACCTAATGCAGACCAAACCAAACCAATGCCTAATGCAGACCCCTGAACTAGACAAAATCTATTTTACAAATTTTCTGGTAGTGTGGAAACAAAGTTTGTCCCATAAAAATTGATCATAGACTGTTATACGAAATAACCTCTTATACTTGTTTGACAGTAAATATGGTTATGGTGGGTTTCATACTTGATAGTAAATTTGATTGTGGGTTTCATACTTGACAGTAAATTTGATCATGTGAATTGAATACTTGACAGTAAATATGATTATTAGCATTTCATATTTGATGTAAATATGATTATGTGGTTTCATACTTGACAGTAAATGTGATTATGTGGATTTCATACTTGACGGCAAGTGTGATTATGTGGGTTTCATACTTGGCAGTAGACATAATTATGTGGGTTTCATTAAATGCTGATTAAATTACTTGACAGTAAATGGTTTTAAACGTATTGGTAAATTTGATCGTGTGCCCTGAAACACTTCATGAGGTTTTTTTTTTGGACATCTGACCACAGTACAATACAGCATTGCAGGTTAAATTAAAATTTCACTTATGTGACAATGAACTGGCACTTCTTTAAGAACATGCAGACATTAGTCAGCTTTCATGTTGTAATATCTTTTTGGGGACAAAATCCAGACTGTCAGAGACACATTTTTTAGGCAGAATTTTTTTTTTTTTACACATACAGGAACAATAAATGGTAATTTAAAGCCAGATTTAAGTTAAACCGCCAGTTGGTGTTGTAATGTATCAACTGACTTGTGAGAACTTGATGTTTATAGACAGTTTTCTTAAGAGCTCTGTGTTCATTGACCTACTGCACCATGCATTTGTTCTTTAATTTGTATATTTTGCAGATGGTTTCTTTTTAGGCTGGTCTCCGTGTTCATTAATTTGTATAGTGTACATTGTTTGTTCTTAGGCACGTTTCTGAGCTCTCTGTTCATTATTCTGTATATTGTGACATACGTTTAAATATCAGATTTTTCTTCAGTGAGCTTGAAAATATGTTGCGGGCATTTCCATGCATCTGGTTCAAACACCCTTCCAAATATTTCTCATTACAAACTGTTACATATGGCCAATGAGGGAAAAATAATACAGATTCTTTCTTTTTAAAGACCATGTAAAAAACATTCCTGTGCAACTAAAATATTATTGTTATAGTCATGAGGTTATTTCTGAACATGTCTATCAGTAATTGTCAGTGTTTACTAACACGTCTATCAGTAATTGTCAGTGTTAACTGATCATGTCTAGCAGTAATTGTCAGAGTTTACTGAACATGTCTATCAGTAATTGTCAGAGTTTACGTGATACATTTCTGTTGATTTTTATTTAGTCTCATTATATTTAAATCTAGTCAACAGACTGATTTAGTATGAGAGCAAACATGGCCTGTGGTGTTCTTATTAATTTACTGTACTTATTAAATGATGTTCTAGATAGTTGTTCATGTGGACAAAAAATAAAATCTCATCAAGAAGTGTCGCACATCATTTGTGATTTTTTAATTTATTTTGTTCTGTGTACAGTTTCTGTGAGACTTGAGGTTTCTAAATATTATAGTTAAACTTAAGAACCTCTGTTAACATTCATTAATGGTTGAAAGAACAAATTGACAATTGTTGTTGTTTAACTAGGGCTGCTGAGCTTCTCACTCTTTAACAGCCAATACCAAGTTGAAGACTCCTTGGTATTATCTACACTGTAGATCTAGGCTTTTCCTGTGGCTTATCTGCCATTCTGAAACATGCTGAGTTGAAGTCAATGAGCTCCAGTTTCTCCAGCTTGGCTTGCATTTAAAGGATCGTCACATCTGGTCCCAAGCTAGATGTAAGAAGTGTGTAAAGTTTCTTTCCTTCTTTCCACTCTGTAAAGTGTCAGTCGGTATGCTCTGTAAGGAAGAGTGGTGTGTTGTTGAGATCAGGCATGCTCCAGTCTACCCAGCTGTAAATGGGTAACTCACCCTAGTCCTGAGTTAGGGAAGGCAAAGGCTCCAGGGGAAGCAGGCCCTAAACTTGGTCACTCCAACCGACGCAGGATGGTGTATGTATGAAGTAGAAGTGTAGAGTGTGATTACTGCGAATGGTGTACTGTTCGTGTGCTGACCAATATAACCACTCATACACATGTGTCTACAAGGCACCAATGCAGACTGCTGGAATCTTTGTTTACTCAATTTATTCAGACGTACACACTGGGACATACGAGTACATCATGGTATGTTGACATATCAATTTGTAGGTATACATAGCAGATCTGAAGTCATGACACATTCAGAAATAATGGGCAGTACATCAAAAGTTCAATGTCATGATATATTATGGCCGCATCCCCCTATCTGACTAAACGCGTCAGTGATGGCAGATCGGTAAATAACTAAAGTTATTTGACGTCCATAGTTTGTAGCATATATTATGAAACCACGAAAGAGGGGGTTTCTAGCAAGATTGAGATCTCCCTGTCACTGTCCGATAATAGGATAAATAATCTGTTCTCTTGGCAGTGATCAAAACATATGATGACCGAAATATAACATGGCTGCCTCCCTGAGTTGTCGTTCACTCATTCATAGGAAGGAGAATATAAGCCAGAGTTAATTTATAATGGGTATATAAATGATTTCATAAATGTTTCCATACAGCTCTACGGTGATCAGGTTAATTCACGTAGCCATAACCGCTGTAGGAAAGTCTGTCATCTTCGTCGATACAAAACACGACCCTAGCGATACGAAGCACAATGTTCCATCTAGGTCGAATCGACATGAGATCATCAAAATAGGGTCTGGCAATACATGGAGTCCGAATTATACATTGTACCGTACCTTAGGAGAGTCTCTAACATAAACTATAGTAGAGATACCATCTCCTTTAGAAGAAAACCACTTCATGAATTATATTTCCTTAAGAATCTACCAGCCCTTTGAAAAATGCGTCCCCGCCATTATCACGGTACATCGGAACTCATCACGACTTGTCAAGACAACTCATACTTCCGCTAGACCGGAATAATAAGAATCTAGTCCCTCCTACCCATCCAAAATATACAATATAGGACTGATTCTACTTGTACTAATAATATGTAATACATATGAATTCAGGCCATAAACACAATAAGCAAATTAATATATTTTCTGGCCCTAAAAAATAAGTACAAACGTAAGAGCAATCCATGCGCCGGATCAATATCAAGAACGATTACTCCTATAATCAAAAGTGTGAATCAAACATGGATTCTCTCGCTTTTACCATAGACAGCATTTTCATACACAAATGAATGAATGTCTATATTTTTCCCATATTAAATAGCCATATCGATTTTTGTAATATGTGCGTCAAAATATGGAGATCAAAGATAGCTGAAATATTTTGGCCAAATAAAAAGTTAAAACACTTTGTTGAAAAACATAATGGAAGCAAGAGCTAAAGATAAAAGGAAGACATCGCTATTAGTGGGAAGATAACATCAAGAGATGGACAAGTAAGAGACTATCAGAGTATACCATCCAGACGAGAGACACCCGTTGCAGCCAATCTTCGATGTGAAAATTATAAATCGGCTACCACGACAAGCTGGTTAATCAGGGCCGCAGATACAGGGTGGGGGTGTTTCAAACAGAGCATGGAGCCACAACTGCTGCTAGTCACTTTGTGGGAACCCTGCACAGAACATCCACGTGCTTTTGCAGTGGGGATTTCTGCAGCAACTTGTTTACATGATGAGTTTATTAACAGTTAATTAAATTGAGGCTTCAACTAGATCACTAGTAATAGAACAGAACAGGTTAGACCATACTGATTTGAAATATTTGACAAGACTATGATGCATGACATAGGAACCACATACATCAGTACATCAGAAATACATTATCAGTCAGTATTGTCTTCAATTCATCATTACTGAGCATTAGCTCTTGGTGATATTATCAATCAGTAACTTTAAACATATTACAAAAAATAATATAGAACATATTTAACCAGAAATATAGCATAAAAACTGCATAATCATCACTAAATATCAGAAATGCAGATTATGTTAGAAAAGTTAATTTACTGAACTAGAAGTATGATACAGTATCATACATGTCAAACCCCCTAGCTGAAAAACTTGTAAAAAAAAAAAATCTGAAAACCTGCACCAAACAAAATCTGAAAACTTATACTTACTTAGTCATTCCCCATCTACTGTGAGGTGTAGAGGTTTGGAAGAGAGAGCGCCAGACTATCCTATCGGCTGTCTTCCTCCTGGCCTGGTTCCATTCTAGTCCTTAAAAGACTGTCTAATGTTGTCCTCCCAGCGGACTCTGGGTCGTCCTGGGGGTCTGGATCCCTGGCTCTTTATTTCCCATGCTTGTCATGGTAGCCGATCTTCTCCCATTCTGCAGACTTATACAAAATAAAAACCTGTACAAAAAAAAAAAAAATACGACTGTTTTATTCTTTGAGAAAACTAAAGAAAATTTTGTGTGTGCATACTTTCACATATAAGTTATTGTTTACTGCTTTTTCCTTGTTTGTATTGAGCATATTTGGTACAATTCTTCACCTAGGATATAATAGGAAACTCAATACAGAGCAATCTGGTCATCATAAGGATTCCCCCAGTCAGTCAAGTGCTTAGACCAAGTCACCTTTCAAAGTAAAAATTCCACCACCCAGAAAGCCATGACTAAAATAAATCACAAAAAACCAAAATGTCGATCAATTCAGAAAAACATTTCAGAAAATGGAAGTTTTACATGTACCAGAAATCTATTTATTACTAAAGTCTTGCTAAATACTGAGATTTCCTTGCTATATGGCCATGAAGGTCAAGTGTTTATTTTCATGCGCTTTGGACAGGACATTAGGCTTTGTGTGATGGCATTTTTGGGCAAACGAAACTGTAAAGTAGTTAATAATTAGGTGAAAAACCAGTACAGAAATTATGTACAGTTGTACAAATCTGAAAATGAAAGAGAACATGTACAGAGTACAGTAACCTGTACTAGTTGGCATGTATGCAGTATTAATAACACATGAAAACAAAGGGGTCTTAGAAACACTAGGAATGAAAAGAGACATAATGAAGGAGATCAAAGATAGCTGAAATATTTTGGCCATATAAAAAGTTAAAACACTTTGTTGAAAAACATAATGGAAGCAAGAGCTAAAGATAAAAGGAAGACATCGCTATTAGTGGGAAGATAACATCAAGAGATGGACAGGTAAGAGACTATAAGAGTATACCATCCAGACGAGAGACACCCATTGCAGCCAATCTTCGATGTGAAGATGGCAGCTGATTAATCAGGGCCGCAGATACAGGGTGGGGGTGTTTCAAACACAACCACAACCCCCCCCCCCCCCCCCCCCCCCCCCCCCATCGCTTGGTGAAAAACATTGATGGGGAAATTATACTGTACCAAACATGTTTTGTGCCGAAATATTTTTATAAACACCCCCCCCTCCCCCTTATGAAGTCCTATCTACGGCTCTGGCTGATTTTATGCCATTATAAACACAGCCAAAATGTTGGACCTTGAACATCAAATGCTTAAAAATACAGTATAAGAAATTTAATGTGACCGCAGCAGGTAATTTAGCATTCATTTTCAATTGCCCAGGAACGTGGATTAGGCTGAGATAGTAAAAGCCAATGTATTAATTATTATAATAATTTTGGCATGATTTTATGATTAGGCTGAAGATAATTACATTTCATTCATGTAACAACATAGATAATTTTTCTCATTTAAACACATATCTATAACTTCTGAATCCCATCTACATAGCAGAAGGAAATATGCTGGTTAAAATGTTATTTACCTTGATGTGCTAAACTTTAACATTTAAGTTCGAAATATGTATACGAGACCAATATAATGTTCAGAAGTTGGGTGTTATCTCACAGATGTGAATATCAATGGGCTTATGATCATTTTCCTTTATGCTTCTTACAGAGCAAAGAGCCACCACTGGAACCGCACCAGGCATTCACATGCTTATGCAGCAATGGTTTCTGTGGCAATGGGTTTGCCAGCCCGTACAGGGTCATATTATGATGGGAACTACAAGGGTCCACACTGGGATGTGCATGGGGATGTCGGGTTATAAAAATCAGCCAAAAGAAATGGAATTCAGTGAATGCTGACAAACATGAGGACAAAGAATCTCATCCAATTGATGCAGTGTCAGGCTCTTGTTGTCACTTTTCTTTTCCTCGAGTTTGCTACTTTTGTGAAAATAACATTTTTGGAGCACATGACCATTACTTTACCATAGATTCAGTCTCATGAAGCTAACGATAGGAAGATAGCACTTGCAGAAACACTCCTACAAGATGTAGAAGCAACATATTATTTTGGCAGCAGTAAAGTTGGATTGACAGACACAATAGGAATATAAAAAAAGGTAAGAGAAAATGTCACTGGACTGGGAAATAGAAAGAAATTAAGTCCCACGACAAAAATCAGAATCTTCATCTCGGCACTATTGTATGGCTCTGAAACAGGAACGACAAGCCAGGAAGTAAAGTCTCATAAATGAAGACGGCACAGACAAGGGTCTCCAAATAAATGCTCTAAAACTAAAGCTATGAACTTTTCTAACGAGACCTTTGATATCATCTTGAACGGGGAAAAACTACAGAAAGTTGAAAGTTTCAATTATTTAGGCAGTAAAATGACTCAGGATGGTGACACAACAAGAGAAATCCATACTAGAATTGCTTTGGCAGCTAGCGCCTTCAATAGATTACTAACATTTGGAAATTACGATCATTGAATATACATACCAAGCTTCGTCTGTTTAATTCAAATGTTATCTCAGTGTTAACATACGGCTGTGAGAGTTGGAAAATAACAAAATCATTGGAGAACAAGCTGAATACATTCGAGAACAAATGTCTTAGAAAACTCATGAACATCAGTTGGAAAGAATTCAAGACTAATCGACAAATAAGAGAAGACTCTAGGCAGAAATATGTCTCCGACTATATAAGGAAAAGACGATGGTCATATATCGGTCATGTCCTACGAATGCAAAACAACAGAATACCACTACAGGCGCTCACTTGGGTTCCTGAGGGTAAGCGGAAAAAAGGAAGACCAAAAGAAACACTCAGAAGAACAATAATAAGAGAAGGAAGAACGTTGGGCCTAAATAATGTGCAAGAGCTAAGAGGAGTGGCGTCACAACGAACAACCTGGAGAGCACTGGTTTCTGCCTTATGCGCCGTGTTTGGCGCTTAAAGAATTTATTATTATTATTATTATTTAAGAGGTGGAAAAATAGCTTACAAGCAGAAATTTAGTTTAGGTCTAGATTTTGAAGTTTCAAGCTAATAGTGGGACACAGCTGAAAAAAAAGAATGCTGTATTCTAGCAAAAAATTTGAACTAAAAAATTCAGTGACATGGTGAACATATTTAGAAAGCTTAAAACAAAAGCAGCAGATGACTTTTGGCGATTACTGGAAAAATATGCAGCGAAAAGAAGCACCATTTGTGACAAGAATTATAAAGACATGATTGTCTATGATAGGTTAATTGATGCATAGCAAACACGTGGTCCCTAAGATAACGTTCGAGGGAAAAGAAAAAAATGACTGCCATAGGCCTACCTAGTCAAACATTTACACATCAGGTTATATTTTCAGTTGGAAGTCAATCTTCGTGACAAATTGTTGGCCCTGAAAAGGGCCGTTGAAGGAAACTGGGAAGAACTTAGAATTCTTGCGACTGTGATGACGGCTTGGATTTTCCGGTGCCTGCAGATGCCGATTTCTTGGGCAATAGAACTGCTTGAATGTTCGGCAACACACCACCCTGGGCGATTGTGACACCAGACAGAAGCTTGTTCAACTCCTCGTCATTTCTGATGGCCAGCTGCAAATGTCTGGGAATAATTCTCGACTTCTTATTGTCTCGAGCAGCGTTGCCAGCCAGCTCCAAAACTTCTGCAGCCAAATATTCGAGGACAGCCGCAAGGTAGACTGGAGCTCCTGCACCGACTCGTTCAGCATAATTTCCTTTACGAAGAAGACGATGGATTCTGCCAACAGGGAACTGAAGTCCTGCACGTGATGATCGGCTCTTTGCCTTAGCTTTAGCTTTGCCGCCCTTTCCTCGTCCAGACATGATTGTCAATAACTTGTTCTTGTCTTACCGATGAAAAATTGAAGAATTAAACTTTCGGCGCAATTTCCGTACTTTTATAACCCACGATGAGGAGTACTGCTACTGCAAAGCGGAAGTTTGTATTCAACCAATCCTGAATAAGGTACAGTCAAATTTGGACCTATCATCGCTCGCCTTACATGTAATATAGTTAAGAGTAGCCTCTCTTGCTTCGTAACCTGTTGTTATCAAATTTTTCGCTGATTAAAGAAATTTTAATTTTTCATTTATATTTTCTGATTAATTCTTCAGAAGCAACACATAACACTATACAAATTATGAAAATTAACAACGACTTTCAAAAGAACATGGAAGCTGACTTAGTAATGTGACGTATTCAAGTCTTATTGAAGCTGTTTATATATTTGTATTTATTTCCCCCCAAGACGAGGCTCAATCGCCGACACAGTTTAACAACTCAACACTGAAAGTGAAACCAGAAATCGCTACTGTAAATTACAATTAGAATCGACGTGAAAATAAGCATTGTGGGGCAAGGTGAAAGGGAGTGTTATACAAGTATATATTTCGATTCACGATATCGACACGCTCCAGTCTACCCAGCTGTAAATGGGTACCTGACTTTGCTCTCGAGACAGAGAAGGAAAAGACAGCGAGAAAGTAACTGGTCACCCCACCTCTCGGTATTGGATCTAGTATAGCGAAGTCTCAACACTTCACTCCCCCACGGCGTATCTGCTATCAGACTGCCTCTACTTTTTACGTTGCCCTATTCAGCTGTATTTCCATGTTAAAAAAATGAACCATTGTTAACATGAAAAGGAAGGAACAGCATATAAAAGTTACAAATATTGTATGCAACGTATTTTTTGCCTTGTTTATATGTTTCGTCTACTAATGTGTCAAAGAGTTAATTAATATTACAATTAATATGAAATGGACCAGCAGATAACAACTACTAAATATTGTGCTCATGCTAGTTTTTTTGTTATGTTTTTTGGAATCTACGTAATGCCACCGTATCAATTACATCCAATGATTCTTGCATGTGGTTTTCTCTAATGTCATTTATGTTAATGCATTCTTTGTGGTGACTAATTGTATACGTGTATTACTATCTGTACAAACGAAAATTAAAAGGCGGGGAAGGCAGGTGGGAAAAGGAGTGATAAAAAAAATGTGAAAAGAATGAAATAACAATCTAAATCTAAAATCACAAGATAAAATAACAATGTGCCTGAGAAAAAAATAAAAAAATTTATTCAGAACACGAATAAATATAAACATACAATTTTATGAATAAGCGTAATAAAATTATGCAAATAAAGTAAGTAATAATAATTATGAAATATTGGGGGTGGAGGTGCAGAAAATAATTACATAAAAATAAAATAACAATAGTAAATACATAAAGTAATAATAATACCTGAAATGACTGGGGAAAAAAAAAAGATGGAAATGTGAACAATAATTTTCTTTTTTTTAAATTGGGAGTTATGCCTCGTTTTGGCGAAGCATGCCACGTTCACCTCAGACACATTGTCCGATAATTATATTAGGGCACATGTCCAAATATAAAAGACTTTGTTATCTAGAAAAAATATTTTACAATATATAAATTACCATAAAATACCAGGTAAACAATAACAATATTATAAAAAAATGATGATATGTCAGCAAAAATAGATGAATTAAAAAAACAGGAACTGTCCTATTACAATGACTGTTATGCTCTCCTATTCCATTGATTGTTACACTGTTCCACTCCGTTGATTTTTACAATCCCATGCTATTGATTGTTACCCTATTGCACTCCACTGATTGTTACACTCCCATCCCATTGATTGTTACATTGTCCCACGCCACTGATTATTACACTGTCCCACTTCATCAATTGTTACAATGTCCCACTCCATTTATTGTTGTACTGTGCCACTGCATTGATTGTAATGCTGTCCCACTTCACCAATTGTTATGCTGTCGCACTCCTTTAGATCGTTACACTTTCCCACTCCACAGATTGTTGCTCTGCCATTGATTGCTGCTGTCTCACTCTATTTGTTTTTACACCATACCACTCCATTGATAGTTGCACTTTCCTAATTCATTGATTACTATTCTGTCTTACTTCTGCGATTGTTGTACTGTCACACTCCACTGGTTGTTACACTGTCCCACCCTACTGATTTCAATGCTGTCCCACTCCCCTAATTTTTTTCCCTGTCCCACTCCATTTATTGATTCTGGTCTTGAGTTTGGGACGCAAAGACAGCGAGGAAAGTAACTGTTTACCCCACCTCATCTTGTTGAACCTAAAAAAAGTCCCTGAGTCATTCAGTTGCACACCGTTTGAAAATTTCACGAGTTCTTATAACATACCTCTGAAAATGTCTCAAATCACTAATTTACTGTACGAAGAATTCGATTTTTATGTCTTGTTGTTTTTTTTTTTAATGTTTATTTTTATTTACTTTATTTTTAAATTCATTAGGCCTATTATTATTATTAATTTTATTTTATTTTTAAATTTTATTTTAAAAACGTACTTTAATTATGATGATTATTGCAAATGTAATATTACTTTTATATTGATAAATGCCTTAATTATGCTTAAAGTAAATGTGAGGACGAAAGGATATAGTATACATGACGAGAGAGAGAGAGGAAGGGCAGAATGTCAGACGGGCTTGCGTGCCCAATTCTTAACCCTTAGAAAATAAAGTTCGTTCGTTCGTTTGTAACACTGTCCCACTGCATTTATTGTTAAACTGTCCTACTCCATTGATTATTGTGCTTTCCCATTCCATTTATTATAGTACTGTCCCACTCCATTGATTGTTACACTGTCCCACTCCATTGGTTGTTTAAATAATTAATATTAAAATTTAAATAAAGTATTTCGTCTGCAGTGTGTTATTTGGCTTATACTTGAAAGCTATACAGGGTACAGAGTCTATACATTTCTGGGTAATTTCCAGGTCCTACATTCCATATTTGCGAATAGTGTTGTACAAAATGGCCACAGCCAATGAGGTCCCTTTGTTTTTTTTTTTTGGGGGGGGGGGGGGGGGGGGCTTAGTTGGCTGTAGTGTATGTCCTTTCATGATTCACTCTCTAAGTGATGACACTGGATGGATGGTCCCTGGTTCCATTGCCCAGTGGGTTGGTCACATTTGTTTCTTTTCTCTTGTCTAGAGTCTACCTTCGTTCTGTCTTATGAATGCCTGCTACTTACCTATGTTCATTTGTTTAGTTATGGCTGTATACTGCTCCACTTATGTCCCAGTCTTGACATATGGATGTGTCATGGGCAATGACTGCAACCAACAAAGGCTAGCTCCAAACCTTAGAAATGAGGTATCTGAGGAAGGTGGTTGAAGTAACAAGAAGAGACATGGTCCGCAACCAGATGATACATCATGGTTCAAAACCCAGCCCCTGCAGACCCAAGAAGAACAGTACCAATAATAATGGTTTGGCCATTTATGCAGAATGGAAGAAGATTGACTATATTAACACATATGGGAAAACTAAGAGCCAGGGATCCAGATCTCCAGGAAGACCTAGAGTATGCTGCGAGGACAACATTAGACAATCCCTGAAGGGCCGAGGACTAGATTGGAACCAGGACAGGAAAAAGACAGCTGATAGGATAGTATGGCACTCTCTCTGGCAAACCTCTACACCCCAGTGTAGAAGAGGAACGACTAAGTAAGTAATTTGTTTATTTAATTAGGTTGTTCACAAGTTTGTGTTTATCTTTGCTGTATTCATAACAAGTTTATGCTAGTGCGTGGCATGTTCATAACATGTTAGTGCCACATTAGTAGACTTCTCCTTTAGGCAGGGACAGACTGAGCATTGGGCATTTTTGGCATTGACAGAGGGCCCACAGCTGGGATTTATACATTTAGTGCCAGTAATCAATGTGGAATTAGTAATCAAGGGCAAAAAAGCCTTATTTGCTCAGAGACCCCAAGCACTGTCAGTTACACCCCCCCTCCTTTCAGGTCTACACTGGCATTTTTAAATATTAAAAATTTCAGTTACCATTCACGCGTCTCTAAATCAGTAAGTCAAGCTCCCCAAGGTTAATAGGCCTTCAACAAACACATGCCAAGTGCCATCAGCTGAACGACTTTTGATGGCGTCCTCATCCTTGTCATTTGCGCCTGCTTACCAGAGAACCTTCTTCTGTCTTGGATGGCCGAGTTTTTTTTTTTTTAGTTGACTTGTTCATATTGTTTGTTGAAGTTTTTGTGGCTTAAATTTTCGACACGAAGAGGTAGCTCGTCCCTTGCCCAACCCTCCGTAGTCATTTTTATGACATGGATGGTAGGTTATGCTATAGAAACTACCACGGCAAGAGCACAAGGATGCTTTGGTCCAGGCTTCCAGCAAGAAGATCAGCAGCAGTGGTGACTCCATGCTACGTAAGAAGTGAAATGACATTGATTGTAGGTTACGAATCTTTGCTGCTCTTTTGGACTCCGGTAACAAACACAAGTCATTCACACATCTGTAGCAAGAACTAAATCAAAATGCAGTCACGTCGTAGTACAAATAATTGATTTATTCACTCAAGTGACATAGATAAATTTGAGATATTTTCATAATTTAACAATGAGCAAAAAATGCATAATAAAAAATAATTTTTATTGGGAGATTCTCATCACATCAAGCATTTGAGTAAATTTATGTAAATAGCCACTATATTTCTCCCAGACTCTCATTCATAAATTCCTTCATCAGTTTTTCTATAACTATCAAACCATATTAAAGGATCCATCCTTCTATCGTCATTTACCTAGATACCAGTGAGATCTGCTCAGCATTCTTTAGCACCCACATCCCCACTCTTCCACGCACCCATTCATCCAACAACCCGTTAAACCACTCATAAAAAATATTTGATTGGTTCTCACGTCCAGCTTTTAGATATAAAATGTGCGTGTTTATGACTGTCTGTGTGATGCCTGTTGTTTAAAAATTAAAAAAATACTACTAAATGTAATGTCACACAGCACATGACAAAGGTAGTGTGATATTTATGTTATGGCTGTGAATCATGGAGAATCACAACCACGACGTTACAGTCTTTCATAAATTAATGCTTGCATAGAACAGAAAGATTGAAATGGTTTGACAAGATCACTAATGTGGAACTGATGACAAGATCACTAATGTGGAACTGATGACAAGATCACTAATATGGAACTAATGAAAAGATCACTAATGTGGAACTGATGACAAGATCGCTAGTCTAGAACCGATGATAAGATCACTAATGTGGAACTGATGACAAGATCACTAATATAGAACTGATGAAAAGATCACTAATGTGGAACTGATGACAAGATCACTAATGTAGAACTGATGACAAGATCACTAATGTGGGACTGATAACAAGATCACAAATGTGGAACCGATGAAAAACTTCACTAATAGGGAACTGATGACAAGATCACTTATGTTGAACTGATGACAAGAATCATACAAGTGCCACTGGAAAAAATTAGTGAAAATAAAAATGCTAACACTCGGTAGTGCCACATTACACATTATGGAAACCTGTTGATAGAAATACAAGGTAGTCCTTGTTCTGGAATCTCTAGAATAAGAGACATGGACTGAGATCCTGTTTTTTATTTCATTTCTTTACATTTCAGCTCCCTCTGAAGCATACACTCTCAACCAACAATCTGTTCAGATCTTTCCATGTTGTCTTTATCCTTCATAAATCTGTGTCCGGTTCTCTTCTCTATGTATATTTAGGCCTGCCTCTATTTCCTCAACCCTGGGGCTTCAAGTATATGCCTTAAGATGCTAACAGATGACTTCTCAATACATGTTCTATCTACATCCAAATGTCTTTTTCTCACCTCTTTTTTTCTACTGCTGTTTGTTTGGTTCTTTCTATTAAATCTACATTTATAATCCTGTCATACCACTTTAACTGATTTTACATGGCACAACCATGTATATTCGAATGTGCCTGGGGCTGGTAACCTCAATACGTAAAACAAATAGCCACAGAAACCACAGCTACATGGTCATGTGACTACTTGGTACAGGCTTCTTGCAAGCTGCAGTGGTGGCTCCATGCTCCGTAAGAAGCTCAAAAGAAAATGATGATGATGTATACTCTAATATTTGTAACATTTGGTTATCACCCTTTTTGATCTCCATGTTTCACGGCACACATTATGACTGACAGAATAGGACTGTTTTTTTTCCGTACAAGATGACTATTATGAGGTTGTGCACGAGGCTGTCAACCTCATCATGTTAAACACATTGCTACAGAAACTACCGCTGCAACAGGATATGGCTGATTGATGCAGGCTTCCTGTAAGAGAAACAGCTGCAGTGGCGGCTCTACACTTAACAAGCAGCAAAAAGGAACATGATGATGATTGTGACTGACGAGGAATAGAGTTGACAATTATTCATGTAAAGCAGAACACAGCTAAGATAATATCCATCCCCCCCAAAAAACAACTTTAACATATTACACGAAAATAAAGTCATTAACAGAAGAGCAGGAATATCAACAGATTTATATAAACTATAAATAGAAAGAAATATATATGTCTAATGAAAGTATACAAATATAGTATAAATGAATAACATATATATAAATATAAAAAAATACATATATTTATGCACGTGTGAAAATACTAAATTTCTTGTAATGATCTTGTGTGTGTTGAGAGAGAGACAGAGATAGACAGAGATAGAAAGACTAATACCGGAGATTATTTTTAACATACTATCAAAGTAATTTTGACATAATGAAATATTGTAAATGATTTTACAAATAATTTAGCAAATGCTCATTGCACCACATCCTGTTCATAGTTATCTTATTCTCATATATTCATTGTACAAAACATCACATTTAACACAAAAGTACGTTATTTTGCCTCCACCAACAGCCTGCTGTTTTCTGGTGAAGGTCAAGGTTGATTATGTGTGTGGTAAAAGACAGCAGTATAATATCTGCTGAGCTAGTTTATTCTGACAAGTATAAAAATAGCACATTTGAATGATAAAAATATACTGACCCCGCAGTGTTGACATGATAAATACAGTGCAGTCGTGATATGCCGCTTGGATTGTGTTTCTGGTATGGGTTTAAACTAAAATTCATGCAAATGAACATAATTTATTCCTGTCTCTGAAGTCTGGAGACACGGGTTCCAACCCCGGTATGGTCTAGTTTTCTTTCCTATCGGGGGTTAAAATAAAAACCTAACCTGCACCTTGCATTGTGACAGCAATGGACTAGCGGCCTTTATTGCTCAGCCTTCAAAATCCTCCCGGTGGACTTTAAACAATGGGAATAATGCCGTAATGATAGTTTTTTTTAAATTATTTATTCCAGCATGACATCATGACCACTGTCATAATTTTTATATGTATATTCATATTTATTTATTATTTCTGCTTGTATTATATGGGCCCCTGTTTAGTTCCTGGGGGCCTCTAAGAAAGAAAATAACTACTTCTCTGTCATGCATGTCATAAAAGGTGATTAATACAAGGTTATGCTTGTGGCTTGCAACCATGACCTTTGACTTAGGCATCCTGCATAGAGGTCAACTGCAATGGTGGCTCTATAAGAAGTGAAAAATAACGGTGAAGATAAAAGAAATTATATGGGTCGCTATTTCAAAATTGTGCAAAAGCAAGGCTGCATAAACCACAACTACACTGTATCTAGAAGATATCAGATAACAATAATGCTCGGCAATGTTTGTGGTACATTATAAAAATATGTCATTGGAGTAATTGCATAACACATACATGATTCATGAATGCGAGCATGAAGACACATATACTGTACAAACCATTTCATGTAGTCAGTTTCCAACACCAAGCAAAATAGCAAACTTTTTTTGTCAGGCCATGCTCTGAATATCAGACCAACAACTACTTGATTGCCTTGTCCTTGTGTAGTTGATGGGGTTCTCTGATGAGTTAAAGAAATAATAAAACAACTACTCCCTCAGGTCTGTCGTACAAGGCAATTAAAATAAAAGCTGTGCATAAGGCTGGCATCATCATGTCAAACAAGTTGCTACAGAAATCACTGCTACAACAGCACATTAATGCTACAACAGCACATTAATGCTACAACAGCACATTAATGCTTGGGGAAAGTTTCCAGCAAGGGGACCAGCTACAGTGGTGGCTGTATGCTCCATGAGCAGTAAAAAAGGAAAAATTTGATGATGAATTACATCCTTGTTCAACTTGTGTCGTCGCGAAAAATGGTATGAGAACCAGTGCTTTGGATTTACCAGAATGGCCACAACATTTTCCATTTACAGCTTGCACAATTTTTATTTAATTTTAAACAAATGCATTTAGCTGAGTTCTGCATTGTTTTATTGGTTTCGTCCCTGATGAAGACTGTGTGGTCGTAACACAGGCAAGTTCTTTGTTCTAGAAAGGTGTACACAGTGCCGGCTCTTGGGCAATGAAAGCAGTGTGGTTGCACCAGGCACCGACTTGTGGGAGGTGCCAAAATTTATCTTAACAAAAATGATTATCAAACCATTAAAATAAAAAAAATATAAATAAAAACAAGAAAAATGAAACTGAAAATTTCAAATTAAAATATTTATTGTTTATATTCTTCTTCTTCTTTGTATACTCTCAGACGTCGACTACTTGAATGTTCTCAAAGAAAGCAGTAGTTAGTTTGAGGCTATTTGAATCCCCGTAAAACTTTTACATGAAAGGACCTGGCGTCAGCCATGTGCGCTTTCTCTTTACCGCATGTAAGGGGCAACTTTGAAGCAGATGTTCCGCAGTCATTTTATATGTTTATATAAAACTAGTCAATTGTCTATATTATTCATTTTTCAGAAAGCGCCCATCTGTATTTGAAAATGAATAAAGAAAAAAATCACCTACAATAAGATTTGAGGAACATTAGTGTATTTTTTTTTTTTAAAATACTACAGTGGAAATCACTTTCGGAAATCAGTGTGTTCCAACACAGTAGCATTAAATTGAGTCTCGTCAGAGTACATACAGAACTGCATGGAGGGGAAGTGGCGGCATCACAAGATCTCACAACAGTTTGGAAAATCCCTCGGACTGACTCTGGGTGTACGTTGTCTTTTTATTTTGGTGAACGCTACTGTTAAAAAACAACTTTCGACTATTTTCCTCATTTACTTTATGTCTTGGCACAGCTATTAATCTGGAAACAGAACAAACTTGGTCTGTCAAACCACACATTATTTTGTCATTTTGACATCCCACTCTGATGCCAGGTAAATAATTGCAAGCCATGCCTAAGTGAAAATATAATTTTTTGGTCATTATTGCTACATACAAATGTACAGGCAAGAACAACCGGATAAAAAATCTATTTAAAGTAAAAAAGATATATATTTAAACAAGTCAAACAACACAGACATTGCAATAGAAAAATAATGCATATATATGGACGAAACCTAGCAAAATTGGTAACATTTCATTTTGAGACACTGAGTTATTGCTATCACTAGAAGCTTCTCCAAAAGACCTTAGTAATAGTGGGAACATATGAAAATTTCGCAAAAAAGATATTTGTTTCAATAAAGTGTGCCCGAGATGTCACACTGAGATATAATTAAGTTCAATATTGGCTTTGGAATGCAAAACAAATGTATCTAAGATTATTTTTGGCAAATGTGATCTACCAGTCAACAGTAAAAAATCTGAAGTTTAATAATACGTAACATCTCAAAAGTGATATGTTTAACCAAATTAAATTTTTTTGGGAGCTTTTTTCTTTATTTCTTTCCTGAAACCAGATAAGCATATAAGTTACCAGTTTTGCTAGATTATGTCACATATCTTAATGTAAGCTGTTAAATGTCATAGAAAGCAAAATGGTTCACAGATTCACCAAAAGCGGCTTGCATTTCAGCTTGAAAACTTATTCGCAATAAAAGTATGCAGGAATAAAAATATCTTATGCAAAAAAAAAAAAAAAATTAGGTCTGCTTGGCTTGTCAACTCTCAGGGAAAAAATCATGTAGAGGTTGAAAATAAACGTTTCAAGTAAAAAAAAACAAAAACAAAGCAACATCTATTGTTGAAAATTCACATGTACAATGTTTATCTATGTTTGATTATCTAACAATATGTGAACTGATCAAACTTAACTCGTTCTGTCCTACATGCCACATGGTACGTTATTCTCTCAAGGCCACCCATGTTGTTTTAGTCAGATGTCCTAATTTTCAGTACTTTACATGATATAAAACAAACCTTTCAGCTCCATACAAGATTTGCAACACTTCTAAATATCCTTTAGCCAATTTACAACAATTTTACACGTTTGCTATAAAAATATTTCCACATAAATATATATATACATATTTACTGCTTTTTAAAAAATATCATTTATGGTAAAAAAAAATTTAGCATCCATTTTATTGCCTGGGTAAAACTTAAAAGGGAATTGTGACAAAAGACTTGAGCTTCTTAGTGACAAAAATCTGCCGTTTTTTTCCCCTTGTCATTCTGTCATATTATCATGTGTAGTGATGTTTAAATAATGACCGAATACTCAACGTGGCAACAAATATACATGCTGGCAGTTAGAATGAAACAATATGGGATTTCACAAACTGTTTTACAACATATGCCACAGTCATACCTCGTGGGTTTCTCTGCACAGAAATGCGGGTTTAGTAATGTACATGATTTTCATCTGGCAGACTAAGCGATGCAATATATGAGCATGAAAAAAAAAGAAAGCATATAGCCAAAATGTCACCTAGGCTATATTTTATGTACATTGTCTTCCATCTGTCAATTTATTTACATATATACATTTATTTACAATGCTGGGGAGGTTTATCTTTAACATTTAAGACAACTAGTTCCTAAGTTCATTGACACATTCGAGGACACAAATCACAGACCGAATTGTACAGGGTGAATGACAAGTTACTTACTTTTTTGAATTGTTATTGTTTCACTCTTATTTAAATAATTTTTGTGAAACAAAGGGCATAATAAAGACAACTAACTGCTGTATTACGTAACGTTATCTCACATTATATTATACAGCTCAATGTGAGATCGGCTTCCTTCACACATGACTTCATAAATGGGCAGTAATTTTTGCTGTTTCTTGTAACGTCAGTTCGTTGGCCATTTTAAATTTTATTTTATTTTGTTTCTGGAAATAAAAAAATTAAAGTTATTATAGGTCCATATCTTTGAGCCCAAACACCATAAAACCGAAATATTTCAAAAATCGAATGTTTTTTTTGGCCAACTTTGGGCTACTTTTGAACACATGTTGTGTGACTTTCTAACACATTTTGAGGTGCCTTGGCTACTTTGGGCAACTTTTGGGCTATTTTGGGCAACATCTGGAAACTGAAGAAAAAAAACCGATTTCCGAAATACGTGTCCCTGAGCATTTTGGATTCAAGGATACAGACGTGTAGTTGAATATCAAATGGCAGTTATTGTCCAATCTTTTGACATCTCTTTTATGTATATCTACTAAATACAAATGAAGATATTTCAGCCATTATGTAGTCTTTATAGTAGTTACTTGACTTGGGTCACATGGGAGTTATGACTTGAGTCACATGGAAGTTATGACCTGAGTCACTGGGGAGTCATAACCTGTCACTTGGGAGTCATGACCAGAGTCACTTGGGAGTTACGACTTGTTTCACTTGGAATTCATGACCTGAGTCACTTGGTAGTGACGAACTGAGTCACTTGGGAGTCATGACCTGAGTCACTTGGGAGTGATAAGCCGAGTCACTTCTGAGTCACGACCTGAATCACTTGGGAGTCATGATGTGAGTCACTTGGGAGTTACAACTTGTTTCCCTTGGGAGTCATGACCTGAGTCACTTGGTAGTGATGAAGTGAGTCACTTGGGAGTCATGACCTGAGTCACTTGGGAGTGATAAGCCGAGTCACTTCTGAGTCACAACCTGAATCACTTGGGAGTCATGCCATGAGTCACTTGGGAGTTATGACGTGAGTCACTTGGGAGTCATGACCTGAGTTGTCCACCCTCCTAATAGTGTAAAGGCGATAAAAGGGCCTAAACACTTGTCTGACCCTAAGAAACTTCTGATGATCAGATTGCCTGCCGTTGTATCAGCATAGAATGTCCTACCATAGTCTTTATGTGGAAATGTTCTTTTCCATGACAATCTTTAATGTAACGTGATTGCATTATCTCTCATATTTTCTCAAACAGTCTTGACAGTTCCTGCTGTCACATCTATACTCATCCTGAGTATAACCTAGTGGATCACAGAAGTCTGAATTTACCCACTTGTCTTCCAAACAAAATTTAGCAACAATTACATCCACAATATACAATGTGATAACTAGTGGTCATAACACATTCTCTCTCAGTCATTAGTCACACTGGCAATGTCATCTACATTTAACAACTATATACATTGTGCTAATCAGCAGACAGAACAATCTCTCTAACAGTCATCAGTCACCTCATTAACAAAATCATCACCCGCATTCATCAACTATATACATTATGCTAACTAGCAGTCAGAATCAGCTTTCTCATAGTCAAAGTCACAGTCATCAGCTAGACTTGAGCAGGTTCAGATTCAGGTTCCATATTTGATTCTACCCTTAAGTTCCCCACGGAGCATAGGCCTTCAACAAACTTATGCTGAATCCTCCCTTTCCTTGACATCAGTTCAAGGTATTTCCATGTCGTCCTCATCATTTCCTATCTCCAGTTCTCTTCTCCGAGTGTTTATTCTACTTCACTTAAACTGGGCATTCCAGAACAAGGACAGCCTTGTAATGCTATCAAAGTGTTTTCTCAACGTAGGTCCTATCCATCCACAGTGTCTCTTGTTCAAATGATATCTGTCTTCTTCTTTAATCCTCCTATGAAAGCATTCCTTTCAAACGTCTGTAACTTTTCAGTTATTGTTTTGATTAGTCATATACTTCTAGAAAATACCAATAATTTAGCATTCCCAGCCTAAGAAAGACACAATCAAAGACACAATGCTTGTCAAAGTTCAGTGTAACGTCAGACCTACAGCTTGGTAAATTAGAAACAAGAAGTGATGCAGGAAGAATGTGTGACTGGGAAGCAGCATTAAGTCGTATGGGGTTGTCATATGGGGTTGTCATATGCTACAATTCTGTATCTTTTTATCTGAACACCCAAAAACTTAAATATCCTGAAAATCGAAAGTTTGTTTGGGCTACTTTTGGGAGATTTTTGAACACCTTGCGGGAGATTTTTGAACATATTTTGGGAGATTTTTTAACACATTTTGGCCAACTTTTTGAACATGATTTGAGCAACATCTGGAAACTGAAAAAAACTAGTTTCCGAAACAAAGCTGTTCTTGAGAATTTAAGATAAAAGGATGCGGACGTATATTAATAAACACTCTGGTTTAGCAATATCTGTCAGATTCCATAAATGTATGCTCTTTTCTGCAAATTGTTTTGATATTCGTCAGTAAATCACAGACTCCTTAATTCAATTCTTATTTGGCTCCTGAAGGAGCATGGGGCAAACACAGCAGCTGGCCCTTGATTCAGGAAGCCTGAATGTGCCTCATGTAATTGTAGTAGTGGTTCCAGTAGCAAATTAATTTACATGATGTGGTCATCAGAACCATTACAGGGTCTTTTATATTTAAATATGTGCTGTAATATAACTCACAGACCTTGTGGCTGCGTTGAACGAGGCAAGCCTCATCAAAACACCTATAAATAACAAATCAGAACCATACACAGCATGACATTAGTTGCTGATTACATCTAGCCTGAGGGAGCAATGGTTCCATTCTTTCTTAGCATCTTAAGAGACTCTTGGTATCTGCATAGTGTTAATCACACATTACGTCAAATCCCGATGCCATCACAAGAACAGCTATGCTATGGACCCCTGAAGGAAAATGAAAGAGAGGCCGACCAAAAACAACTTGGCGGAGGACTGTGGAGGCTGAGATGCACAGAATGAACCAGAGTTGGGGCACTGTACGACGGATGGCCGCCGACCGAGCAAAGTGAAATCAATTTGTTGTTGCCCTACAAGTCGCCACCAGGCGTAATGGCCACTGACTGCTCTGACGGTCGGCGGCTAAGGATCAAAGAAGAAGAAGAAGACGTCAAATCCGACCAACACCTGCTAAAGTTACAGAGCTAAAGTTTAACTTACCATGAAGGTGCTGCTGCAGAAATATGGGCGTTCAGGTGAGCCATCATTCAGGTCACGATCCTCACAGAAGCATAACAAAAGTGCATGGAGAGTCATCTGGGAATTTGAAAAAAAAACCCAGCATAGATTATAATTAATGAAACACTGGCTTAAGCTCTGACAAAATATTTAACCAACATTTAGATGTTTCTGCTAGTTAAGCTTCACATCTTTCTGTCAATTCTGCCTGTTCATGTCACATTTGTGCCTTGTAGCAACTGCCATAACATCTTTCACAATTAAACTCTTAACACCTGAAGTAAACTTCTCAGAATGAAACTACTAATATCTCAGACAAATATAATAAAATAAAACATCTTACACTTGTAATGTATAACCCCCCATTAGCTATCTGTTGTAGGACAGTCCTTTATCTGGGATTCTTAAGATGGGAGAAGCTCAGATGCACCAGAGAGTGCATGGAGAAGATAACTGAAGACAGAAACGAGGGTGATGTGGAGGACATGGGGAGACCTTGGGCTGGTGGTACATGACAGGAGGACTTGGCATGTGTTTGTTGAAGGCCTATGCTCCTTTGGGTATTGACTGGTTGATTGAATAGCAATCTGGTTGTCAATGTGAAAATGATGGAAAGAACAGGACAAGTACACGTGGAACAAAAGGTGAGAAAAAATGGGTACTGGATAGGACACATACTGAGGAAGCCACATGATAGAATTACCAGGCAGTCGTTGGTCTAGAATTCCCAAGGTTAAAAAAAAAAGACAAAAAACACATGCAGAAAGGAAAACAAAGATATAGAAAAGATGGAAAAAAAACTTGAACTGATGATACAGGACAGAATGACTTGGCCTGAGTTAGCAGAAGTTTCAGAAGGAGTTGAAGTTGTAATGAGGATGAGCAAAGACAATCTAAATAAATAAAGATATTACATTGAAAAGAAAATAATTTGCCCCAGTATAACCTTTAATTAACCAAGTAAAGAAATAACATTGAAGTAAACATCCAATAATGCCAACCTGATAAATGGAGAGGAAGCAATGAGCAATAAAGAAGGACAAGACAGACACCAGCAGTACTGGGACGGCATAAAAGTGAAGCTCCTCCCGACTCTGAAAGCAAAGAAAAAAATAATTTAAGTTATATATAAACATTTAAGTCAAGCAACAGTTAACAAATGCTCAAGACTAAGATACATTCTAGAAAGTACTGAAGATTAACACATATATTACAAACTACAGAAAATTAAGTAACCTATGTAGTTCCCTGTTGTCTTTGATGAAGCTAAGAAAGAATAAGGTTACTCCTGCCTCAGGCATGTTGCAAAAAGGAACTAATATGAAGTATGCACGGGGCTGACAACCTCCTCATGTAAAACAAATCACTTCAAAAACTTCTGCTGCTAGAAATTATGAATGCTTTGCGGCAGGCTTCCTGCAAGGGGACAAGAAGCAGTCATGGCTGCATACTCTATTAGAAAAGAAAGGGAAAATCTATCCCTGTCACAACCCCACCATCATTCTAGTCTTGTCGTAAAACCACTATCATTCTATCCTTGTCACAACACCACCATCATTCTATCCTTGTCACAACACCACCATAATTTTATCCTTGCCATAACACCATCATCATTTTATCCTCATCACAATGCCACCCTCCTACTTTTCTTGTCACAACACCACCATTATTGTATCCTTGTCACAGCACCACCATCATTCTATCCTTGTCAGAACACCACCTACTCTTGTCACAAGACTACCATCATTCTATCCTTGTCACAAAACCACCATCATTCTATTCTTGTCACAAGACTACCATCATTCCATTCTTGTCACAACACCACCATCATTCTATCCTTGTCACAACACCCCCATCATTCTATTCTTGTCACAAGACTACCATCATTCCATTCGTCACAACACTACCATCATTCTTTCCTTGTCACAACACCACCATCATTCTATCCTTGTCAGAATACCAGCATCATTCTATTCTTGTCACAAGACTACCATCATTCTATCATTGTCACAAAACCACCATCATTCTATCCTTGTTACAAAACTAACATCATTCTTTGTCAAAAAACCAGCATAATTCTATTCCTGTTCTCATTAAAATCACCATCATTCTATCACTGTCACAGAATCACCATCATTCTATCACTTTCACAAAATCACCATCATTCTATCGTTGTCACAAAATCACCATCATTCTATCGCGTTTACAAAATCACCATAATTCTATTCCTGTCACATCACCATGCTCACTCTATCCCTTCACACAAAAAAACCCACCAATCTTTCCACTGATGTACAACACTACCACCATCCCATCTCTGTTCTCACAGCATTCCACAAAGTCCTTCTTACCTTAAACCAAACTACACCAATGGCAGTTGTGGCAGCCATGACTGAGACTTTGCCCAGGAAGAGAATAAAATCAGCAGCACCATCGACTGCTGATAAACGCAAGGTATTGCCCATCAGGACATTATAGCCCTGAAAACGTGGAGAAGATTATTTAGTTATCTTGTTTAGCTCTTAAACATGCTCTCATAAGACTACTAAACATAAGACTACAAGTGAAGGCAAAAAGAGTTTATTCTTATTTTTTGTGTTGAGAATCTACAGTTTAAAAAAAACAAAAAACAAAAACATGCACACTCACAATTAAAAATGGTCTTCTTCTTCGTTCGTTCTCTTGAAATATATCGTCATTATCTGCAATGTTGTTTCTTGTATAAACTTTACTGTCTTTTGTAGTTCATACAGAGGTCCGTATAGTTAAAAATTGTCATTTATACTTCTTCAAACACCATGACTGGTAATGTAGGCAATCATGTCTCACCATATCTTACTGTCTACAGTACTATTTATCAATTCTGTTGTTGACGTATTTCCATGCCATGATGCCAGACTGCCCAGTATCTCCTCTCTTTGTTGTTCTCTATCTGTTTTTCCTTCCGTCTTTCCTGTTTTCACTATAGATTCCAGCATTCTTCTTCTCATAACTTGACCAAAGAAAGTCAATTGCTTTCTTCAGACATGAGAAATAAGTTTCCTTTGTGCATTGGCCCCTTTCAGGACATTCTCAATACTCTTTTTAGTCGTCATGATATTTTTAACACAGGACATTCTCAATACTCTATTTAGTCGTCATGTTATTTTTAACACAGAACATTCTCAATACTCTTTTTAGTCATCATGGTATATTTAACACAGGACATTCTCAATACTCTTTTTAGTCGTCATGGTATTTTTAACACAGGACATTCTCAATACTCTTTTTAGCCGTCATGGTATTTTTAACACAGGACATTCTCAATACTCTTTTTAGTCGTCATGGTATTTTTAACACAGGACATTCTCAATACTCTTTTTAGCCGTCATGGTATTTTTAACACAGGACATTCTCAATACTCTTTTTAGTCGTCATGGTATTTTTAACACAGGACATTCTCAATACTCTTTTTAGCCGTCATGGTATTTTTAACACTATTCTGTAAAACCAAATATCTGTGACATCTAGTGCTTTTCCTACTCGTTTACTAATTGTCCATGCTCACTTCTGTATGTCAAGATTGGTTCTACATTACACTAAAGTATCATTTATACATTAAATAACAAGGAGAAATAATCCCAAATAACAACAATTGAATATAATATCTACACTTACAGAGATTATGATCAGACATTATGTATCCTATTTATAATTAATCAGGGGACTGAACAGGCTATTTTTCTTCCATCCGTTTAAAAAAAAAAAAACAACCCAAGAATTGCCAAAAGTGACAGTTGCAAGATTATTATTTTGTACTGTCTGACATATGTCACAAACTTTTTTTTATCTGACAGTGTTATGCCACCATGGCATTGTGTTTGGCTATTCTTCTTCAACAATCAAGCATGCCCTGTTCATGTACATGGAAATAAAATTCTAGACTTCCAGCTACAGAACTAAGCCTTACCTTTTTAGCTGACGTACAGAAGTTTTTACCACTAGTTGCTGTGGACAAAAATAATGAAACAATATTAAGTTATATCTTCAAAATCAATATATTTACATGTCACATTCTGATTTCTGGTTAAATGTTAAATTTTCATTCACATATTTGGAATGTTTGTAACCTCATCAATAGATTCTATCTATCAGCCACTAAATTACTCTATTCATAACATAACTGACCTCTGTCTCATCTCTTCTCCCCAAAAAACCCTCAAAAAGCAAGTTTATGTTAAGTTAAAATCAGTGATTTTTCTCAGACAGAACCTCATATTATAGATGAGAAATGTTTTATAAGAGAAATGTTTTATAAGAGAAATGTATTTAGTGCACTGATATTCATTTATGTATGCGTGCTTTTTTACTTCCACCATTGTTATTATTAACATTATCAGACCTAAAGATTTTTTATATTTGGATATGCGGCCTAATATAACCAACTAGGTTGAACGGCAAGCTAAAATGAGGCAAAATTTAATTTATTTAAAATTAAAAAAATTCCACCATGGTTGCATTTAAATTAAAATTCTTGAAAATATAAAATCTCAAATGCTATTCCACAATCATGTTCTACTGATGCTACCACAGAGATATTTGCAAGTGTTGTCAAATTCTCTTACATCCTGGAACCAATGTTCAGCTAGGCTGGAGTCAAACATTCTTAATCTCAGCTTGTCCCTAGAGAATTTCTCAATGCTTTCACCTCCCTTCTTCTTAAAGTACCATGCCTGGTGGTGTAGGTGATAGTCTCACCACAACTTCTTGTCTCCAGTACTATTTATCAGTTCTGTCTTTGCCTTATTTACATGCTGTGATGTCAAACTGTTCAATATCTTCTCTGTTTGTCTTCATCTTTCTCTTTTTTTCTTCAAGTTTTTTAGTGTTGTCACAATATATTCCAGTTTTCTTTGTCTCATAACATGCCCTCATAAAGAAATCGGAGGAAGAATGCCATAATCTTATCTGTATTTTCTAGCACCATTTGAACATCTCACCAACAACAATGTATGTACAGCAATCAAGAGTATACAACTCACCAATAAAAGTGTATTAAAACGATCATGGACACACAACTCACCAACAACAATGTATGTACAGCAATCAAGAATATACAACTCACCAATAAAAGTGTATTATGGACACACAACTCACCAACAACAATGTATGTACAGCAATTAAGAGTATACAACTCACCAATAAAAGTGCATTAAAACGATCATGGACACACAACTCACCAACAATAGTGTATGTACTAGATGAGAGATACCGCAGGCACTTGTCCACACACCACATACAGCAGCAGCAACATTTGACACAAAATTGGGCACATTCATTCTCTGAATTCTTTATTCTGGGGAAGGAAAAGAAATATTTGAGCCATTTTACCCTAGCAAAGGAAAACACAATGTCAATGATTTCTGCTTCTGAGATGGGATACTATGAGACAAGCAGAGAATTATGTGATTGTCAACAGAAGCGCATATGAAATTTTAAAATACTACAAAACCCACAATGGGTTTAATACTACAAAACCTACTCTAGCTTTAATAATACAAAACCCACAATGTCAATTAAGAAAGCACTCACCTTTTGGTGATGAATATAAGGACAGCCCTGGGTACTTTGACAATGGTTAGGATCAAAGCTCCAAAGGCAACAGATCCCTGATGAAACAAAATCAGTCGTCCAAGAGTGCCCAGGATGGGAAAGCCAAGCTGGTTCTTGTCCCTGGAAAAAAAAGAGAGACAATAGCATGTTTGTTCTACTTAGAATTTAACTTGTGGCAATAAAATCTTGTGATGGTTGGAACTATACTTGTGGTGGACTTATTATACTAATAGTGAACCATACATCTGATGGAGAACTATACTTTAACTAGAGAACTATATGTGTGGTGGAAATCTATTACTATGGCAGAGAACTATATTTGCGGAGGAGAACTATACTTACTTACTTACTTACTTAGTCGTTCCCCTTCTACCGTGAGGTGTAGAGGTTTGGAAGAGAGAGCGCCAGACTATTCTATCGGCTGTCTTCCTCCTGGCCTGGTTCCATTCTAGTCCTCGGTCCTTCAAAGATTGTCTAATGTTGTCCTCCCAGCGGACTCTGGGTCGTCCTCAGGGTCTGGATCCTTGGCTCTTTGTTTCCCATGCTTGTCGTGGTAGCCGATCTTCTCCCATTCTGCAGACATGGCCAAACCATCTTAGTTGGGACTGTTCTACTTGGGTCTGTAGGGGGTGGCATTTTAGGCCTTGACGTATCGTCTGGTTGCGTACCATGTCTCTTCTTGTTACTTCAACCACCTTCCTCAGATATCTCATTTCTGAGGTTTGGATCTGGCTTTTATGGGTTGTAGTCATTGCCCATGACTCGCATCCATATGTCAAGACTGGGACATAGGTGGAGCGGTATACAGCCATCTTCGTTTTCTTACCAACCTCTCTCTTGCTGAGGAATCCTCGATTTATGGCCTGAAAAAGTCTCCCAGCTGCTGCTTTTCGAGTGGCCAACTCTTCTTTGATGCCTCCCTTTCGGTCTATAATAGCTCCGAGGTATTTAAAGTGGTCGACCTGCTCCTGGGCCTGTTCTCCCAGCTTAATCTGATGTCTTCTTTCTTCTCGTGATATCACCATGGATTTTGTTTTAGAGCTGCTTATGACCATCCCTCTCTTCTCCAGCTCTTCCTTCCATACTTGCAGGTTGGATTGGAGATGTGCCTCTGATTTAGCAATCAGGGCAACATCATTAGAAAATGCCAGCTCTGAAATATAGACCTGTCTCATCTTCCAGTACCCCACTGAATACTTTCTTGTTCTCTCCTTACATGCCTTGATGACATCGTCCATAAGGAGTATGAAGAGGTAAGGTGATAGGATATCACCTTGTCTTACACCAGTGGTGGTCCTGAACTCTTCTGACTTATGGTTTGCTGTCCTCACATAATTTCTGCAAGACCTGTAGAAGCTCTGTATAGCATGAATCAGAGGTGCTGGAATATTCTTCCTTGCCAAACAGTCCCAAAGTTTGCTCCAAGGGACCCTGTCAAACGCCTTTTCCAGATCTATGAAACAAAGATGGATCTCACTCTTATACTCAAGGGCCTTTTCACTCAGCTGTCTGAGTGTGAAGATTAGGTCTTGAGTACTTCGGTTTGCTCGGAATCCGCACTGGACCTCATCCAACTGTGGCTCAGCTAGGCGTCGGAGTCTCTGCTCTAGGATTCTAGAGTAGATTTTCCAGGGACACTGAGAAGGGATATGCCTCTATGGTTTCCACACTGTCGATTGTCACCCTTTTTGAAAATTGGTGTTATTATGGCGATCTCCCAATCCTTTGGTATGGTCTTATTGCACCATGCTGCCTGTAGGACCCTTAAGAGTAACAGGTCGCCTGATGCTCCCATGTACTTAACCATTTCTGGTGTTATACCATCATGCCCTGCTGCTTTGCCCATCTTGATTTTCTCCAGTGCTGCCTTCAGTTCTTCCATCTTTATGTCATCTTCATCACCATTGGTTTCCTCTTCTGTGCTAGTGGTTATCATTTCTGATGTTTGACCTTGCTCACCATCAAGGAGTTCTGAGAAATATTCTTTCCATCTTTCCATTACTTCCTTCGGGGCAGTAAGCAATTTGCCTTGCTTGTCCTTTATAAATTTGAGAGGGCATTGTTTTGGAGAACTATACTTGTGGTGGAAAATTATACTTAAGCAGAGAACTATACTTCAGTGGGGAATTATGATCATTGTGAGCTATACAGTTTGTGTTTGAAAATTATATTTAAGGGGAGAACTATACTGTAGTGAGCTATACATGTGGTGGAAAACTATACTTCTGGTTGATTTGAGAGCTATAAATGTGATGGGCTGGGCAGCATTGCTTGTAGTGAGCTATATTTGTTATGGAGAACTAAACTTGTGATGGACTGTAGAGCTGCACTTGTGATCAATTGAAGAACTATACTTGTGACGGATTGGGAAACTGTGCTTGTGGTGGAGAACTATGCTTGCAATGGATTAGAGAGCTATACTTGTGGTGGATTGAAGACCTATATTTGTGATGGATTGGAGAGCTATACTTGTGATGGATTGGAAAACTGTGCTTGTGATGGAGAACTATGCTTGTGATGGATTGGAGAGCTATACTTGTGGTGAAGAACTATGTTTGCGATGGATTGGAGAGCTATACTTGCGGTGGATTGAAGAACTATATTAGCAGTGGATTGGAGAGCTATATTTATGGTGGATTGGAGAACTATATTTGTGGTGGATTGGAAAACTATATTTGTGGTAAATTGAATAACTATACTTATGGTGGATTGGAGAAATATACTTATAAATATGGTGGAGTGGAGAACTATATTTGTGGTGGACAGAAGAACTATACTTGTGGTGGATTGGAGAACAATATTTGTAGTGGATTGGAGAACTATAATTTTGGTGGATTAGAGAACTATAATTTTGGTGGATTGGAGAACTATACTTATGGTGGATTGGAAAGCTATAATTGTGTTTGAGAGCTATACTTGTGGTTGAGAATTATAATTTGTATTTGTGGAGGAGAATTATAATTATTTTTGTAGTGGAGAATTAATTTTTTTATGGTGGAGAATTATAATTATTTTTGTGGTGGAGAATTTATTTTTTATGGTGGAGAATTATAATTTGTTTGTGTGGTGGAGAATTATAATTATGGTAGAGAATTATAATTGTGGTGGAGAAAGATAAGCTAAAGTTAGTGAGAAAATCCACATTGACCAATTTTAATACATTTAGTCCCTGACATTAAGCCCAACCCCTTACCTGGTAAAGTACCACCGAGCTACAGCGCCTGATATTATAAATGACTGGCACGCAATGATGAATTCGCTGACCCAGATAAGACCAACAAGATGGTACCACCAAAAGTAGGACACTGTCTCATGTTCCTTGAAAACAACAAAGCCGAGCTCTGTCACGCTGGGTGTCTCTGGAGAGAACAAGATGAATGAACATGTTGAGAGCGAACTCTGATTATAGAGGCACAGAACAGAACTCATCTTCTTTCTTTTGTTCTCAATAATCTTTGCACAGAACATAATTTATCAACTTTCGCTTATTCTCAACAATCTTTCTTTTGTTCGTAGCACATAGAATGCAAACAGTTCCAAAAACAGAAAAGAAGATGTAAACCAAACAGGAAAATTAAACACACCAACACAGTCATACTGAATACAGCTGAATCAAGCCCATACATTAGTGAAATCAAACCAACCATAAACGTATTTTCAAACATGCACATACCTAAAATCAAATCAACCATACAAGTAGAATCAATCCAACCATATATATTTTTTCAAACATACACATACCTAAAATCAAATCAACCATACCAACAGAATCAAACCAAACATAGCATTCATTATAAAATATTATAATTTTTCTTTTTGGTCTTTATAAAACATTGAACAACTACTGCAGCTGGTCATCTTGCCAGACGCTTGCACCAAGCAGTCACATGATCGTCCAGTGGTGGTTTATGTACCTATTTGTTTTATACTACTACTACTTAGTCGTTCCTCTTCTATCCTGGGGTGTAGAGTTTTGCCAGAGAGAACGCCCACTATCCTATTGGTGGTCTTCCTCCTGGCCTGGTACCAACCTAGTCCTTGGTCCTTCAGGGATTGTCTAATGTTGTCCTCCCAGCACAGTATAGAAGACCAAGTTACTTACTTGTCTCAAGCAATAGAAGATGCCTTCCAGGAGAAGAAAAAGGTCCTAACGATCTGGGTCGACTTCAAGCAGGCCTTTGACAAGGTGTGGAAAGATGGCCTCATTGCAAAACTTAGGAGAAGTGGAATCCAAGGCAACATGATGAAATGGATCCAGTCATACTTGCATAACAGGAGAACTAGAGTCACTCTTGACGGTCTGCAGAGCAGAAAAGTGTGCTCCATCAGGGGGTACCTCAAGGAGGAGTAATTTCCCCAACACTCTTCCTTGTTTACATCAATGACCTGGTGAAAGATCTCCCTGCAGGAGTTAAAGCTGCCTTATATGCAGATGACCTAGTACTCTGGTGCGCTGATGAAAATGTCACCACAGCAAATTATAGAATGCAGCGGGCAGCAGACATGCTAGTGTCATGGGCAGAGAAATGGCTTATCACAATAAACACAGACAAAACCTCCACAACACTGTTCTCCCTCGCCCCCAAGGACAAATCAGCTAACATACACCTAGGGACAACCGTGATCAAGGAAGAAAGCTACCCCACCTATCTTGGGGTGACATTTGACCAAAGGCTTACATGGAATAAGCATATTGAAAACGCAGAAGGAAAGGCCCGAAGACGACTAGGCATACTCAGAAAATTAGCAGGTACCAACTGGGGAGCAAATGAACGAAATCTAAAGAAGATTTATAATGGAGTAATAAGACCACACTTAGAGTTTAGCTCAGCAGCATGGTCATCAGCTGCTAACTCACATCTGCAGTCTTTGGACAAGGTGCAAAATCAAGCTCTCAGGCTCATTACAGGAGCCATGAAAACTACACCAATAACAGAGATGCAGAAGGTTGCTGGATTACAGACATTGTCCCATAGAAGAGACACAAAAACCATGATCCAGATGGAAAAGTACAACAGTATGCCAATGCACCCAATGAAGGCAAGACTAGATGATCTGGCATTGGGACGTCTAAAGCGTAGCAGCTTTGTGCATCGGGGGAAAAGACTTATAAGACAGCATCAAGAAGACCTATCCATGAAGACAACACCACTGAAGCCCACCCTATACCCTGTACCATGGGAGCAGGCCAGCAGTGCCCTCCAAATTAATACATCAGTCAGTGGTCTCACAAGTGGATGTGAGTATAATGATCTGCAAAAACGAACTGCTACATTGAGTATGATCCAAGAAAGCTATCCCAATCAATCATGGATACATGCCTATACAGATGGATCAGCAACTAATGCTGTTAGGAATGGAGGTGCCGGTATCTTTATCTCATATCCTGACAACCACTATGAGACTAGGCACATTCCCACTGGTAAATTCTGTTCCAACTATACAGCTGAGGTTCAAGCTCTAGAGCAAGCTGCAAATATGATTTATAACACCAACTCTGACTGCCACCAGGTAGTCATCCTCACAGATGCACTGTCTGTCCTGCAAGCTCTCAAGGGTGGTAAACTCCCGCATCTGAGAAATGAACTAAACAAGGTAGCTGCCAAAAAGAGAACCATACTTCAGTGGGTACCATCTCATTGTGGTGTACCTGGAAATGAAAAGGCAGATAAACTTGCAAAAAAGGGAGGAGAATGTGAACAAGAAGATAATGAAGTCACATACTTTGAGAAAAAGAGAGCTATCCAGACTATCAGAAGAGAACAGAACCAACCCAAAGACGACTATCACAATCTTGACCGGCAGGGACAGATAACTATTTTTCGACTCAGGACAGGGCATAACAAACTGAATAAACACATGCACAAGCTACGATTGTCTGCTTCACCACTGTGCACATGTGGATTAAACGAACAAACTGCTGAGCATGTTCTACAGGACTGTCCTCTGTATGACCAGTTAAGAAAGATATACTGGCCGAATGACTCAACACTAAACTCAAAGCTATATGGAGTTAAAGAGGAACTTCAAACAACAGTTGAATTCATCATGAGAACTCGTCTGACGGTGTAATCATCAAAGATGCGATCGCAAGAAGAAGAAGAAGAAGAAGTCCTCCCAGCAAACTCTAGGTCATCCTGAAGGTCTGGACCACTGGCTCTTGGTTTTCCATAATTGTTGTGGTAGCCGATCTTCTTCCATATATACACATCCTTACAATTACATCAACCATACAAGTAGAATCAAACCAACCACAATACCATGCGCATCAAATACTCCCTTTCTAAGTAGATGGCATCAGAATGCAGTAGGTAGCAAACCATTATCATGTTCTTGTTGGCTCCATATAGAACAAGGAACCACAACTGGTCCACTTACAGGAAGCCTGAACCAAAGCATTAATGTTCTCTTGTAGCAGTGGTTTCTGTAGCAATTTTGTGTTTGTCACGCACATTCACACAATTTTGTGTTTGTCACGCACATTCACACAATTTTGTGTTTTTCACGCACATTCACACAATTTTGTGTTTGTCACGCACATTCACACAATTTTACACTTTAATTTGCAATAACAGGAATATGATGCCATGATTAATCAGGCATTAGCAGTCAAAAATAGTATCTGGAATCAGAGACACTGTAAATCTTAATTATAATCATTGTGAAGTTGAACTAGATATTTTTCTTCTTAAAAAATGTAAATTGACTTTAAAAAAAATTGGCTTTACATGATGAGGCTGCCAACCTCATGGAAAACCTCATGTTAGTTGCTTCTTACGACATGCCTAACTAGAACAACAATCGTATTCTTTCTTTCTTTCCTCACAGGCCTCCAAATCTCAGCATGATACACGGCTCAGTATGGGGCAATAAGCAACAAATGTCAGGTACATAAAGCTTAGGCTAAACTGATGTTCTAGTACAAGTAACATTCTTAATCCAGACCTAAGGTTCTTTTATATTTGGACATGCGCCCTAATATAACCAACTAGGATGAATGGGACGCGCTTCGCCAAAATGAGGCACAACTTTACAACAACAAAAAAAATAGTACAAGCAAAATAACACTAACCTGCTGTACACAAGTAAGCCAGCACCGTCACCCAGTAAACAAAGTATACCAGCAGCAGAAGAAATGTCCATACAGGCTGCACCAACAGCATGGGCATATAGGACACACACAAGCCTGCCTCTTGCAAGAGAAACACCACCAGGGCAATCCTCTTTCTCAGAGCTAGGATGACTAGCAGGAGAATGACCTGTGAAAGAACAAGATATAATAGCATGTCAACTAATTTGTTTAATATCAATCATCAACATTATCATTCTCTTCAGCTTCCTGTGGAGCAAAGGTCTTATTTCAGTGCATGCCTAGTTCTCCTGTTATGAATGACTTGTTCATGTTCTACTTAATGTTTTTTGGAGCTTATGTTCTTACAAAATGGGATTAACTAACCAACCCCAGCCCTCCTTAGCTGCCTCTTATGACATACCTTGTAGGTCACAGTGTTACTATCCTTCACTTTCCTATCAGACATTGGAGTGATCAATTTCAATAATAATAATATTTTTACTGATGAAACAACGTGCACTCGAGTGTCACTTCTTACTGATAACAGTAGGACAACAGAAGTTAAGACAGTAATCTATTCTTCAGAACGGTGCACAGGATAGAAGTAACTTATCTCAGAAATGGGGATTAGATGACAGAGAGTAGCTTATCTCAGATATGGGAAATAGGAAACTGACAATAACTTAGATATGGGAAAAAGAAGACAAACAATAACTTATCTCAATATGGGAAATAGAACACAGGCAGCAACTTATCTGAAACACTGGACAACAAAGACAAATATTTTCAAGTAACTTACCTCAAGTACAGGTATTTGATAAATACAAACAGACAGTAACTTACCTCAAGTACAGGTATTTGATAAATACAAACAGACAGTAACTTACCTCAAGTACAGGTATTTGATAAATACAAACAGACAGTAACTTACCTCAAGTACAGGTATTTGATAAATACAAACAGACAGTAACTTACCTCAAGTACAGGTATTTGATAAATACAAACAGACAGTAACTTACCTCAAGTACAGGTATTTGATAAATACAAACAGACAGTAACTTATCTCAAATATACGACAGTAGAAAATAGACCTCACCATATTAAAAGAACACATCAACAACACACATTTCCAAAAATGATGAGAAGCTTCCTGTTTCAGACAAAAAAAGTGAACAAACAACATCTGTAGGAAGAAAAATACAGATGTTAATGAGCTACAGAAAATGAGCACTGGAACACAAATATAACAAATAAATATATTCAGAACAAAATAAAAACATATATCTAATTTTTTTTTCTTTCTGATCACCAAACAGTCAATGTTTTTCAAACATTCAGCTCCCGAATTCAAGAAGATAATGACTACTCACTGTGAGAACTGTGCCAGAAACAGAAAATACGAGGAAGGCAAAATCACAAACTCGAAAATACAAACAAGAAAACAAATGCCACATATAGATATATCCGGAACAATATAAAAACACCCAGATGTCATCTTATTTTCTATGTTCACCAAACAGTTGATACTTTTCAAATATTCCCCCTCCACATATCAAGAAGGTGATGGCTACTCACTGTAAGAACTGTGCCAGCAACAGAAAATGTAAGGAAGGCAAATTCGCTGTTGATGTCCACCTCAAGCAGAGGAATCTTCAACTGCTCGTCCATGTCTAGCTTGTTCTTGTTAGAGATAAATGTCCACCACAGGAAGGCTGTACCCGCTGCAGAATTAAGATATATAATTGTTTAACAGAGTTACCGAAATAGTAACTGTGAGAAAAGGTGTGTGTGGACTGAGTGAGGGATGGAAACATGTCAAAGAACACACAATTTTACATCTACTTTCAATGACACTTTCTGTCTTCCAGTCTTCTACTCCCGTAAATCAGTAGATGAATAAGAAGAAATATTTGTACTTGTGTAACATAACACTAATACTTCTTAAAAAAGCTAGGGCAAACCAGTACTGAAAATGAGACGAAAAAAAAAGACTGATGGATGCAGTATGAAAAAAATGAATTCACCACCTTTGACCTCCCCAAGGAGCATAGGCTTTCAACTAACTTACACCAAGTCTTCCTGTCCCGTGCCATCAGCTCAAGGTTTTTCTATATCTTCTTCCTTCCGTTTATGTATGTCTCCAGTTCTCTTCTCCATGTGTTCTTAGGTCTTCCTCTTCTACTCTTAACCTGGAGATTCTAGAACAATGACTACTTAGTACTGCTATCCACCAGTTTCCTCAATGTGTGTCCTATCAGCCAGTGCCTTCTCATCTCTTGCAGTTTGTTCAAATATCAGCCTCCAAATTGAAACTATATTACTCAAGCAAAGTGCCTTTAATTCTTATCCCATTTAGATTAAATATGAAACTGGTCAACAAATTTGTGACAAAGTCTTAAATATGAAAATTTATCGAATGAATAAGATACTTCTTCTTCTTCCTCGTTCGTCCTGAAAAGGACGGTGGTTGCGTTGTGTCTGTTTACGCCTAAGCTGTGATATCTGCACCTTTCGGTCGACACATCCGACTTCTGCACGGCATTTTTTAGGACCGGGTTTGCCTTCCCATTGCGATCCACACTCGCTCAGATGTCAGGACTGCAACTGCCGATTAGATATTAAGAAAGGAAGGTGAAAAATGTTAGGATGGGTCTGTGTTCTTAGAGTTCTCAAACCCTTCGAAAAGAACGAAAGAACCTTGTTGACTACTGCTTCAGATCATTTGTGGAAGTCTAGGAACTTGAAATGTCAGGAACCTTGAGTTGACAACTGCCGTTATTAGAGTCATTAATGTGGAAGTCTGAAGGCGAACGAGGAAGAAGAAGAAGAAAAAAACCTCTCATTGATCCGCTCTGAGAGAGAGAATTCATTGTTCTGGACATTTCACCAACACCCAAAAACTTACCTAAGCTACCAAGTAAAGCAAAAGTGACAATGAACCATGCCACAACCGACGCCAGAAACCTGATCAGCAGGACCAAGAAAATGGAGAACGCTGGGGAGACAAGAGCACAAAAAGTCAGCAATGTGATGTGCACAAACATATATAGATCAGCAAGCACATATAAATATAAAAATGAAACATCAATTCTTACGTATGACAATCAACATATATTATCACTGTCACCATGTCAAAAAAATGCCTAAAATTTCCTAAAGTGTCTTCTGAATCAGGGAACAATTTTAGAAGAGTCTAATTTATTCCTACAACCCTGAACATCTTTACATCACTACATCAGTATGTAAGCACAGTTTAGTCACAGGACCTACAACATCTGAGTGGTAAAGTGGTTACAGCACTTGCCCCTCAAGGCAAAGGGACTTGGTTTGAAACCAGGTTGCATCATTCTCCAGTCTACCCACCTGTAAAAATGGGTACCTGACTCTACTCTGAGTTAGGGAAGGAAAAGGCAGCAATGGGGCGAATTGGTCACCCCACCTCACAAAAGCTGAGACCTAGTATAAGTGAGATCTCTAACACTTCATCCCCTACAGCAGAACCGGCTGTGTGACTATCTTTACCCTATTATACCCCCTTTGTTGGGGGACCTCCATTAGACAACAAAAACAGAATGTGAAGGGCTAACGTCTTTTTAAAATCTCCTCTGAGTGCACTTTTCCAGTATTTATTTTTCATTACTGATTGCTATCAGACAGCCTTACAGCAGCTCAAACATTATTATTAGTTCTTAACAGATTTTTTCCTTCATCATCTAATCACATGTTTGACCTGTGAACTGAGCCAATTCTGCAGACAGGAATAACAGCTGATGGGTGGGTGGCAGGTGTCTGTCATCATAATTTAGGATAAGAGATGAAGGGGAAATAAGAAAGAGACAACAGATAAGATCTCGTGGGTCGAGTCTGTTACCTGTAACATGAAAACTAAGAAAGTGAGGAAAAATAAATCTACGAAAATGAGAAGAAGATGCTGGAAATGGAAAGGACACACTTTGAGGAAGTATGATAGCATTACAAGGCTGTCCTTCTTCTGGAATCCCCAGGGTAAGGGCGGTAGAGGTAGACTAAAGAACACATGGAGACAGAAATGAAAATGATAAGAAAGACACGGAAAAACCTAGAGCAGATGGCACAGGACAGGAAGACTTGGTTTATGTTGGTGAAGGCCTATACTCCTTGGGGAGCTGAATGGTAAATGAATGATCAGAACCACCACTTGCAGGAAACCTGCATTAAGCAATAACATGCTTTAGCAATGGTAGTTTCTGTAGCAATATGTTTTACATGATGAGGTTGCCAGCCACATGTTAGTCACCTTGTACGCCACGTCTCTGGGAGCTGCAGTCATATTATTTCTTTGTCTCATCAGAAACACCCGGAGACTACATGGCTGTCTATGGCTACAGAACATAAATAACAATGTATACACCATGTCACACAGTTATGGTTCAGACTTCTCTATTGGTTAACACCGTTAACACCACAGACAAACAAGAAAGAGTTTACAGAGAATCTGCCGTTGCCACACATGACTCTAGTCTACACCCATCTCAGCACTGCCACATACAACTCTAGTCTACACCCATCTCAGCACTGCCACATACAACTCTAGTCTACACCCATCTCAGCACTGCCACATACAACTCTAGTCTATACCCATCTCAGCACTGCCACATACAACTCTAGTCTACACCCATCTCAGCACTGCCACATACAACTCTAGTCTACACCCATCTCAGCACTGCCACACACAACTCTAGTCTACACCCATCTCAGCACTGCCACATACAACTCTAGTCTACACATCTCAGCACTGCCACATACAACTCTAGTCTACACCCATCTCAGCACTGCCACATACAACTCTAGTCTACACCCATCTCAGCACTGCCACATACAACTCTAGTCTACACCCATCTCAGCACTGCCACATACAACTCTAGTCTACACCCATCTCAGCACTGCCACATACAACTCTAGTCTACACCCATCTCAGCACTGCCACATACAACTCTAGTCTACACCCATCTCAGCACTGCCACATACAACTCTAGTCTACACCCATCTCAGCACTGTCACATACAACTCTAGTCTACACCCATCTCAGCACTGCCACATACAACTCTAGTCTACACCCATCTCAGCACTGCCACATACAACTCTTGACAATACCCATCTCAGCACTGCCACATACAACTCTAGTCTACACCCATCTCAGCACTGCCACATACAACTCTAGTCTACACCCATCTCAGCACTGCCACATACAACTCTAGTCTACACCCATCTCAGCACTGCCACATACAACTCTAGTCTATCCCCATCTCAGCACTGCCACATACAACTCTAGTCTACACTCATCTCAGCACTGCCACACACAACTCTAGTCTACACCCATCTCAGCACTGCCACATACAACTCTAGTCTACACCCATCTCAGCACTGCCACACACAACTCTAGTCTACACCCATCTCAGCACTGCCACATACAACTCTAGTCTACACCCATCTCAGCACTGCCACATACAACTCTAGTCTACACCCATCTCAGCACTGCCACATACAACTCTAGTCTATACCCATCTCAGCACTGCCACATACAACTCTAGTCTATACCCATCTCAGCACTGCCACATACAACTCTAGTCTACACCCATCTCAGCACTGCCACATACAACTCTAGTCTACACCCATCTCAGCACTGCCACATACAACTCTAGTCTACACCCATCTCAGCACTGCCACATACAACTCTAGTCTACACCCATCTCAGCACTGCCACATACAACTCTAGTCTACACCCATCTCAGCACTGCCACATACAACTCTAGTCTACACCCATCTCAGCACTGCCACATACAACTCTAGTCTACACCCATCTCAGCACTGCCACATACAACTCTAGTCTACACCCATCTCAGCACTGCCACACACAACTCTAGTCTACACCCATCTCAGCACTGCCACACACAACTCTAGTCTACACCCATCTCAGCACTGCCACACACAACTCTAGTCTACACCCATCTCAGCACTGCCACATACAACTCTAGTCTACACCCATCTCAGCACTGCCACACACAACTCTAGTCTACACCCATCTCAGCACTGCCACACACAACTCTAGTCTACACCCATCTCAGCACTGCCACATACAACTCTAGTCTACACCCATCACAGCACCACTACATACAACTCTAGTCTACACCCATCACAGGACTACCACACACAACTCTAGTCTACACCCATCCCGCCACTACCACACACAACTCTAGTCTACACCCATCCCGGCACTACCACACACAACTCTAGTCTACACCCATCCCGGCACTACCACACACAACTCTAGTCTACACCCATCACAGCACTACCACACACAACTCTAGTCTACACCCATCCCGGCACTACAACACTTAAGACTCACCAGCTGCCAGGAAGCAAAGTGCAATAACAATATTCCAGCTGGCATACAAGTCTCTCAGAGCTTTATGGAAGATGTTGCTGTTGTTGATGTAAGCGATAATATTGTTGGCAACATTTGTCGTCAGCCAGTCCTTAATCTGGATCATGTCAGAAGGAATGCAGCGGTTGAGAAGGGATTCGCTGTGAATAGATCAGAGTGGAGATGTTGGCTCACATCTATCAATATGTCAGTGACGCGGAATAGAGTGAATTTTGTCATAATGTCAGTGGTGCTGAGTTGTGTGGATTTTGTCATAATGTCAGTGGTACTGAGATGTGTGAATTTTGTCTTCCTATTTTTTCGTTGTCTCGTCATCAACCTTTGGGAACTGCACAAGCCAAAATATTGTACTGAAAGGAAAACAAAAAGAAAAGTTACCTTTTGTAGACTGGGAGTACTGGACATGGGCCTTGACTTGACCGGTTTGTGTAGTCATATTCACCAAGGCTAATGTCATAGCGACACAAAAGTGAGCCTGTCTGCTGGGAGAAGTCAAATAGGTCCCTGGGGGTGATCAGGTTATTCTCTGGGCACTTGTTGACACAGATCCTCATTGAGGTGCCTATCTCTTCCAGGTTCATGAAGAACAGATACCTGAGGATGTGTGAATGGTGGGTTTAGAAACAAATGACAACCAAAAATTAAAACATGTCTTACTAGCACAAAGAAAAGGTAAAATAAGTCCCATAGCAGATACTGCTGAAGGGGAGTGATGTGTTAGAGATTTCACTACACTAGGTCCAGCACTGAGATCTTCCCAAACTCAAAAGCAAAGTCAGGTACCAATTTACAGCTGGGTATACTGGAGAATGATGGTACCGTGAACCAAACCCGGCACCTTTGCAATGAGAGACCAGCGCTCTAACCACTCTGTCAATCGGGATGCTCTACTAACACAAAGGACAAAGAAAATCACCTATGTTGCTACCACAAGGCCTTCGTCAGGGACAGATAAACAAAGACAGAAAGAAAATAAAGCGAGAGCTAAATAAGAAACATGAAAAATACATGAGAATAATACAACCCGTTCATTGGTCGAAATCGTGTGGTCATGTGATGCAGAGAAAAGTGAGGTTTCCCTTTTATTGTGTGAGAGTTGCATATTGTCATCATCATCATGATTTCTGATTTTGCTCCCTTTAGTGTATGGAACCACCGCTGCAGGTGACCTTGAGGGAAGTCCACGCTAAAGCATTATTATGCCCTTGCAACAGGGGTTTATGTAGAAATGTTTTCCATGAAGAGGTTGTCCCATGAAGTCCCTCGTGGTTTCTGAAGAGACAAAGAAAGAATATGCCTACTGCAACCTCAAGCACGTCGTACAAGGGGGCTAATAAAAGGTTGTGCATGAGCTGGTAACCTCATCATGTCAAACAAATTGCCATGGAAACCACTGACACAAGAGTATGTGAATACTTGATGGAGGCATCTTGAAAGTGGACCAGCTTTAGTGGTGGCTCACATGCTCTGTATGGAGCACAATGAATGATAATAATGAGGTTTCCAGCCCCAGACACGTCATGATAGTAGTCACTTCATACAATATGCTCCGGGTGGGGGGAAGTAGCCTTATTCTTTCTTTGATTTCCCAGAGACCCCAAGGAACTACATGCGACAGAGTTACATGGGCCTTCTGCTCAAGCTTGACAAGAGTGTGAAAGTCACAAGGCCCACAGATAAGATACGCTGAGCCATGTATAGATACATACTGGCTTCTCTTCAAATTCCCGCCAGAGTTCCTGACTCCAGACATGTCCCTCTCAGGGAGTTCTTAAACATTAAGAGGTAGGATTTATAGCATATACTGCTGTAGGGGAGTGCAGTGTTAGAGGCTTCAACATACTATGTCCAACTTTATGCGGTTAGATGCTAATGACATATTTAAGAAGGCAAAGACATTTCATGTATCACACATAATTAAACAGCCAGCCAACAGGAGCAGCCAAATACAAACTAATCAACAGCCAGTCACACTTAACTGAACAGCTCCCATCACTCAAATGAACAGCCAATCATACACAGTCATTCATCCAAACATATATAAACAGCAAATTATATACAACTATACAAGCAGCCGACCACACAGAACTGAACAGACTGTGCTTGTATGATCTACTGACACAATTGGGCCTGAAAGGACAATGAAGAACAAGGACACCTTGGCCTGATGAAATTGCTGAAAAGGCATCATGCTGGTTATGGAACAACCACAACAGGCCATTATGTATTTAACAAAAACGTTGCTTCCACAACAACTACAGGTAGATAATTAGGTAAAACTAACAGTGAATTTGAATCTGCAAACAGGAAGCTACAGACTTTCATAAATGGATGCTTGCATAGTATCTTCTTCTTTGATCCATAACCACCAACCGTCAAAGCAGTCAGCGGCCATCACGCCTGGTGGCGTCTTGTAGGGCAGCAACAAATTGATTCCACTTTGCTCGGTCGGCGGTCATCCTTCGTACAGTGCATAGTATAGAAGGGTTGAAATGATATGGTAAGGTCACCAGGCAGAGTTACACAGTGCTAAAGTTTTAGCAGTTTTACAATAGTGAACTATTTGACAGCCATGATCTTTGACTTTGACTTTTCTGATCCCCTAGGTTACGAGTTTTTTCATTCTGTTTTCCTGAAAGCCGTGATAAAAAATAATTACAAAGTCCAGAGAAATGACATGATGTATCATGTTTGGACACTTACTGTCTTCCCTTCAGATTCCTGCCAGAGTTGCGGACACCAGACACGGCCCTATTTGTGTTGTCTTCATCACAGGTGTTACCAAAGCTGTCCGTGCCATAGACCAGTCGGAATGGGTCACCCTTTGTAACTGAGAAAGCTGCAATGAAAATCTGGAGGGGGGAAAAAAGAAAGAAATTATATCCAGAGCAAATCTTCCTCATAAAGATAACAAATATTCTAGAATTTTACTTAACCCAGTGGTGGCTTGTGAGTTTTATTAGTGTTGCATGGAGTGTGGGAATACATGTAGTCCATACCTTGTGACTGTCTTGTGTAGGTCTCTGGGGTCTTTTAACAGACAAAGAATAGGGATAATACACCAATCAGACAATTTGTGTGGCAACTCTTATAAGGTTGTGTTGTGCACATGGCGTGCAAATTTATCATGTGCAACAAATTGCAACAGAAACCACTTCTGCAAGAGAACATGACTGGTTGATCAAGCTTCTTGCAAGGGGATCAGCAGTAGTTGTCACTCCATCCAACTGATTACACATAGCGCTTTAATGCTCTTGAAGTTCTGCCTCTGTAAATGACATAATTGCTTTTATCGTCTGCCTATGGCAGACTGGTGAATGTGTTGTAATGATTAGCAGTCGTAGCTCATCTACTGGAGATGCATTGCTCTCTATAAGTACTCACACTTACAACTGAACCTCAGTTAAACAATGCACATTTTGGTTTGCGGAAAGTAAGGGTATACAATGATATATAGCTATAAGACACACCTGTGGGAAAAACAATAATTTGAGCATGTTATAACATAGAAAAAGGTCAAGGTCGTGCCTTACAAGTACTGCCGTAGGGGAGTCAAGTGTGAGAGACTTCACTATACTAGGTTCAGCATTCCAAGAGGTGGAGTGACCAGTTCCTTCCTCGCTGCCTTTTCCTTCCCTAACTCAAGAGAAAAGTTAGATACCCATTTACAGCTGGGCAGACTGGAGCGTGTTGATTCTGTGAATCGAACCCAGCAATTTTGCCATGAGAGACCAGAGCTCTAACAACTCCACTCTGTTAATTGAATGCTCAAGATAAGATATACAATATATTTTTGTAGATCAGGATTAACATTTCGACACAGCAGACAGGAGGAATCTCTGGAATGTTCCAGAACTAGGATTCTTGAGTAACTTTCCTCCCTCTTATGGACATATATACATACAAGCACACATTACTACATAATATAAATGTATGTACTTAGACATATAGACTGACTGAAAAGTCGTTTCCTAGTTTTAAATTGTTATTACTTCATTCATGTCATAAACAATTTTATGAAACGTCAAAATAAAGACAATTGGTAATCACCAATAGAACGTTGCGGATCGTTCAGCACAGAATATTCTCTTGGAGTTATTTCCCATTAGCAGATTTTCGTGCTTTAGAAATGTTTCGTGGACATGTATCGTAGTGTGCAAGTATCGATTGTAATTAGAAACTGTCACACTATTTGAGGTTAAAAACGTTGCGACAATTATAAACATAATACATTTAAAAAAAAAAAGGATAGACTTAATATGACGGACCGACTTTAGAATTGATGTACGAAAGTCGGTCTGTCAAATTAGCAGTCTATCCCTTGTCCGTCAGTCAGTCATAAGGAGTACATCAGTCAGTCACTCGGTCCGTCAGTCACTCGGTCCGTCAGTCAATAAATGAATCAGTCCACTAGTAAGTTAGACATTTAATATTTCGTCAGTCTGTGAGTCAGTCGGAAGGGGGAGGGGGGGTTCTTATAAAAAAATTAATTACGACAAATAAAAGTCAGTTGAACAATAGCCTCATGATAACTCCTGTGAATATTCTACGCGTAACGATTGGCAACGTTCTGCTGGAGATTAAAAAAAAAACACAAAACAAACTTAGGCCTACTTGTCGCATGACAGTTATGGCCTAATGTTTTGAGATTTGTTTATTTTTGTGTATCAAATTCGTATAAGTGTGGATATAAACATTTAAAAATAAAAAGCGACTTTTCGATTACCCTGTACATACAGGTGAATACATATTGGTGTACAGATATAGGGGAAAATATATTATGAATGAAAGTACATGCAGGAAATAGTTAGTTATTTACATAGGTAAAATAGTTAAAGTTGTTAATATCGACAAAGTTGTATAATTACAGACATTAGCTGTTAGTAAATTTGTATATAACCTTTGTAAATATAGGCACTAGTTTGTTATTTATACTTTTCTAACACTAAAAATACTACAAAAATGTACCATACATCAATAAATGAAAATTTGCTCTTATCATGTAACTTACGTATATGAAAATTACATAGCAACCGAAGCCGGAGCTATCGACTTTAACACTGACAACGGTTTTGTGTGTTTGCGTCATCAGTTATTGCTATGGGCGGAACGTCAATACAAGATGTTAGACCACGTGAAATATGTGGCTGAAACGTCTAAGACATCGTGGTAGAGTGGTTAGAGCACTTGCTGGTTTGAAACCAGGTTGCATCATTCAACTTTCAGGCGGTAAAATGTCACTGCTGCAGCAGAGGATAATGCAAACGCCAGAAGCGCAAGACTTTTATATAATTTCCAGACTGCAACATTGATGGGTGGGAAAAAGTTTGTGACGGGAGGGGACGCCTAAGAGAACTAGATATATATAGGGTATATCAGTCGTCCACAAGGGATTTGTTATCTAATGCGGAGACAAGTTAACTATTGCGGATAAAAGTATAAATATAATTTATGTAAGAAGCGAGTATGACTCATATATTTTTTCCAAACCCCCTTTCACCCTACCGTGACACAACGTGACAAAATATTGCCCCCCCCCCCCTTTTTTTTTTCACTGCATGACGTCATATGTGGAGTGGGCGACCCCCAATAGAATGATAACAAAGACGGGGAAACAGGACAGGCAGCAGCAGAAATGTAACCGATTGACGTTCTAAATGGATGGGTGCGCAGAACAGAAGGATTGAAATCCCCATCATAACCCTCCACTCCCAAAGGAACATAGGCCTTCAACAAACACATGCCAAGTCCTCCTGTCAAGTGCCATCATCTCAAGTTCTTTCCACGTTCTCCTCATCATTTTCACCTCTGTTTCCAGCTCTCTTCTCCATGTGCTTCTCTTGTGCCCTGGGGGTTCCAGAACAAGGACTGCCTTGTAATGCTATCAACAGGTTTCCTCAGTGTGTGTCCTATCCATCGCCATCGTCTTCTTCTCATCTTTTGTTCCAATAGCACTTGTCTAGTTCTTGTCATCAGTTCCACGTTGGTAACCTTGTCATACCATTTTAATCCCTCTATTCTACGCAAGCACCCATTTATGAAAGTCTGTAGCTTGTTGGTTGTTGTCTTTGTTGTTCTCCATGTCTCAGAGCCATACAATAGGACTGACTTCACATTTGAGTTGAAGATTCTTATTTTCGTGTTGGATCCGATTTCTCTTGATCTCCATATATTTCCCAATGCAAGAGGAGCTTTCATTGCATTGGGAAGGATTGAAATGATACAAGAAAATCACCACGTGGAACAAGACCAAAGACACTGAGAAAACCAGCTGAAATTATTACAAGGTAGTCTTTGTTTTGGAATCCACAGTATAAGAGGAAAAGAGGGAGACATCAAAACACACGGAGAATGTTAGAATGTTAATGAAGACAGCCATTAAAGGAATGAAGAACAGACGGAAAGATCTTAAAGGATGGCACCAGACAAGAAAGCGTGTCGTGAATTTGTTAGTCAATGCTCCGGGGGGGGGGGGGGGGGGGGGGGGCTCTGATGGGTAAAGATGATGATTATGGGGGGGGGGGGGGGGGCGGGCGAGACGGACTCTGATGGGTAAAGATGATGATTATGGCATTTGGAAAAGCTTTATTTGAAATAAATGCGAATTATAACACAAACATTTTTTTAAACATTCAGTCAGTAATGAGAGATCATTTTCGATGGTCATACTGTTTTAGTTCAATAAACTTCTTTCCTGGGTTTGGCTGAAGTTAAAGCAATATTTTTAATAAGTTCTTTTAAATATCATGCTTTTTATATCGTAGATATACTTTGGTCATGAACAAATTAAGGTTCGCATGCTCAAGGTTACACACAAACTGTAAATTATAAACAACGTCATAAAGCAACGCCCTACAAACAATTAGTAGAAGCTGAAATTATTGACATAATAATATCACTATAGAAACAATCATGGCAATAAAACTTCTATAAATATAACGCCATTGCTACAAATAAACGAAGACACACTTTAGTATCTACTACAGAATTAAACTCACGATAGTAGCCGAAAATACACTTGGCTACAGCTCGCGACTGACACGACTTTCAGATAAGAAACGAGACAATTACAGAGACAAGATATTAAATCTCATTTTCCAATCTTGTATAATTATTTACAAACGCTTGAAAACAGCGGTTACAGTCGAGAGACAAGGCCAACTGTGTTTTATCAATGTTCACATTTGTATTGCATCTTTTCAGAGCTTCTTAAAAAATCTATAACTCCCCAAGAAATTATATACGAAACACAAGACAAACCGCACAATTATTTCCCAATCAATATCTGTACAGAATGTATCGATCTGCTTCAAGACGTCAGCAGACGTCCCCTTCAAGTTACATAAAATTGCTGATGTTTTGGTTTTTGAAGGATTACATTGATTCCTTTATTTTCCGCTTCCTGGCTGTGTTTTTTCCCCCTTCTAAATGCTGTTGTTTACTGACGTCTATATGACCTCACTGTTGTATGCTCAATACTTAATGGATGCTTGAGGCATCTGTCGTGTTTGTTTAAAAAAATAAATTAAAATCAAACTTTTCGAGCAGTTGAAGAAAACTCAAGTGACGCTCATAGTAATTAACTGTAGAGAAAGGAATTCCAGAACGTGGTTCCTAAAGCCAGAAATAGACCAAATTCGAGAACAAAAAAGTAGGACAGCGTGTTTCCGTTTACCTCAGAATAAATATTAAAGTGTTCTTAGATGATTTCATTCATTGATCATGCCTCCGTGGTATTTGTGTTCGGAGATCACATGATATATGAATGTTTTCGAAGCTCCGTCATTGGATAAACAACAGGAAACATGTTCAATGCAGTATTTAATAGTCCTAAAAATACCAACAGGCTCATGTGACGGTGATTCCACTTATTTTTGTTTTATCAATATAAAACAGAGAGGTATTTTCCAAACATTTGCTTGTTTTAAAATCTGACTGCGAGAAACGTAATGCTTCAGAAATAGCACATTACGTCATCAAGATTGCATTAAAAAACAAAAACCGCGCGATGACGTAGAGAGGAGGTTTCCAGGTCTTCATAAACTTGAATTACAAACCAGAATAGAAACTCGAAATAAAAATTCATCTTTACGTCATATCCTCCTTTATCGTCATTGCCACCGGTGTGAACAATCTTAAAAAAAAACCCAGAACACATCAGGTCAAACTGTCACCGGAACCTGACATTAAAGAAAGATTTTCCTTGTGGCCGGATATGTCAACAACAAAAAATATCGGCCGTAACAGAACAACAACTACATCATAATATGCGATAACAACTACAGCATACTGATGAGGATGGGAGGATCGAGGGCAGGGGTTCTCAACTGGGGTTCCGTGGAACCCTAGGGGTTCCGCAAGAGGTCGCTTAGGGTTCCCCAAGAGGTCGCTTAGGGTTCAGTGAGATCGTGAATAAAAAAAGTAATCGTCATTTTTGAAAACTTTGCACGCTGAGCGATGATAGCGCTTGCAGTGGTGGACAATGACCTAGCAGCCCCGTAAGGCATTGTGCAATAGAACCGTGTTCACTCTAGCACACTTCATATTTGATTAGCATCTTGTAGAATTGAAATTTGTGATAAGCATTTCAGGCCTACTTGGATGAGGTTAAAAAAAACAGGAAGGAAATTAAAAAAAAAAAACCTTCTGAAGTTCTTCTACATAGACTACTGATATCCTTTGTGCGGAGGGGAAACCACACAAAAATAGTAGGCTAATAAGTTGGCCAAAATAAACAGATCCACAGAAAAAAATCATTCTCTGCTCAAAAGAGCATTGACAATTTTTATTGGATTATTATATTTACAACTTACTTGTCACGTGGGCTGTAGATATAATAATTTTATGGAGGGGTTCCATGAGACCTGAAAATTATTTCAAGGGTTGAGAAAGGCAGGTCTAGCGAGTCAAAGAAAGCATACAGACATGATATATATATATATATATATATATATATATATATATATATATATATATATATATATATATATATATATATATATATATATATATATATATATATCTCGCAGTTATATATATTCGCGCGAACGAGAACAGAAAAATGAATGAGCACGAGAAAGAAAGAGATAGATAGATTTTTTTTTTTTTAACCAGCGGCACTTGGGCTTTCAGCCCTTCGGCCCAATGACATGTCATTGCGAGGCTGGGGAGCCTATGGACTTTCCTTCCAACCCGGTCAGTAGCTTCGCTCCTTCCCATCCACAGAGGGTTTATCTCAGGAGCCGTTCAGGTTATTCAGTCAATATCCAGGTCGATGACACTTCTTCAAATGCCACGCCCGGGCTTGAACCTCGAACACCTGATCGCCAGCGCGATGTGGTAACCATTACACCAGCGCGGCTCCCAGATAGATAGAAAGATAGATATATAGATAAACAGATATATAGATAAATAGATAGATAGATAAATTGATAGATAGATAAATGGATAGATAAATAGAAAGATGGATAGATAGCTACATAGATAAAAAAGATGATGATTATGATGATGATGAAATAATCCCTTTAGCTGTGAGCAGGTAGCTCTTGACAACCCATTGCCTCTCTGACAAAGGTGCAAGTCTTCCTCAGTTGTTGTGATGATGTGTAGAGTGTATTGTGGATGGTTGGGTGCGATGGGAGTAGCTGGTGTCGCAGGTCAGTTAGTCTTGGGCACTGTAACAGTAGGTGTTCAACTGATTCCTCATGGTGGTGGCAGTGCCGACAGTTTGGTTCACGTAGTGGGTCTATTCTATTTAAATGTTTATTGACGGGGGCATGGCCTGTTCTCAACTGGAAAATTAGACTCTGATCTCTTCTTTTCAGTTGTTTAACTGGATCTTGAGGGTTTAGATAGATAGATAGATAGATAGATAGATAGATAGATAGATAGATAGATAGATAGATAGATAGATAGATAGATAGATAGATAGATAGATAGATAATTGCACGGAGAAGGAGAGGTTAGAGGAACAGTAGACGGATGATAACAGAAATACGACAAAATATTTCGTGTACTCACCATTCCGCAAAGAAAAAAAACGAAGATGAGGAGAGTGAAGATGTCTGTACATCCTCTATTTCGTCTCGGATTACTCAGCAAGCCTTTCTCCTCTTTTATGTCCTGAGGAATGCAAAAGCATAACGTCTCACTGACAAAACAAACATGCATACTGATCACAGACACGACTTTTTACTAATACAAGATTTGTACTGGTCAAAAACATCATTTCTCGCTAATATAATGCTAACAATGGTCAGACACTACATCTTGATAATATAACATTCGTACTGGTGTGACGAGCCAATCTTCAATCTTTACATTTTTCTGTGCTATCCATTTATCTTTTTTCTGTGTCCTTCCTTTTCCTTTTTCTCACCCGCACCTTGACGTTGTTTTCGCTTTCAAAGTTCATGGTTCTCTTATCATTTTTAGTCACTCCCTAACTTTACCCGAGTGCTTGGCCTATTATTGAAACAACATCGACTTCTGTTTGTGCAGAGCGAACTCACTATATTGACTTTTCGCTATCACCAGCTCCAGAAGAAAAAGAGTCTACACTGAGCAGCATTCCTATTGTTAACGTCTGGGAAGATACACAAACCATGTTATCATAGGTTCCAATATGAATGGACAGACGGTATCGGGAGATAAGTACGGTAGTCAGTTCGCAAATGACGTGTTGAAAGACGTCAATCTGGTTAAAGATTAAGACACGGACAGTAAGATAATAAATGTGATTTTGGAGCATGAAAATGCTACGTAATCACTTCCACCCTTACCTTGTTGTAATAAACAGTTACAAAGAAATAACATCTTGAAGGAGATTATAATGTTAGATATGTGAAGAAGTCAGTTTGTAAATATGACAGGCGAAACGGAAGAAGCGAGACCTTATATTGTCACGAAAGACAGGCAAATGAATTTGTAAATAACATATAAAGGAAATATCTTGTATGTCATGCAGAATGTTCTTCTGCAAACAAACTACTTCTGATTGGAGCTTTTTTTCCAACGAAACCATATGGACGTGTGAGCAAAAATGTCCCTTATAATCTTCAAAAATTTAAGATTGCTTCATTGCATAACCATATTTCAAGAAGAAGACATTTCAGACAGCCAGAATAGCAAATAGAAACAGGATTCCAACATAAGGACAGGACCAAGTATTTGAGGATCCTCTGATATCAGACAGAAAGAAAACTCGACTAAAGTACTGGAAACTACGAGTCCTAGGAACCTACATACAAAATAACAGTGGGATTATAATTAAAGTAATATCCCGACCATCTGTAAGACATCCTTTTAAAACCAGAGGATCGACCCTATTCGGAAGTTTTCCCCGTGCAAGTAGTCTGTAAATTCATTCCTGGTAATCGGGATAAGATGTAATATGTAAATTTTATCATTTCATATTTTTGCATTTAACACGTGTAAATTGCTCGTGGGTGTATAGGTTCAAACGAGGCTGGCAACCTCAGTATATAAAATGATTGGATTCATGAACCATCACAGCAAGAACTGGTGACTGCTTCATACGGGATTCCGCACAAGGAACCTAAAAGCAGAGATAGCCCCAGACCTCATGTGGAGCAGGGAGTGGATGATGATGATGACACTTTGGTGTTCATATTTATTATATTAACGTTTTAATGCGTTCGTGTGTATAATCAAACATGCATTAAATAATGAAATGGTTGTTTTCCACTGTCCAAATGCACTTTCATCCGACTCACTGGGTTGAACATTAATGCTCAGGGAGGGTATAGTTTCTGAGGAAGATGAAGTGGTGGAATGGAAGAGGAGGGCGCCTGATTCTCATGTCAGGAAACTCTATACGTAGAAGAGGCATTTGTTTTCTCTCAGTTTGTGGTACACGTTTGTGGTACAAGTCTGTGGTTCAAGTTGCCAGCAGTTTATGCTAGACGCCTACATCAGACGGCTAGTTAAGTATAACTGTCAGGGCCAGCTAAAGAACTTTCTTTAACGATAGCCACTGCTTCAGTGTTTCACAAAAACCCTATTTTAACTTTGTTAACTATAATTGATTATTAAATTTGTTATCTGTAAATACAACTTGATAGCTAATTTAATCATTATTGAGTGAATTGCGCCCGTATGTCTCAGTTAATTTTAATACATAATCATTCAGAGCTATGAAAGTTATATTTTACTGAATCATTTCAGCTAGGGACTAAACAAATACGAGCACATTTCTTTTTCCTCACAAAAGGGGCGGTAAGATAAAAAGTTCATGGCAGCTTAGATAATCTCAGTTGTTATGCTTGATTTCTTAAAATTTATGTGAGGCTCCCTGAAGTAAACGCATCATTCTTCAATTAATATCTATGCCAAGAGTAATCTTGAGCGAAGGTTGATACCTTTGAATACCCTCAACATTATACACAAGTTTGGCCATTGTTTGATCACTACTGCAGAGCAGGGGAAACATGCAGCAACTGGTAATAAAACTTTAAAACTAATATAACATTAGCACTGGTCAAAAACACAGCAGCTCGCTAACATAACATTTGAACTGGTTTTTTTTTTTAAACGTGTATTATAAACGTTTTTTTTTTGTAGTTACCAATACATGTGTTTTATTGGCGAGAATTTTTTTTTTTTTTTTTTTTCGGAGAACAAATGACACAGAAGAGGGAAGTTTGGCGTGAACTTGATGAAATCCTGTGCTTCACAGGGATGTAAAGGGCAATAAACGAATGAACAGCGAACAATCTTGTGATATTTATTTTTATTAACACGACTTTCATTTTTGAGTAGGCAGCAACAACCAGGTACCCTACACGTAGACAAACTGACGATTTTAGCAGCATTCCGCACCCAAAAATAATAATAAATAAATAAAAATAAATTTAAAAAAAATATTTAGTTTACAAGAAACAGTTGTCGTCTGCTTTTTTGCTTTCTTATTGCGGTAGACAACTCATCTTCTCTCAGCCCACACGTAACAAGTCTCTAAGAACGACGGACTGAAATAACATGGCTTGTCTGCGCACATAAGATTGTGTTACTAGGTGAACTAACTCAGTTTAATTAAATACTCATTACATTTTAGGATCACCATTAAGTTTGACACAAGGCCCACTTTATTTTATGACATTTCAATCAAAAAATAGCTTCAAAGATAAATAGCATAGCGAATATACAGTGACATAAGCATGCTACTTATTCATCATCATCTCAACCCGTAACACGTCATGGGTCGTAGGGGTGCCATGGTGGAAGCATCAGCAGACAGGGTGTGGTGGGTTGATATTAATTATATATTTATATCTGTGTAGCAGATGTGAAGTCAGCTATGCAAGCTCCTGAGGAAGTTTACCTTCTAACTATATGTCAGGAAACCTGTCTTGCTTCCACCAATGACTACCACCCACTATGTATGTTATCCCCAATTTATAAGTTCTGATGTATGGATGTTGTGTAGCTACGTGTCTAGGGTATATGCAATGTATGTGCAGAAAATAACAACAACCACACTTTAAGGTTAATAAACAATTAAGTAAACAACTCCCTATTGAATTTTGGTCTGAACAATTTTTTTCAAATGTATTAAGTATAATTGAGTTGATTCATAAAAAAAAATTAAGATTAAACATCTATATACAGTTACACACAATCTAGTTTCACTACTAAAGTCTTTTTATTTCTGACTAGGAAGTGTTCTTGTTGTAATACTCTATTCCAAACTAAAGCACATATTTTGGGGAATCACTACTGTCATCATTTTATTTAATCTGGTTGAAATATCAAATTGTGGAGAATAGTTCAGTGAATTCACAAGGCCCCAAAACACAGGGCTTATCTTAAGATAGGTGTCGAAAATTCTGCGATGTCCTGGTTATAAGTCTTCCTGCTCACAGCACTGCTCAGCTTTCATGATTCAAGATAAGGTAGGGCCCTCAAATCATATGGCCTCGAACAGGTACCAGGGTTGAACAACAACGTGACTGGCTCACTTCAGTTTCACACCCAGAAACTCGAAATATCGAATTTTTTCACTATGTAAGTTAATTACAGGCCATAAATGGTCACACAAGATCTCCTGCTGAATAACAGAACAGCGAAGGCATCTGATCACACTTGTCTGTAAACGTTATTAACTTTACATGTGAAAGTTTAAATTGAAAGTGGCAAGGAACGCTCGTCTTTCTGAGTATTTATTTCACTTTCTTAGTTATGCTCAGCAACCAATCAGGGGACTTCCGTTCCTACGCGTCTTTTTTTCAAAAGTTAACCTACTATTTTCAAATCAGGAGACACCCCTTTCTATTGCCTCAATATGGCTAGCTTCAGTAAAGAAATCCCATGCACGTCTATATATGTCTTCATTCTACCATATCGCTAGTATTATCTGTCATGTTAATCCAGAACGAAAATATTTACTTAGTCTACCGTTCGTCATCTAATGTATAAGGTTTCACACTTCTGGCTATTATTTTTACCATTTTCGTCTTTCCTTTATATTTATTCAAATAACATATATTTCTTTCTACATTAAGATAATATATTTAGACTAAAGAATATTATATAGTTAACAACTAATTAGTAGCATTTTAATCTTCATTTTTAGTCTTTATTTTTCCTATCGTTCGTTTAGGCCATTTAGTTTCAGTTTAGAAATTCAAACGAGCTCTATGAATTTCCCCCGTTCTCTCCCTTGTCTTTTCCAAGAAATACACCATTTCTAAGTATACTACCATTCACGCGTGCGTATTGGGTAAGGCTTGCAAGTCTGTAACGTCACATTGGCATTTTCAACTATCGGCGTTTTACACGTTAACCCTTTAGGAACCGAGAAATAAAACTAGTCTTACAACTGGGGGGAATTTTGCGAGACCATATGTGGGCGTGTTGTACATACAGATTGTATTTTACGACATAATGTCCCCCGTTAGAAAAGCTTGCAATGGTAATGCAACTTTCAATATCTGTATGACAACCACGATCCACCTGCTTTTCTCTGCCTCAAAGTGATCATGAATTTATTGCAGTGGGTTCTTTCAAAGTAAGCATAACTCAAGAAAGCTGCCCCAGACCTCTGCAATCCAAGAGTCTAATTCAGCTGCAGATATTACTGTCTGTCTTATGCTGATATAAATCAAGTTTCACCATTCCTCTTCACTGAGTCTGTCCCAGGACATGTCCAGAGAGTATTAGACGTCCCTCAAGTTTGCAATAGTTATGAAGGATAATCTATAAATGGTGCTGGCAGAGTAATATAGGGGTTCCAGTAATGTCATTATCTGCCTGGCTAAACATTTGGAGTAGTTTCCATCCAAAAGCATCATTCAAAGTCAATGTGCTCCCTCCGAAGTGCACACAGCCTTCCATTGGCCTGAGCTCAGGCTTGACTGAATTTGGAACATCCTTTACTATTTTCCATATATAATTCTATAATGTGCCACTCAAATGGAGGCCATATTCACCACTGTAAACTTATCCTTACTATAATTTTGGTGAATTAATATGAAATGTGGGGAATGAGTTTCTGCATCAGAAATCAATCCGTCCTTAGCATTGTTATGTAATATGTGTGATCTCAATCCACTGTCCGTCCAATACTTCCAAACGGATTGTATAGGCGCGGTCAACTATCTCTGTTACCGGGGCCTTTATACTGCTAAATTAATAGCCATATTGTGAGGTGAGAGTGACATTAGGCCAACTACCCAACCTTCCGCTCCCCACTCTCCTCGAATGATCACTTAGTTTTGGGTTCAATTCTGGCTGATTATCATCAATGCTAATGTTTGCCAGTTCCCGGACTGCGGCTTCAAACTGAGTCTGGGATGACTGGGTTTTGATTATGTTTTCTCTGGGTGCCATATGCAGAGATGCTAATGTGAATATTTGTGGGGAAGACTGTTTTTGGAAAGGGGTTTTCCTATCCACTGTGTCTACCCTATCCTGTTTATTTATACTTTTACTTTCCTTCTTATTTTTAGGCCCATATTTTTTTTTTCACGCTGCTTTCTTAGCATGGGAGTATTATTTTTTCCACCCTGTGGAGTTTACCGTGCAGCACTGGTCGCAGGCGTCAACAAATTTATCAATGTCTTCAGCTATACCTGGCCAGAAATATGCTACAGATGTCCTTTGACGTGTCGTACCCATCTTCTGGTGTACACCGTCTGGTAGAACATGTGCTTGTGCCATCACGTTTTCCCTATAACTTCTGGGCAGCACTAGCTGTCCCTCCCTGTTGGATCCTGCTCTAGCTTTCCTGTAGAGCAGTCCCTCCTTCATATAAAATTGTCCCTTTCTAGGGTGTGTATGGCTGTTTGGCAGTTTGCCAAAGCAAGGTTTTAATGATTTATCCTTTTCCTGGGCCTGTCTCATCTGCTTTGGATGAATAGTTAGTGGTGGTGTGTCCTCCTTTCTAGGGGTCGACCTGACCTGAAGTGTGGTCATTACAACAGGTTTTACCGGGCTTCCTAGAAACACATATTTCTTTCCTAACACCAGCGGGTAATTAGGGTCTTCACACACGGCTGCTCTAATCACTCCTTCCACGTACCTTGTCTTAACATTGATCTCGGCTACTGGAAGTGTCATGGTGGCTGTTCCCATGAGGGCCCCTTGTATCTCCACTTTCTCTGTGGTATACTGGTCAGGGTGCACCAGGGTTGCACTCACGACTGAGTCATATTCCAATCCGGAATCATAAAGGCACCTAACGGTGGCTCCATTACATAACACTTCTTCACAGGTGGGGGGATGTTGAAGATTAATATGATTCTCTGTCAGTTTCTTCCTCCCCTTGTCCACTGTGATAATGCATGCCGCGCGATATGGAGGAACTTTCCTACCACAGTCAATAGTATTATGGTTTTGCATCCTACAGATTTTACACCATTTTCCCTCTGGTCTGTAGGATTGCCTTTCATTACATTGCGAGTTTCTGTCACGTTGTTCGTACCTGGGCCTATCATAGTTTTGGTTTATTCTTGGGTTATGATCCCTAGTATCAAATTGGTTTTGATTGCCTTTATTATGTTCTAATTGCTTCTTCCTAGCTCCAGCCAACTCTGACTGGGCTGCTAGATATCTTTCAGCTACATTTAAAATATCCACCAGTCTCTCTGCACCCTGTTCTGTGAGAAACTTTCTCAAGTCTGGAGCCATGGACTCTCTAACCTGCTCCATCATAACCATTTCCTTTAAATCTTGGGTTTTCCCCAAAGCAGTCCATTTCTCCAAATAGGTCTCTAGTCGGGCCGAAAACTGGTGGTAGGTCTCCCCCGTGAGTAATTTAGCCTGTCTAAATTTCTTCCTATAAAATTCACAGTTTTTCTCGTATCTGACCAATAGTGCATGTTTAAGAATGTCATAATCGTCTTGGTCATCTTTACTGAGCTTGGAAAATACTTCATAAGAATTTCCCCTAAGTCCCTGGGATACTTTAAGGCTCCACTTATCCTTCTCCAACCCATATGTTGTAGCTAAACTTTCAAAACGGCTAAGGAAGGACTCAATATCATCGTCTTTCTCAATAAAAGGATCCAAATGAAACCCCATGGCTGATGAGGAGGCCCCCTGGCGTGCAGCTGAGTCGGAAGTGGATGGGCTAGTTCCATTTTCAGGAGCATGGCCTTGTAACTCTAACTCTCTTAGTCGTAACTCATGCTCCCGCTGTAACCTTTTATCTTCTGCTTCTCTTTCAGCAGCCAGTCTTTTGTCTTCCCTTTCCGCCTCCAACCTCTTTTCTTCTTTCTCTCGTTCCGCCTCCCTCTGTAGACGTTTTTTCCTCCTTCTCAGCCTCAAGTTTCTTTTCCTCCAACTGCAGCCTCTTAATCTCAGCCTCCCGATCAGCCTCTAATTTCTTAAGTTCTCTAGCATCTTCTAACATAATTCGTTTCTCCTCCGCCAATCTATCAGCCTCTAATTTCTTAGCCTCCCTAGCATCTTCCCTTTCTCTGGCTATAAATTTATCAACCTCTGCTGTAACATAATCAATTAAAATCTGTCCATCCATACCCATTTCCTTCGCAGTCTGCACAGCAGAAGATCTGTACTTGGCCAATTCTGCCATCTTACTATTCTAACCAATGTGATTTAAATAAACCAAAATATCTAATTAATCTCTAATTAACAGGACAACACAGAGCAATGTCAATTCACCAAAACCTCCACTTATTTACTTATTATATAACTTTGGAAATCCCGGACGAGCCAACCCCACTATATGTACTAGAAGAAGGTTCAAAATCCCGGCTTGGCCCCCAATATATGTGGTGGGTTGATATTAATTATATATTTATATCTGTGTAGCAGATGTGAAGTCAGCTATGCAAGCTCCTGAGGAAGTTTACCTTCTAACTATATGTCAGGAAACCTGTCTTGCTTCCACCAATGACTACCACCCACTATGTATGTTATCCCCAATTTATAAGTTCTGATGTATGGATGTTGTGTAGCTACGTGTCTAGGGTATATGCAATGTATGTGCAGAAAATAACAACAACCACACTTTAAGGTTAATAAACAATTAAGTAAACAACTCCCTATTGAATTTTGGTCTGAACAATTTTTTTCAAATGTATTAAGTATAATTGAGTTGATTCATAAAAAAAAATTAAGATTAAACATCTATATACAGTTACACACAATCTAGTTTCACTACTAAAGTCTTTTTATTTCTGACTAGGAAGTGTTCTTGTTGTAATACTCTATTCCAAACTAAAGCACATATTTTGGGGAATCACTACTGTCATCATTTTATTTAATCTGGTTGAAATATCAAATTGTGGAGAATAGTTCAGTGAATTCACAAGGCCCCAAAACACAGGGCTTATCTTAAGATAGGTGTCGAAAATTCTGCGATGTCCTGGTTATAAGTCTTCCTGCTCACAGCACTGCTCAGCTTTCATGATTCAAGATAAGGTAGGGCCCTCAAATCATATGGCCTCGAACAGGTACCAGGGTTGAACAACAACGTGACTGGCTCACTTCAGTTCACACCCAGAAACTCGAAATATCGAATTTTTTCACTATGTAAGTTAATTACAGGCCATAAATGGTCACACAAGATCTCCTGCTGAATAACAGAACAGCGAAGGCATCTGATCACACTTGTCTGTAAACGTTATTAACTTTACATGTGAAAGTTTAAATTGAAAGTGGCAAGGAACGCTCGTCTTTCTGAGTATTTATTTCACTTTCTTAGTTTATGCTCAGCAACCAATCAGGGGACTTCCGTTCCTACGCGTCTTTTTTTCAAAAGTTAACCTACTATTTTCAAATCAGGAGACACCCCTTTCTATTGCCTCAATATGGCTAGCTTCAGTAAAGAAATCCCATGCACGTCTATATATGTCTTCATTCTACCATATCGCTAGTATTATCTGTCATGTTAATCCAGAACGAAAATATTTACTTAGTCTACCGTTCGTCATCTAATGTATAAGGTTTCACACTTCTGGCTATTATTTTTACCATTTTCGTCTTTCCTTTATATTTATTCAAATAACATATATTTCTTTCTACATTAAGATAATATATTTAGACTAAAGAATATTATATAGTTAACAACTAATTAGTAGCATTTTAATCTTCATTTTTAGTCTTTATTTTTCCTATCGTTCGTTTAGGCCATTTAGTTTCAGTTTAGAAATTCAAACGAGCTCTATGAATTTCCCCCGTTCTCTCCCTTGTCTTTTCCAAGAAATACACCATTTCTAAGTATACTACCATTCACGCGTGCGTTTTGGGTAAGGCTTGCAAGTCTGTAACGTCACATTGGCATTTTCAACTATCGGCGTTTTACACGTTAACCCTTTAGGAACCGAGAAATAAAACTAGTCTTACAACTGGGGGGAATTTTGCGAGACCATATGTGGGCGTGTTGTACATACAGATTGTATTTTACGACACAGGGTCCTCCACTGCTCTCTATCCTCAGCAATGCGTACAAGTGTGGAAAAACCGTGTCCTGTCCATTCTTTGATGTTATCAGCCCAGGATTTTCTTTGCCTTATTCTTCTCCGTTTACCTTCAACTGTTGCTACTCATTACCGAGAAGATAAAGCGATAATTTTGAGAGAATCGGCCATTGCACACTCAAATACCGTCTGCTCAACATATTAACAAACGGACAGACAGATATGTGTCCGTGTGGGAATGACAATTGAACAGTAGACCAGTCCGCCAAAACTGTCGGCTTCACGAGAAGAACATATAAACATCATGGCTTTCATTAACATCTTTAAGAAAGAAATTGTGCGGGGACGAGAGTAGCCTGAAACAGACTGCACATTTTATGACAGAAATAGATGTCATTACCTGAGAGTTGAATCGTTGTATTTCCGGAGGGTCTCTGTGAAGGCTGAGAAAGAATGGGTCTCCTGCTTTTTTCATGCATGTCGTAAGAGGCAACTCATACGATGTAATGCATGGGGATTAGAACTTCCCCATATTAAACAAATTACTATATATATGAGTGAGTTTGCGGCAGGCTTCCTGCAAGAGAACAGGCTGTGCCCTTTATTTCAGTCAACAAGACATATCGACATTTTAAAAAAAAATTCATTCAGCACACATTCTCTCCTCGCTACAATTCTCAAAGTGGACGAACTGTAGCTGTGCTCACTTACTGTATTCATCAAAATAATTCTGAAACTGTGCAAATTATTTTCTCAGCTCATCGGTAGCTTTCTTGAACTGCACAAATTATAGTATCGGTTTACTTTCACTCCTAGCTGGAATTCACAAACCGGGCAAACTAACAAAGTAGTCAGTGTGAAGTCTTTTGTTTTCTTTGCTTCTTTTCGCGAGACTGAACATGAGAACATGGGATTGGCAAAAAATGTTTGCTTCTATTAGCGGGATTGAACATGAGAACCAAGGATCAACAAAAGTCTTTGCTTATTATTCACGAGTCTGAACACGAGAACATGAGAGTCGATGTTTTTATGATGTGTGCATGTGGGGGAGGGGAAAGAAAGCGAGAGAGCTAGAGAGAAAAAGAGAGGGAGACAGTGAGAGAGATAGACGAAAGAACACGATGCTTGAACTCTTCACTTACCTTTTCATAATGACAACATCCACCACACATGATTGGTAGTTTCATTCAGCCGAACTTCTGTTTGTCTTCTGTCACCTGACCTTGATGTAAATGAAGCGACCCTGACCTTGTTATATCACTTCTGAAAGTCTTCGTCAAACCATCAGCGTTGCCCACTAAAGTTTATTTCTTTTATATTTAAAAAAAAATAAATTCTTCTGCCAGTCAATGCTCACTCGAACGAAGTCTTTCAAATGTTAATGAACTATTCGTGATCACGTGATAACAAGTAAATCGATCAGGTTTACTTCAGGTTGACCTCTTTTGACCACGCAAAAGATGGCTGAGGTTTTGAAAGACCTTATGAAATATCTTTGCTGACAGCTCTGGTCGATATGTATCCAGAAGATTAGATTTCGAATCTAGGGAAAGAGCAGAAAATGGCATTGTAAGATAAGTGACGAATATCTGTTGGAGAGACATATATGTCATTGTACAGCTTATCTGTACAACTTATCTGTGGCATAAGTCATATCCTCATATTAATAATTGTCTAAGTGAAACGTCATGTAATGAACTATGACACATTCCCACCAGCTTTTCGAGAAAATACAGAAACGGCGCGCATTGCAATATGAAAACTAAATTACTAGCTGTGAGAAGTAAGACGTTGATTTAATCAGTCCATTACCATTCACCATCCGACGCATAGTTCAAATACAAAACACAATCTATATTTACAGTTTCTATTTCCTTTACTCTAAAACCATTTCTTTAATTGAGTTATTAGTGCGTTATTTTACAAGCTTTTATTTTAATATAAAATCGGCTACTTTAATGACGATCAAAACTTGCAAGATTAAAATGTACCGTACAAGGAAGGTGAGCTACATGTAAAGTTTCAGCTCTTTACGAGGACTAGAACATTCGAGATTGTGAGCGTCAAAGATTTGGTTTGGTTTTAAGGACTATCTTCATTGCACACGGACAACTCCATCAGTGCTCCGATCTCCTCTTTTAGATCACACAAGGAGGATCTCAGCACAGTGCACGAACTCCGTAGCACCGGCGAGAATCCCAATGTGTGTCTACAGGAATAACACATTCTATAGATATTTTTGTGGCGGGTAGATTTTCCTAATTTTGTAAATTTTGCCTGATAGTCCAGCTCTTTACGATTTCCAACTGCCGTGGGATTTTTAACGTGCGCAACTTGCACACGGGACTTCCTATTTTGTCGCCCTTATCCGAGAAGGCTAGGCATCCGATCTCATTACCCAGGAGACCAGGGATTAGTATGACATCATTAGGACCACAGTACTTCTAGAACTCAAGGCGGACGCCATACCTCTAAACCACTCCGACCTGCGTCAAAGATTTGAAACAAATATCAAATACGATTTTTATGTTAATAAAAGTGATTAAAGCACAATAATCCTGGATGTCACTAGCATGTCCTGATCTTTTCTAAATGTTATCGATGACGCAGTGGAAAATTTAGGATGCTGTGCGTGCAGTTAAAATGTTCTGTGGATTATAGAACCGACAGGTCAATACCACATGACGTCTGTACTCCATTTTTTCAGAGCGATTAGAGATTGTTTAAGAATGAGACTGGTAGCTGCATCAGGACAGCACAATTATGCTTGTTTCCGCAAGCTAACAAAAACAGAGGTCCAGAAAAAAAAGAAAAAAAAAAGAAAAGAAACGAAAATAAAATTTAAAAGATAAAAAATTAGAGAACTAAAAAATTTTTAGATGTATTTATTCAATGAGTCTTTACCATCGAGTTTCCCCATCGAGCAAAGGTCTTCAACAAATAAACGCGAAGCCTTTCTGTCACGTGCCATTCATTCCAGATATTTCTATGTCTTCTTTATTTACTTCATGTCTGTGTCTAATGTCCTCCTCCGTGTTTCCTTCTCTATCTCTTTTATCCTTGGTGATTCGAGAGTAAGGACTGTCTTTTAACTGATTCCGTACGTAAGATCTATTAAAAGACGCAATGGCCGACCGCTGTGACCGCAAGATCTTTTAAAAGACGCTGATTTATTTCGTTGTTTCTTTCTATTCTGATATTTTATACTGCCCGGAATTTATCTCGAACGGAAGTAAACACAAAACTGGGTAAATTTCAACAAGCTTCAATGTCTTTTATTTGCGTTTGAAGGGATTTTTTTCACATTTATCTTCATCTTTAATCGTGTTTTGTCGTATCGCCATAATGGCCGAAAAACACACAGGATATGTTACTAATATGTGAACAGTGAACAAACTGTGCGATCAACCATAACTTTCTTACTTTTTCTGTGTTTCTAAATGGATTACCTGCACAAAGAGAGCAGTGAAACTGTATTGTAATAACAATTTATGTTACAAGCCTTACGTAAGTCGAAAATTTTTGTTAAAATTTCAAGTTATCTTTTTTCCGTGTACATGTTATCTGTTATAACATAAACATAACATAAAATTAGCTAGAAAGGCATATGGATTTATATTGTTCATCTAATGTACTTTAATTTGATATATAATATGTTATACTTAACTCATGATTAGACACACATTGTCAGTAAACGTAAATTATGTATGTGTAAATTTTTGGGGCCTAAAAATAATTCCGTCCAGAGCTGAAAATAATTACGTACTGAATCAGTTAATGCTATCAGCAGGTTTTCTTAATATGTCTTTCATCCAACGAGCAACGTCTTTCCTCCATCGTCTTTCCTTCAACGTCTTTCCTTCAACGTCTTTCCTTCATCGTCTTTCTTTCAACGTCTTTCCTTCAACGTCTTCCTGCCTAGTTGGCAGAAAAGATCGTAACGATTCGTTCCCTTAGATAAGCGGCGGTGTCGTTCGGAAGGCCTTGAGTTCGATTCCCGGAAAGCCTATCACTTCTGTTGTTTTTCTGTTGTCTAGTCTTCTAATTCTTTATTTCTCACGAGTTCTTGCAACATACATTTGTGTATTATTTATCTATTTACTCTTTCCGTCACCTCTTGTTCCGCTGGTACCTGTCTTGTTTTTTCCCCATTAGTTTCACATTAATGATCTTGTCATACCATTTCATTTCTTCTATTCAGCGCAAGCATCCATTTATGAAGGCCTGTATCATTCTTCATTACTGTATGGTGTAGAAACATGGGCCATGAATATGCAATTGGAAGAAAGAATTGAGGCTCTTGAGGTGTGGACACATAAAAGAACTGGGAACGTCTCATGGAAAGAGAAAAAGCAAATAAAGTGGTCACACAAAACCTAGGAATGAAAAAAGAATTAATGAAGGTGATCAAAATTAGACAGTTAAAATATTTTGGCCATATAAAAAGACATAACACCTTGCAGAAGACCACAATAGAAGGGGGAGTTGAAAGCCAATGTTCAACAGGAAGACAGCGCTATAAATGGGAAGATAACATCAAGAGATGGACAGCAAAGAGTCTATCAGAGTGCGCCATCAAGACAACAGACAGAAGATGTTGGATCTCTTGCAGCCGACCTTTGTTGTGGAGATGACAGCAGACGATATGACGTATTATTCTAATTTTCGTATTTTTTTGACTCTCCATTCTTCTCAGCCATATAGATATGGCAGCCTTAATATTTGAATTTCGGTGTTGAACTGAATTTCTTTTGATTTCCATGTATTTCTAGATGTAGTGAAATTTCCTCTTGCTTTTACTGCTCATGGGTTAATAGAGATTAAAATCACAATGAGAGAAATGTTAAGGACAAACGGGCAACAGAACGACTACGGAGGAAGTGCCAGGTAGAGAAACAAAAGTTGGGCATAACCAGAGTTGCCACTCCAAGGTGGATTCACCTAGATCTATTTTTTTGGTTTGTTTTTGGTCCCGTATAGGTATCATTTTCCTTCATTACTTGAAGAACGCAACCTAGATTTCACCCAAATCGGCCAAAATCACGTAAAGTAGCCCAAAAATGGCCCCAAATAGCCCAAGTAACCGATATCTAGGTTTTTTTTCTTCAAAACTCAGAGCTGGGCATAACATATTTTCTCAGAGTTTACCATTAAGAGAAAGGGGAAATGTGAAAAGATAAAATATAGAAGAATTTTCTGTGTGAAGACAGTACTTGATATTATCTAACCCGAACAGAGATAAAACACCGTAACACAGATTAGTCTTAATCAGAGATTAAGAAAAGTACATGCCACGCCAAAAAAGCATTCTATAAATTGAGGCACGTCCTACGCAATACATCCTTGTTGTTTAAACTCACCAAATCACACTCTCAAGTGTTACATCAAACCAATACTGTTGTATGGAAGTTAGTCTGGACAATTAGCAAAATAACTATGAAAATCATTGGATGCAATACATATATGATATCTCAGAAGAATATTAATAATCATTTGGACGGCTTAGATAACTAAGGAAGAATGCTTGATTAACACAGTTTGACACTTTAATTTATTCGATATACAATGATTGGAAAGACGAAATGATTCCATGATCAGGTATCGGCAATTGAGAAAATTATCTTGAATTAGAGACACCATATGTCTTAATTATAACCCATCAGAGGTTGAACGAGATTTTAAAAAATTAAACAAAAAGCAGCTTGAGAACAGCTAAATGAACAACGAAATATAATAACAAATTTTAGAAGACGGTCAGCTTTCTTTGGTTTGGTTTTTGGCTTAAAGCACCGTCTTCACTGAACCCGGACAACTCCATCAGAGCTCCGATCTCCTCTCTTAGATCATACAAGGAGGATCTCAGCACAGTGCACGAACTCCGTAGCACCGGCGAGGATCCCTATGTGTGTATACAGGAATAACACATTCTATAAATATTTTTGTGGTGGGTAGATTTTCCTAATTTTGTAAATTTTGTCAGGACGGCGGCCATGTGGCTTGCTCTTTACGATTTCCAACTGCCGTGGGATTTTTAACGTGCGCAACTTGCACACGGGACCTCCTATTTTGTCGCCCGTATCCGAGAAGGCTAGACATCCGATGTCACTACCCAGGAGACAAGGGGGGGGGGGGGAGGAGTATGACATCATTAGGACCACTGGTTCTGATAAAATTTAGGTCAAATATAGTCCCTGTAGTGGGAACCAAACCCGGTACCTTTAGAATTAGTAAAGGCGCACGCCATACCTCTTAGCCGCTGCGAATCTTCATCGGACATGTGATTACAAGAGGACAACTGGAAAACATTGTAATCACGGGTAAACGAAAGGAAAAGAAAGCTAGAGGAAGGCAGAGAGAAAATATAATGAATAGCTTGACATTATGACATGGGAAGCTGTCAACAACAGAACTGACGGAGAGAGGCAAAAATCAAGAGTTACGGAAGGACATAATCGCCTATACCTCGATGCACTGTACCGGACCTGACTTGAACGTAGCTTCTTGGTAAGTACACGATGCCCCTGCCCAGAATCTACAACAAATCCATTCATGAGCCAAACTGAAACGGCCAGATTGGATTGTTCGCTCATTTTGATATGCCTGAAAAGCTAAGGACCTTGACCTTGATATTTTCCCCCCACTTCCCGCCCCTTCTCTTATGTTGATGGTGAGCTCTAACTCGCGGGTTAAATCGATATGTGGCTAGTGTGTTCCTCCAATCTTGATACAACGGCCAGGAGATTGCTTCACTCCGTGATGTGAACTTGACGGAAATCTGCAGGGATAGAGTGGGGAGGCGGTATAGAACTGGTCATGAAGGAATGATGAACTTTAATGAAACGTAGACAAAACAGAGCTAAATGTTAGAGAATTCTGAATAAGTATAACATGTATGGTAACTATCTTCATCAACATAACCGTCATTATCATCATCATCTTCATCGCCGTCATCATCATCAACGTCGTCGTCATCATTATCAGCATCATCACCATAATCATCATCCCCATCACCATCATCATCTTCGTCGTCGTCATCATCACAATCGTCATCATCACCATCATCATCGTCAGCATCTTCATCATGATCACAATCATCATCTGCATCCTCATCATGATCACAATCATCATCAGCATCCTCATCATGATCACAATCATCATCAACATTCTCATCATGATCACAATCATAATCACTATCCTCATCATGATCACAATCATCAGCAGCATACTCATCATGATCACAATCATCATCAACATCCTCATCATGATCACAATCATAATCACTATCCTCATCATGATCACAATCATCATCAGCATCATAATCATGATCACAATCATCATCACTATATTCATCACGATCACAACCATCATCATTATCATCATCATCATCCTCATCCTTATCATGATCACAATCATCATCATCATCGTTATCCTCATCATGATCACAATCATCATCACTATCCTCATCATGATCACAATCATCATCACTGTCCTCATCATGATCACAATCATCATCTCTATCCTCATCATGATCACAATCATCATCACTATCCTCATAATGATCATAGTCATCATCACTATCCTCATCATGATCACAATCATCATCACTATCCTCATCATGATCACAATCATCATCAACATTCTCATCATGATCACAATCATCATCACTATCCTCATCATGATCACAATCATCATCACTATCCTCATCATGATCACAATCATCATCACTATCCTCATCATGATCACAATCATCATCACTATCCTCATCATGATCACAATCATCATCACTATCCTCATCATGATCACAATCATCATCACTATCCTCATCATGATCACTATCATCATCATGATCACAATCATCATCACTATCCTTATCATGATCACAATCATCATCAACATTCTCATCATGATCACAATCATCATCACTATCCTCATCATGATCACAATCATCATCACTATTCTCATCATGATCACAATCATCATCACTATCCTCATCATGATCACAATCATCATCACTATCCTCATCATGATCACAATCATCATCACTATCCTCATCATGATCACAATCATCATCACTATCCTCATCATGATCACAATCATCATCACTATCCTCATCATGATTACAATCATCATCATCATTTCCTCCTTCGCTTCTTATAGAACATAGAACCACCCCTGCAGGTGAACCCCTCACCTAAAGGCTGCACACAAAAATTCATACGATATAGCAGTGGTTGTTTATGTAGCAAATTGTTTTACACGATGAGGTTGCCAACCTCATTCACAACCTCAAATTAGTCGTCACTTTCGACATGCTTGAGGAAGCATTAGTCATATTCCGTCTATGCCTTCTCAGAGAAAACGGGGACATTTTCTGGGGATGAATCTTCTTCTTCTTCTTCTTCGTCTTCTTCTTCTCCGTCCACTCTCAGACGTCCACTCTCAGACGTCCAATTGAATGTTTTCAAAGACAGCAGTATATAGTCAGCTTGAGGCTATTTGAATCTCCGTAGAGGTTTTCCACGAATGGTAATGGCGCTTTCTCTGTGGGGATGAATGATAATAAATGCACCAAATAATAACTAAAGTGCACTTAGACATACCTACAGGATGATGTATTCATACATAAAATCTTGGCTGCAACAAAATGACAGTATCAAGTGTGAACTATATGATATCAAAATAACAATACAAAAGGCAAGTGGGGCTTTCATTTTCCCTCAAGAATGTACGGATATAAGCGAGAATGTGTTTATGTAATTTTTGTATTGATGTTTAATGACACATTCAAAAATGCAGATTAATTGCTGATGAACACATGAGTGAGTGTCGGGATACAGAATGAAAGATAAAGGGCTGGTGGTCGGACAGACCTGGGTCCCCAATTCTTTACCCTTTTAAATAAAGTTATGTCCATCTATCTCTTCTACTGATTCTGCTCTTGGGTTAAGGATGGCAAAGAACTAACACCAAGTCTCACCTCCTTCAATAGCAGACTGTCAAATACGTCATGAGTTCTGATACCATGCCACCTAATCTGATTATGTACGAATTCATTATTTACTGTACGGATTTTTTTTTTTTTTTTTAAATTTAATTTTATTTCATTTAGTTTTATTTATTTATTTAATGTTTTTTTAATCTTTCTTGCTTGTTTAAAGAAAAATACTTAATTTTGATTATGACTACATACTGTAAACGTACGCTATTATATTACCTTTACAATGTTGCGTGTCGTCATATTAATGCTTTAAGTAACATGTGGGAATGAAAGGATATAATTTGCAAGATAAATGAGAGTGGAAGGGCAGAATGTTAGACGGGCCTGCGCGCCCAATTCTTAACCCTTCGAAAATAAAGTTCGTTCGTTCGTTCGTTCTCCACATTGGGAATAAATGGAGATGACAAGAAATCAAGCGTAGCTCAAAATAAGAATTTCTGAACTGACGTGTAAAGGCAGTCCTTACTTAGTCGTTCATCTTCTACTCTGGGGTGTAGGTGTTTGACAGAGAGAGCGCCAAACTATCTTATCGGATATCTGTATATCTATAAACTATCTATTTATCTATCTAACTGTATAACAAGAAAAAGAAATTAATACATAAGGATTAGTGGGAGTGAGTCGGGAAAGTGAAAATCTAGTGAAGTTTTAGTAATACGTATTAAAAATGACGAATAAACAGTAGCTGAAATATTATCCCATACACACTGGGCTTTCACGCCCTCCTCTCCCCTTCTCCTCCGTCCACTTAAGAAAACACCAGGACTGGTATGAAAATACTGCCACTTGACAAAGAGAAAAAAAAGCGCGCGCACACGCACACACACACGCACGCAATTTGAAACTTTTAATTGACTCTACTTGCAATAACTGGACAGGAGAAATGGTACCATGATCAGGTATCGGGCAACTAAACTATTATCTAATATTACATACACTATATATCATAACTAAACTATTATCTAATATTAGATACACTATATATCATAACTAAACTATTATCTAATATTAGATACACTATATATCATAACTAAACTATTATCTAATATTAGATACACTATATATCATAACTAAACTATTATCTAATATTAGATACACTATATATCATAACTAAACTATTATCTAATATTAGATACACTATATATCATAACTAAACTATAACTAAACTATTATCTAATATTAGATACACTATATATCATAACTAAACTATTATCTAATATTAGATACACTATATATCATAACTAAACTATTATCTAATATTAGATACACTATATATCATAACTAAACTATTATCTAATATTAGATACACTATATATCATAACTAAACTATTATCTAATATTAGATACACTATATATCATACTAGTGTAAAAGCCCATCATAAGACGGGAATTAAATTCAAAAGCACCAATACCTAACGGCAGTTTTACTTATTCAAAAGTATTTTTAAAAAACCAAAATATTTGTTTTACATCTGATTTTAAAAGTCTGATCGTGACAGAAGAGCATCTTGATTTTCTGTTGTTTTAATCTGGTACAACTTAAATCATGGATTTCCGCATCTTCCTGTCTCCAGTTCATGTACTTTTTATCAGTTGTGTTGTTGACTTCTTTCCATACAATATAATCAAACTGTTCATGCACATCAACCCGTGCGCATTTTTCTTTGTTGAGTGTTACCATTTTCGGGAGAGTACATATAAGGGAAACAATACAATTAATGTCTAACTTTCAACCACAGTTGCATCCCTTAGCGTTAGTGACAGAAAAAGCTGGGATTTTATATATATAGATGAAGAAAAATATGCTGTTCAACATCTGATGAAATGATTTTATACTAGTAATTAAATAAAAAGTTGCTCTCATTGACCTCTTGCTGTCGTATTCGTTGTCCAATATTTCGTTACATTTGACAAAACTAGCTACAGGTCACATTGGAAACTCTTTTTCTTACTTCCATGGATTATTATTTTATTACTAAATGGATATTTTCATTTTCCGAAAAAAATATTTTTGCTGGTGCTATTCCGAGCGGCAATTTAATTTCTGATGCTATTATTGTAACCAGGTTTTTTTTTAAAAATTCATGAACTCTAAAAGAGTTCCTAGCTACCGAGACTACTCTCTTTATCTCCTCGTTGTATTTCTGAGTGGGGCGAGGAAGAAAATTCTAGTTTCTTGTGGGGTGGAGTGACATAAAAGAAGTGCTGTGAACAGAAGGATAACTCGTCATGTAAAAGATTAGGAGTTTTAATTTCTGGACATTCTGCATGGCAAATCCACTTTGCTCATGACCTGATAGCACCAGGCTTTTGTGAGGTTGGTAAAAAGTAGCGAGCGCATGACCCAGTCACCACCAACCACGTGATACGATGTATGTGGTCTAGAGCCCAGCGACGTCAGATGACTTCCTAGTCTAAACATCATTTAAGACATAGTCGTGACATCCCGAACTTTTTTTATTTTTTACGGTGTGGACTACACAAAGATTTCATGATACTTCCAAGGGATACAAAAGAATTCATGCTGCTCTTATATTAACCCTTTGAGGCCCAGCGGCCCATATATGACTAATTGTCGTGAAACGAGTGTAACCCACTACTTTGTTAATCACTATGTCGAGATACAGATTTGCTTCAACCAATCAACGAGCACCGTTCAGCAGTCTCTGAGACAGAATAAATTAACGGCCATCATGTTCACGCAAGATGGCGGATTAAAACTGAATAAAATTAGGCTGTACGAGCAAAAGACGAAACCGGAGGAAACCAATCAGCTTGCTCCGCCAGGAACCAACCGAAAGCCTTGCTTAAGAATTCACCTACCTATATAATCGGGCGGATTTTATGCATAATCACACATCACCGAGACGACGCCAGAGATACCGACCGACTGAAGAGGAAGAAGCTGTCACCTTGATTTAGAGCTTACCTGAGGGCATCGACCTGCATCCTACTTCGCTAAGTCGCGTCAAAAACTGGCTGTTTGAATCTTAGAGGGTAAATATGTTTACGATAACCTTTAGGAAAATAGGCTTTCCGCAGGTCTATAATGTTGGTATTTGTTGTGTGTCATTTATACTACCTATCAGGTTACTGATTGTATCTTGGGGAAATTAAGTATAATGATTGTATTTCCTATTATGATTGAATAGACGAAGGCTAATAGGACTCATACTTCAACCTATTGTCTCCTATACTTCAATCTATTGTCTCATCTAACTCCAACTGTAATATAACCAAAACAGTCCTTGTTAGGACTCAATCTATTGTCTCCTATAACTCAATCTATTGTTTCACATGATTTCAGTCTATTGTCTCAGATAAGACCAACTGCCATATAACCAAAACAGTCCTTGTTAGGACTCAACCTATTGTCTCCTATAACTTGTCTATTATCTCAGATAAGACCAACTGCCATATAACCAAAACAGTCCTTGTTAGGACTCAACCTAGTGTCTCCTATACTTCAGTCTATTATCTCAGATAAGACCAACTGCCATATAACCAAAACAGTCCTTGTTAGGACTCAACCTATTGTCTCCTATAACTTGTCTATTATCTCAGATAAGACCAACTGCCATATAACCAAAACAGTCCTTGTTAGGACTCAATCTATTGTCGCATCTAACTCCAATCTATTGTCTCCTATAACTCCAACCTGATATATCACCAAACAGTCCTCGTCTCATATACTCCTATCATAAGAACATAACGTTATTGTTAGGATATATGTTACCAGCTTGTATAGCACTCGTCAGAGAGGGCCTGGTATATTATAGGGGAAAGGAAATGGTTGTATCACACCTAAATGTACATATTATTGGATGTCTTGAATTTATATTATGGGATGTATTCATGTATTGAATGTATTCATGTATTGAATTTATATTATTGATGCATTGAATTTATATTATTGACTGTATCCATGTATTAGTTTATCAGAAAGAATGCTTTGCAAGTAGACACCTGTCTTGTCTCGCTATTGCTAAATCATACTGAGCCATGTTGTCATTCATCCTACATGCAAACACTGAGGCACACGCTCATTTCATCCACATTAGAAATAGGTGGGCTTGAGGACAGAAATTAGCCCCTATTTTTGCTTTGTTACAGGTTTCAGTCGTGTCATAAAAACTGAGATCGTATGTTCGAGTCAATCCCGCTGCCTGGAACTCCGCAGGAGCATAGAGGTTGACCAGACTCTACATCTTTGGTCCCCCTCAGTCTTGGGTGGGCTAAAGGAACGATACTCTGCCGTTGTTGTGTGAACCAAACAAAGAAGAACAGACTTAAGAGAGATGAGTACACATTAGTACCATTTCTGTCAGCATTGTGAGCATAGAAACTGTCAGTGATGAGAAAGTGAATTAGCATAGCAAGAGACAAAATTAACAGCATAGCTGATAAGTGTTATATCCTTAATTAACAGCACAGCTGATATAATTTTTTTGTTCCTATAATTGGAAAACTTGTAAAATATTTATATATATAAAATAAATATTTGTAAATCACATGTAAACTTACAATTCCATTACATCCCATTTTTTTCAACATTCACCCTTCAGCACAAGAGTAGATAGTGTATATACTAAATAAATACTTAGGAAATTGTATTTGAAGCCTTGTCAATTTTATCATTGTTAAGCAAAATCTGTTTCCTTGTTTTTTTTAATATCACAGTTAGTTACACAGCGGAGGTGGCGCTTTATGTCGGTCTCCTCTCTACTATTGTTTCGAGATCAGAACATTCACAGCCGTAACTAATTTGTGATACCAGTAGTCCTCTCAGACACTGGGACTTCACCATTTTCTGCAGAAATTCTATTTCTGTAATTGTCAGTACTATACTGATCCAAGAGCCAAATAAAACCTCTCGCCACACTAATAATATATCTCTTGATAGTTTTATAATAAATCACGTATTAATGTCCACTGGGTCAAATATGGGTAATTTCATAAACAGGTGAACGACCTTCTTGTTTGTTAAAAAAAAAACGTACATAATTTTGATTATGATTGGATACTGCAAATGTATGATGTTACATTACCTTTATAATGTTGCATGCCTTCAAGTTAATGCTTAATGTAACATGTGGGAATGCAAAGGTATAGTATGCAAGATAAGAGAGTGGAAGGGCAGAATGTTAGACGGGCCTGGGCGTCCAATTCTTAATCCTTTGAAAATAAAGTTCGTTCGTTCACACAAAAAGTTACATTCTAAAAGACGTATCAGTCTTAAATACAAGGGTAAAGTACATAAATTAGTGCTCAGTTGTAGACGCTGTTGTGCCTTGAGGGACTACTTCCAGGGTTAGACTAATCAAGACCCTGAAGAATCCGCTCGCAGTGCATTCTGGAAACAGGTAACCTTCGAGTTACCTGGCTAATGCTCTGAGATAAAGTAGCTTTACCAGAGTGGTCCAACATCAGGATTGCCCCTGTGGCAAAACATGTCGAGAACCATTGCACACTAAGCTTGGGGAATCATTTGAGCCCCACTCTTAACCCAGATCTTACCTAATTGATTGGGTGCTGTGGATAGATGGTATGCTAGTGGAGTTAGGAAGCGGATCTATGCAAGAGGTGTCAAATCTTCAGACGAGCCCAGAATGAGGGCAACATCTTTTAACCTTGCATGTTTAGAGAGACCATTTGGAAGGCAGGGATTGCACAGTATGCCACTCCCCTTCTAGCTTAAAAGTCAAGGGGTACATGAAGGTTTACTAAAAGTCAAGGTGGTACGGGAAAGTTTACTAAAAGTCAAAGTGGTACGGGAAGGTTTACTAAAAGTCAAGGGGTACATGAAGGTTTACTAAAAGTCAAGGTGGTACGGAAAGGTTTATTAAAAGTCAAGGGGTACATGAAGGTTTACTAAAAGTCAAGGTGATACTGGAAGGTTTACTAAAAGTCAAGGGGTACATGAAGGTTTACTAAAAGTCAAAGTAGTACGGGAAGGTTTACTAAAAGTCAAGTGGTACATGAAGGTTTACTAAAAGTCAAGGTGGTACTGGGAGGTTTACTAAAAGTCAAGGTGGTACAGGGAGGTTTACTAAAAGTCAAGGTGGTACAGGGAGGTTTACTAAAAGTCAAAGTGGTGCAGGGAGGTTTACTAAAAGTCAAGGTGGTACAGGGAGGTTTACTAAAAGTCAAGGTGGTACAGGGAGGTTTACTAAAAGTCAAGGTGGTACGGGAAAGTTTACTAAAAGTTAAAGTGGTACGGGAAAGTTTACTAAAAGTCAAAGTGGTACGGGAAAGTTTACTAAAAGTCAAAGTGGTACTTGAAAGTTTACTAAAAGTCAAAGTGGTACGGGGAGGTTTACTAAACGTCAAAGTGGTACGGGAAGGTTTACTAAAAGTCAAGGGGTACATGAAGGTTTACTAAAAGTCAAGGGGTACATGAAGGTTTACTAAAAGTCAAGGCGGTACGGGAAAGTTCACTAAAAGTCAAGGCGGCGCGAGAAAATTTACTAAAATTCAAGGGGTACATGAAGGTTTACTAAAAGTCAAGGTGTACATGAAGGTTTACTAAAAGTCAAGGGGTACATGAAAGTTTACTAAAAGTCAAGGGGTACATGAAGGTTTACTAAAAGTCAAGGTGTACATGAAGGTTTACTAAAATTCAAGGGGTACATGAAGGTTTACTAAAAGTCAAGGGGTACATGAAGGTTTACTAAAAGTCAAGGGGTACATGAAAGTTTACTAAAAGTCAAGGCGGTACGGGCTTTGACTTTTTAACTTTTCCGATCACCTAGGTTACGAGTTGTCACTCTTTTTTCCTTGTGCAAGGTAGTCAAAGGTACATGTCTTTTTCAATTCCATTGTATCTCCATAGATGGTTTTGGTGATGGAGGGGTTTAGTGGTAGCAATTGCTTCCGCAGGTGTGCTAGGGCCAGGCATTCCAGGAGGTGGTGTTCAACTGTTTCTTCCTTCTGCTTGTTACAATGGTAGCAGTATGGCGCATGGTCTGAGGTCACTCTGTGCAAATGCTTGTTGAGAGTTACATGTCTTGTTCTCAACCTGAAGACTGTAATCTGGTCTCTGCGGCTTAAGTTGTTGGTTGGGGTTTGGCTGAGACATTTCTGCATATAGTGCTCTTGCAGTTGAGCCGGTTGCCCAGCGGTCCATCCATTGCTGTTTGCAGTTGTTGTGTATTATGTATTTTGTGTTTCTTAAGTTGGTGGGAATGTTTGGTTGCGGCTTACTTGCTCCTTTCTTTGCGAGTTTGTCAGCACTCTCATTGCCTTTGATGCCTATATGGCCTGGTATCCACTGTAGAGTTGTGTTGATGCCATAGCAGGCAAGTACATTGATTTCTTTGAGTATGTTAGCTGTGGTTTTTTCGGCTGTTGGGATCCAATTTTCAAGGGCTTGTGTGGCAGATAACGAGTCAGAGAAGAGGACTAGGTTTTTTGAATGTGCTGTTTTGTCTTTGTCTTTGTATCTTGCGAAAAAAAGAAACAATGGAAATGATATCCAAGAGATTGAAGTATGGCACAGTGGACTGCGGTTCACTCTGTTCAATGTCTACTGCCCTCCAAATTCCAAAAGCGAAATCAACATCCACAACACAGACCTCCAAAAAACCATCATAGGAGGAGACTTTAATGCCCACATACCAGCCTTAGGGTACAAAGATAGGAACTACATGGGCAACAGCATAGAGGTACTGAGTAACACCAGCAACCTAATAATACTGCAAGACTCCATATCCATACCTACACTCCTACATAGAGCCAGTGGATCCACATACAGACCTGACCTCACTATCATCTCTGCAGACATTGTGAATGAATGTACAATGAAAGTCCTTGATGACATAGGGAGTGACTATCGACATATTCTACTCCAAATCTCCCAAACAAAAAACCATTGATCGAAGAAAGCCTCTCGCGGGAACTACAAAAGAGCAGAATGGGAAAAATTCCGACTCCTCACAGACGAAGGCCTAACAACAATCAGCGAGGACACAGACATTGACACCCTGCACAATACCATCACCCAAACCATACTTGATGCAGCCTACAAAACGATCCCAAGGGGATGCAGAAAGAAATACAACCCTTTCTGGACAAAGACACTTGAAGATCTTGTAAAAAATTTGAGAGAAGTCAGAAAGAAAGCTGAGGAAAACCCAACAAAAGAAAATAGAATCGAAAACAACAGGCTAACTGCAAAGATCAGACTTGAAACCAAAAATTCAAAAAGGGAGAAATGGTCATACACCTGCAATAACATTAACCTCAGAACTGAAGGGGAAAAGGCCTGGAAACTACTGAATAACCTGTCAGGGAAAAACCAACAGTCTAACCCCAAAACACTACTGACCCCTGACCGTATCCTCACAGATGACAGCAAAAAAGCCAACACCTTCAACAAATTCTTCTTAGACATCAACAGATCCTCCCGCAGGAAGGTACTTAACAGAGCACTTGGCAAGATTCTGAAATGTAAGGAAAAATAAAGTTCGGTAAATCTGTCACTCTTTGAAGAAAATTTCACTGTCCAGCAACTACAGAGCGTGCTGAAAAAAATGCAGCCAAGAAAAGCTCCAGGGCCAGACAGGATATCAAATGAGATGATCCAACACCGTGGAGCCAATGGAAAGGCTAAGCTGCTAAACCTGATTAATAAAGCCTGGCAGAGTGGTAAACTACCAAAAGCCTAGAAGACAGCAATTGTCAGGCCCATTTTAAAAAAGGGAAAGCCTGATTTTGATCTAAAAAGTTTCAGGCCTATCTCACTGACTTCCAACATCAGCAAACTGGCAGAACGAATGCTGAACAATAGACTGTACTGGTGGCTGGAATCTTCAGACTCTCTCAACCACTTCCAAGCAGGCTTCAGAAAAGGATCAAGAACCAAAGACCAACTAATCCTTCTCACCCAAAATGTGAAAGATAGTTTCCAGCAAGGAAAAAGTTTTGTTGCTGTCTTCGTAGACTTCCAACAAGCATATGACAAAGTTTGGAGGAAAGGCTTACTTTTAAAGATGCAGAACATGGGCATACACGGGAAAATGTACGAATGGATCAAGAGCTACCTGGGCGACAGAACTATACAAACACAAGTAAATCAAAGACGGTACGGGAAAGTTTACTAAAAGTCAATGGGTACATGAAGGTTTATTAAAAGTCAAGGTAGTACGGGAAGGTTTACTAAAAGTCAAGGGGTACATAAAGGTTTACTAAAAGCCAAGGTGGTACGGGGAGGTTTACTAAAAGTCAAGGGGGTACAGGAAGGTTTACTAAACGTCAAGGTAGTGCGGGACGGTTTACTAAAAAACAAGGTAGTACGGGAAGGTTTACTAAAAGTCAAGGCTGTACGGGAAGGTTTACTAAACGTCAAGGTAGTACAGGAAGGTTTACTAAACGTCAAGGTAGTACGGGAAGGTTTACTAAAAGTCAAGGTAGTACGGGAAGGTTTACTAAAAGTCAAGGGGTACATGAAGGTTTACTAAAAGCCAAGGTGGTACGGGGAGGTTTACTAAAAGTCAAGGGGGTACGGGAAGGTTTACTAAAAGTCAAAGGTGTACGGGAAGGTTTACTAAAAGTCAATGGGTACATGAAGGTTTACTAAAAGTCAAGGGGTACATGAAAGTTTACTAAACTTCAGGGTGTATGGGGACGGAAAAGATTTGGTGGGAACTCCTATTCCACAACATTCGATTATTGCTTTATTACATTAAAATAAAAATAAAAATCTAACACGCCTTATTGGAGAACCAGATAAGACTTATACAGTAAAGCACAGGAAATGATAGCCAAGCAGACTAATTCCGCTTAATTTCAAGCTGAAGTCAAGAGCCGTTTTCTTCACCGGCAAATTAACGTTTGATACGTATTTATCTTTGGAAGAGAGAGGTGCCAGATTTTTAAAGGCCTTTTATGTCTTAAGAATTAATTAATCGCAAAATTTTTTGGATAAAGGTTCCAAGAACATCTTTTGAGAACCATAGGAGGCATTTATCATTATTATCATCAGCTGTTTTGTCGCTCCTTTTGAATGAAGCCACCGCTATAGCTGATCTCCTTGCAGGATGTTTATTGTATAAAAAGTATTCAAACACTCTTGCACTTGTGGTGTCTGTAGTATTCTGTTTGACATGATGAGGTTACCAGCGTAACTCGATGCTCTATACACACTACCTGAAAAAAAGTTGTTACTACTCTCCCAATGTAATAATAAATACATACATCAATAAATAAAGGTAATTAACAGGAACTCGCTGGACAGAAGGAAAGACACCAGAAAACAGATAATAAATTTGTGTTAAGCTTACCGTGAAACGAACCAAGGACCATCCAAACGGCTATGCGAAAGGACGCACAGTCAAGTTAGCACCCATGTAATAAGTACAGTACACAAGGTACTGGGAGCCGCGGTAGCATAGTGGTTAGTGCACTGGCTTCCTTGCTCAGTGGTCTATGGTTCGATACCCAGATGAGGTGGGATTTTTTTAAGGCCGCAAACGGCTCCTGGGTCGACCCAGCCCCAAATGGGTACCAGAGCAACTGGGTAGGTTAAGGCGGCCGGCTTGACGCTGACCACATCACCCCTAGTGTGCCGACGGTCAAGAAAATATGGGCCAAACATCATATTCCCAATATGCCTCAATGGGCGTGTAACGGGATCCTTTACCTTTTACACAAGGTACTACTATTGCCGTTAAGTAGCGTGAACAGTACACACAATAAATACATAAATTAAAAAAACAAAACTTACTCGCAAGAACACACATTGACAGTGTAAACAGTAATTGGTAATGGCTCCAACTAAAATTAATAGACAAAGAAAAAAATGTATTACCGTGCTCAACTACATAAATATGCACGAATTAATTTATAGTTAAGACAAATGGAGCTTCCAAGTAGCAAAGTGGTAAGAACTCTCGCTCCTCGAGACAAACGATAAAGTTCGAAACCCGCACTAGTCTACCCAGCTCTTAAATGAGTGCCTGATTCTGCACTTGAGTTAGGGAGGGCAAAGGCAGCGAGGAAATGAACTCGTCACACCTCCTAAGAACTAGTACAGATGCAGTCTCGAACAATTCACTCCCCTATGGGACTACTTTTACCTTGAAGTAAATGCAGATAGACTGAATAAAAATGAACTATACAATCGTGTGCTAAATTGGCGTGTGTTCTTCCGCGATTCACACTCGAAGCGTGGCGACGGAGCTGATTGGATGGTACATGAAGGTTTACTAAAAGCCAAGGGAGTACATGAAGGTTCACTAAAAGTCAAGTGAGTACATGAAGGTTTACTAAAAGTCAAGTGAGTACATGAAGGTTTACTAAAAGTCAAGTGAGTACATGAAGGTTTACTAAAAGTCAAGTGAGTACATGAAGGTTCACTAAACGTCAAGTGAGTACATGAAGGTTTACTAAAAGTCAAGGGAGTACATGAAGGTTTACTAAAAGTCAAGTGAGTACATGAAGGTTTACTAAAAGTCAAGTGAGTACATGAAGGTTAACTAAAAGTCAAGTGTGTATATGAACCTGGACCTACTGCAAAGTTGTACTGCTTTCTTCTCTTCTCACGAGTGCCTACCACATAGCCACATTATTTATTATTTACTGAATAAAAATGAGAACAAATGTACTTCCGCGTGCCTTGAAACTTAGAATAGAAATTTTAAAAAAATTTCACAAACTAAGTCCGTACGTCAGATAGAAGAGCAGGCGCCCGTAAGACAGACAGAAGAGCAGGCGCCCGTAAGACAGACAGAAGAGCAGGTGCCCGTAAGACAGACAGAAAGAAGACATTAGAGTTTAGTTGGCTGTGTATCCTTTCACAATTCCCTCTCGCAGCGAGACGATGACGCTGTTCGGATAGTTCCTGGTTCGATTCCCAGGTGAGCCTATCACTTCAGTTACTTGTCTGTTGTCTTTGTTTTTTCTGTCTTACGTGTGTCAACTGTTTAATATATCGTCTTTTTCTTTGTGCTCCCTACGGAACAAGGAGAAATCACTGTAACTGGTGCCTTTGAAAGAATCCTGCACCAAATAGTCATATAGCCTACATTGGCAACATTGCTTTCTTTGGCAATGTGTTTGACATAACAAGGTTGCCAGTCCGATGCATATTTATTTATATGTGTTTATTTATTTATGATAGGTAACTCTATACAGAGCGCTACAACAGGATAAATCCGATCATCAGAAGATGTCCCCCGGCGATTAAGTGTTTCCACTCTTTAATCTCGTTTAATTATCACATGCTTAGGATTCCTTTATTGTTTAATCATTCAATAGACTTTGTAAATAGAATCGCATGTAGCAGAAATAAATGATATTGGTAAGCTCGAAATGGCTCAATTTCAACCGACCGCCAGTTTAAACTTAATTTTTACTAACCAATTTGAGTGGATATAACTTACAATCTTTTCGATGGCAAAAGTATAGCTTAGTCTACAAGTGAGGTGCTCTCAAAATTGTAACAATACTTACGGATTGCGTCCAGGTAAGCTAGATCTGAGTATCCCACTACGACAATATGAGAATTGACAAGTCTTGATCTAAATTCTGCGGTCACAGAGCGAACGTCACCACGAGTCTCTGCTGACGCTTCCTAGTAACTGAGTCTGATGCACGTCAAACAACTTGTTTATAACCCCAAGCTTCGGCACGCGCTCAGTGTGAATGAAACCTCTGAACTTCCGCTGCCACAACGAGAGCTGTTAGCAGCAACTCAGCACTTCCTGTCGACTCCATTACTACTCGCTCACGGCTGAGATTGCGGAGGCAGACGACGCCCTGAGATTCATTTTTTTTCCCTTCAAAACCACCTGACACCATCTGTCATTTTTGCACGGAATAATATCCGAGAAACATGATAACCTTGATATAGGTTATGTTAGTTTCTGCATCTATCTTTTAATTTTCCTGTCTGATTATTTGCCTGTCTGTATGTCAGCTAGTCTACCAGTTCTATTATAATGTCTTTATGTTTTTCTATATGTTTGATTGCCAATCTATCTATCTATCTATCTATCTATCTATCTATCTATCTATCTATCTATCTATCTATCTATCTATCTATCTATCTATCTATCTATCTATCTATCTATCTATCTATCTATCTATCTATCTATCTATCTATCTATATATCTATCTATATATCTATCTATATATCTATCTATATATCTATATATATATCTATCTATATATCTATCTATACAGCATATCTATCTATCTAGCTTTCAAAATTAGGGTGAGCCTACAGGTAATTTTATTAGCTTCTTCAACTCTCATTTAAAAATATGTCTAAATTCAATCTCTAATTTCAATATTTCAACCTGAATTCGATCTCTTTCTAATTTCAATCTTTGTCTCAATTCAATCTCTGAATAATTTCAATCTGTTTAATTTCAATCGCCGACTAATTTCAATCTCTGACTAATTTCAATATGTCTAATTTCCATCTCTATTTAGTTTCCATCTCTAATTTTAATCTCAGTTTAATTTAATTCTGTCTAATTTTAATCTCTGACTAATTTCAATCTGACTAATTTCAATCTCTGTCTAATTTCAATATATCTAATTTCCATTTCTATTTAGTATGAATCTCTAATTTTTAACCTCAGTTTAATTTAATTCTCTGTCTAATTTTAATCCCTGACTAATTTTAATCTCTGTCTAATTTCAATATGTCTAATTTCCATCTTTATTTAGCCTCAATCTCCAATTTTAATCTCAGTTTAATTTCAATTTCTGTCTAATTTTAATCTCTGACTAATTTCAATCTCTGTCTAATTTCAAACTCTGTCTAATTTCCATGCTAATTTCAATCGGTGACTAATTTCAATGTGTCTAATTTCCATTTCTATTTAGTTTCCATCTCTAATTTAAATCTCAGTTAAATTTAATTCTGTCTAATTTAAGCTCTGCCTAATTTCAATTTGTCTAATTTAAGCTCTGACTAGTTTCAATCTGTCTAATTTCAATCTCTGCCTAATTTCATTGTGACTAATTTCCATCTCTAATTAGTTTTAATCTCTAATTTTAATCTCAGTTTAATTTCAATCTCTGTCTAATTTCAATCTCTGCCTAATTTCAATGTGTCTAATTTCCATCTCTTTTTAGTTTCAATCTCTAATTTTAATCTCAGTTAAATTTCAGTTTATCTGTCTAATTTAAGCTCTAACTAATTTCTCACTAAATATGTTTACACCTCCCCTCTGACTAATTTCAATCTTTGCCTCATTTCAATCTCTGCTTAATTTCAATCTGTCTAATTTAAATCTCTGTCTAATTTCAATCTCTCTATATAACATCAATCTCTCTGTCTAATTGCAATATTTCTATATAATTACAATATCTATATAATTTCAGTCAATCTAAATAAATTCAATCTCTCTATATAATTTCCATCTCTTTGTATAATTTCAAGCTCTGAACAACTTCAATCACTCAGTTTAATTTTAATATCTCTAATTTCCTTTTCTTTGTTTATTTCAATCTCTGACTTTAATATCGCTGTCTAATTTCAATCTCTGAATAATTTTAATATCTCTGTCTAATTTTGTGGTAAAGTGGGATGTTATAAATATTTATAGGGGACTTAGTGTACTGACTGAGATCAGCTGTGAAGGTATCTGTATCTAATAAGTGTGGTGTATTACAGATGACCTTACTTGCTACCACATTTATACCTCAGTCAGAATTATTCTGGAATATTGTGATGACTACGTTAAATGTCTAGGGTTATGAAAATGATGAAGGGTAAGTCACAACAACAACAGACAGATAAACAGTTTAATTTATTCCACAACACTCTACAACACTGTGACACTCACACACATATAACACTCTATAAGACTATCTTAAATGAGTCAAGTGTTTAAGTTTAAAAATATATGTATTAATTCTTTCAATGATGGGTATCCTGATTCAACTACACAGTGAACCAGGAATCACAATCAAATGTAATTACAAGTATTATGTACACAGTTTATATATATGAACTTTGTATTGACATAGTTTATTATTATTATTCTATGTGTGTAATTTGTGCAGTAGTAATATGAGGTAATACTGGTTTTGTTCAAGCTTGGTTGTTGTTTTTCATCATGACTTCAAGTGTTTGATTATCGGGGAAATAGTATTGGGAAAAGTTCACAGTTCCTGTCATTTGAACCAATTAATTGTCCCTCTGTGGTTAACAAAATGTCAATTTTTGAGGGGGCCCATAATGTTGAGCTACTCTGGCCACAGAAGCTTATCTTTCGTGATGGCGGCAGGAAAAGACTCCTCTGCTCGATTGCTTCACTGTGTTCTGGATACACCTCACTGGTCGCTATCTGGACCAAGGAGTATGCTGTCAGCCTCTGGATTCAGCAAAACTCAGACCAGGTGCTGCTTCAATAACTAGGACCACAGTCCCTGAAACAAGAAGGTTATACCTCCTACTTCATAACTAATTTATAATCTATTTCCACACTGAACACAATACATAACAAACACTGAGTTCAGAGCGATAGGCCAACTGCTAGCTTCATCTGAAACAAGTTACACCAGTATTCTCCTCCTAAATGGTTACTACGCCTCTGCAATTCCAGCATTAGTTCTTTCTAGTCAATAAGATAGGTGTCAGTGTACTGTTTGGCAATTCCATGCAGTTTTACTTTTCTCCGACACGTTCTGTTCAGGTTGGAGCACTATCTAGGCCTTGCCTCATGTTCGCTACTGAACCACGCACATATACAGACATAAATTATCAATTTACATTAAATTTTCATTAAAAAGATATCAAATATTTCAAGCTTACCACAATTCATGGAAATAATACACAGATACGTTGACTGGCGATGAATAATGGCACAAATTCCGATCTGCCTCTGTCCCAGACTTTTATTTAGCAAAATATGATCTGGCTCTCAACGCACTGTTTCTTAGTAAGTTTATTTTAAAATGTGGCACTGACCTGACGCTCCTAATTGACTATATTGGCGGGTCTAACCAATCGGGCCATGTTTACACAGCTTTTCAAAAAAAGTACCCCTACTCACGTTTCCCTAACAACAAAAAATTAGTATTTGTAGTCCGACTAATCGTGTTTAGCCTTACATTTACTTCTATCCAATCAAATAGGATTTAACTTGTTGGCCTATTTCCCGTAAAATGGTGGTTTCAAAACATGCCACTGTGCGATTATGATTTGGTGTTGTCTGACACCCTCACTATTTTCTTTTGGCTATAATTTGTTAATTCCTAGACTATTTGCGTAACACTTAACATATTCTTTGTCAGCAAGTCCTAAGGAACCCAAATATATAAGTTTTAAGGGAGCTAAGTGGCGGCGTTCAAAATATGTATTTTCTTCTAGGATAGTCGTGCTGTTACCACCTCCTCACTTCCAAACTTTTAGGGTGTCTGCTGTACTGTCAGGCTTTCAAACGTAAACCAGTATAATGTCATGTTTCCTAATAAGCGTTTTTCAGGTTTTTAAACCTAACTCTCGTAGTTGTAGTGTTTTTTATCACGGTCTATTTGAAAAAAAGTTAGTGCCTCTGGCCTTTCGCGCGGGGAGGGTGGCATTAATTGTATATCGCGAGACGCGTGTTCGTGTTGCATTCATTCCTGCTTTCAGCCCTCCCTCTCTCTATCCTAAGTTCATCTGTCTTTCCGTTTATGTTAACGTAGTGTATAAAATGAAATTAATGGAAGTATTAATTTAGGTCATTACGCAGTGTGCCTAGCTCAAGGTTTTCTTAGAAATACAGTACACGTTTTATTGTAGAAAGCGTGTAGTGATGCAGTAGGCTTTACTATCAACGTGAAACGTTACAATTTGCAGACGAAGCACAAAACAGGGGTTTTTATTGTTCAACTAGCATGACGTTCTATTAACACAGGCGTACGCTATTGGAAAGCACGGGTCTTTAACCATTTCTCTTTCCTTTTATTGAATTTATGTGTTAGGCTTTACATTTACCTTTTAATTTATATATGTGGATTTAGAATGTTTCACGACAAATTTCAATTTATGTGTCCGAATATATGCAGATTGGATGTTTATGTCCGTAAATATCAGAGCGACAAGCCTGCTGTCTATGTCAAAACATATCTCAGTTAGTAAATACCAGAATGAGGGTCCGGACATTTATGTCACTAAATGTCCGAGTATATGCAAAATGGATGATTATGTCAGTCCGGATATCTATGTCACTAGATGTCAAAATGTTCAGGTAAGTAAATACCACAGTGAGATTCCGGACATTTATATCACTAAATATCCGACTATTTGCAGATTGCACATTTATATCAGTAAGTACCAAGTACCAGAGTGAGAGTCCGGACATTAATATTATTAAATATTGCAGTTTGGACATCTATGTCAGTAAATACCAGAGAGAGAGAGAGAGAGAGAGAGAGAGAGAGAGAGAGAGAGAGAGAGAGTAAGAAAGAGAGAGAGAGAGAGAGAGAGAGAGAGAGAGAGAGAGAGAGAGAGAGAGAGAGTCCAGACATTTATGTCACTAAATGTCCGACTACATGCTGGACAAATGTTTATCTGGTTAAATATCAGATTATATACTGGATGCCCTTCTCATTAAATATGAGATGTTCCTGTTACTAAATACCAGAGTAAATGTCCTGATAATTCTCTCACTAAAAGTCACAGTAAGTGTCCTAATAACTTTCTCACTAAAAATCACAGTAAGTGTCCGAATAGCTTTCTCACTAAAAATCACAGTAAGTGTACGGATAATTTTCTCACTAAAAGTCACAGCAAATGTACGGATAATTTTCTCACTAAAAGTCACAGTAAGTGTACGGATAATTTTCTCACTAAAAGTCACAGCAAATGTACGGATAATTTTCTCACTAAAAGTCACAGTAAGTGTTCAGATAATTTTCTCACTAAAAGTAATAGTAAGTGTCCGGATAATTTTCTCACTAAAAGTCACAGTAAGTGTACGGATGATATTCATGTCATTGTGTTACAAGAAAGACAAAAAAAAAAATAAAATAAATGCAGCAATTCCGTGCCAAAGTTTGAGTTATAAAAAACCCCACCTACCAGACTGTAACAGTTCTAGGGATAGTCTCTTCTCCACTTTCTTCTTCTTCTTCTTCCTCGTTCGCCTTCAGACCTCCACATTTATGACTCTAATAAAGGCAGTAGTCAACCCAAGGTTCCCGACATCTCCAAACAGTTTTTCGTTGACAGAAGTGGGTTGTTGCCATATGCTACTCCGTTCATTACTGTAGGTTGGGCAGTTCTGCAGCAGGTGTTCGACTGTCATCGGGCTGGTACCGCAGGTGCAGAGATCTGTTGCACCAATTTTGTATTTGTGGTATAGATGGTATCTCAATCTGTTGTGTCCAGTCCGTAGCCGAAACATGATGACCTGTTCTGTCCTGGATAGTTGATGATATGCGTCATTTTTCAAATGGCCTGGGTGCTCTCTTTCCCATTTGGACTATCTCCACTCTACTCATTATCTCCTTATTTCTCAGATTTAATTTCTCTCCCCAGTCATTTTCATCCGTACTCCTCAGCTCCCAAAGAAGCATAGGACGTCAACAAATTTGACCATGTCTTCCTGTCAGCTGAAGATCCTCCCATGTCCTCTTTATCCCGTTCATTTCTGTGTCCAGTTATTTTCTTTATGTGTCTTTCTATTTTATTTATTTATTTAACATCTTTTTTTCTTCCTCTATCTCTCTTTCCCTAAGGACTCCAGAGTAAGAACTAGCTTCAAATGCTATCAACATGTTTCTGTCTCATTACTTCAAGTTTATATCTAAAATGCATATCAAAATGAATGGATACAGTATTAAAAGGTAAAAGATAAGGACTATAATAGACTGGCCTGCTTGACCAATTCTGAAACATTTGAAAATAGTCATTCGTTTGTTATCTCTCTCTCTCTCTCTCTCTCTCTCTCTCTCTCTCTCTTTCTTTCTCCCTCTCCCTCTCTCATCTATCACATGACAAGGTCTTTTACATATAACCGACGGCCCTTGTGACTAAGTTGAACAGTGTGCGTCGCCAAAAGACTCCTATTAAAAAAAAAAAAGTCGTTTTCTCTCTCTCGCTCTCTTTCTATTTCTCTCAGCACAGTGAGGAAACATTAAAACAGTTACTTAATGGCTTGACTTAACAGTCACGCGAAAACTCTATTCTCGCGTGACTTCGACAGAGGTACTAAAACATTTCTGGTCCACGAGTAACACTTTAACTGCCTGAAAACTTGATTACAAGGTTCCCAACCTGTGGTACTCCTACCCCCAGGGGTTACTAGAACCTTATCAAGGGGTTACAGACAATGTTTGGTACATAACTATATAACTTACTTACTTACTTACTTAGTCGTTCCCCTTCTACCGTGAGGTGTAGAGGTTTGGAAGAGAGAGCGCCAGACTATCCTATCGGCTGTCTCCCTCCTGGCCTGGTTCCATTCTAGTCCTCGATCCTTCAAAGATTGTCTAATGTTGTCCTCCCAGCGGACTCTGGGTAGTCCTCGGGGTCTGGATCCTTGGCTCTTTGTTTCCCATGCTTGTCGTGGTATCCGATCTTCTCCCATTCTGCAGACATGGCCAAACCATCTTAATTGGGACTGTTCTACTTAGGTCTGCAGGGGGTAGGATTTAAGACCTTGACGTATCGTCTGGTTGCGTACCATGTCTCTTCTTGTTACTTCAACCACCTTCCTCAGATACCTCATTTCTGAGGTTTGGATCTGGCTTTTATGGGTTGTAGTCATTGCCCATGACTCGCATCCGTATGTCAAGACTGGGACATAGGTGGAGCGGTATACAGCCATCTTCGTTTTCTTACCAACCTCTCTCTTGCTGAGGAATCCTCGATTTATGGCCTGAAAAAGTCTCCCAGCTGCTGCTTTTCGAGTGGCCAACTCTTCTTTGATGCCTCCCTTTCGGTCTATAATAGCTCCGAGGTATTTAAAGTGGTCGACCTGCTCCAGGACCTGTTCTCCCAGCTTAATCTGATGTTTTCTTTCTTCTCGTGATATCACCATGGATTTTGTTTTAGAGCTGCTTATGACCATCCCTCTCTTCTCCAGCTCTTCCTTCCAGACTTGCAGGTTGGATTGGAGATGTGCCTCTGATTTAGCAATCAGGGCAACATCATCAGCAAATGCCAGCTCCGAAATATAGACCTGTCTCATCTTCCAGTACCCCACTGAATACATAACTATATAATCCTACATAAATTTTCCAAAAGTAGTAGTGTTAGTGAAAAAAGTTATTGGCTGGAAAGATAACAACAGTGAGCCCTGTTATCAAGAAAACCCAAAACAAGAAACAAACTAGAGGCTGAACATGATATGTGGGTATTTTATTATTTAAAAAAAAATCGGTCAAGAATAAAATTGTCGGTTGACAAGAAACAGAATCAAAGGTCTCATTTGACTGTTTTGTTGTTATAAGCATTTAACAACAGTTTGGTACCAACAAATTTTGTTTTGCACCGAAACACGTTTTCTTTGTAAAAATTTAATTAAGCTGCTTCTTTATGGGAGTAGTATTAACCCCCTGCAGTCATAACTGACTATAGGAATGCGCCCGCAAGGTGATAGTCCTTATTTGCTGTTTTCTTGGTGTTCCTTTTGACATGTTCTGTTTTGTTCTTTGTCCGGTCTTATAGCATGGATTATTTTAGCAGGATTTCTTTCACTTGTTTTGATATTTCATTTTCTGTTTTCTTTTAATTGTCGTTTGTTGAATGTCTTGTATTTATATGTTGTTCTTTCTGGTTTTGTATTTTTACTTGCTTTATTGTTGTTCATTTTCCGCACATCATCTGTGTTGTTTACTTTTTCATCTGCGTATCGCTCTTCTTATCTGCGTTTCTCATTCTGTTACGTGTTTGCAATGTCTGTAGTATTTGTCTTTTGACTTCTCTCTTTCTTGTCTTTGTAGCATGTTTGTAACTGTGGCTGACGAAGGGTAGGCCCCGAAAAGTCCTCTGTTTCTTGTGTACTGTTAACTTGTTAAATAGATTCCATACCATTAATTTTTTTATATTTATATATTCTTTTTTCTTCCGCTTGTTGTGAGAGCTTCTTTTGGCCCAATCTGAGGTGGCGCCGTAGAGAGCATCGCTACTGGCGCGACCGGCAGCTTCATCCTCCCAGGCTGCTGGATTTATGTCCAGTGCCTTCGTGTTTCTCTTCCACACATCTTTGAAGGTCAGCTGTGGTCGCCTGGCTGTTCTTTTGTCGTCTGCCAGTTTTCCGTAGTAAAATATCGTTGAGGATGCGGTCATCTTCCACGCGGCGGACATGATCGAGCCGGAGTAGTCTGCGCTGTGTTTGCACTGTATACATGTTTTGAAGGCCAGCACATGACAGCATTTCGACATTAAATATTTGTCACTTTGTCTTTCCACAAAATACCAAGTATGTGGCGTAAACACTGTAGATGGAAGGTATTGAGCCTTCTTTCTTGCTCAGCATAGGTTGTCCATGACTCGGTGCCATATAGAAGCATGCTGGTGACGTAAGCTTTATGTACTGCAGCTTTGGTCTTCATTGTGAGTTTGGAGTTTCCCCAAGCACAAACTGCTGCATATGCATATATGCATGGTAAACGCTAGAATGTATTTAATTTCATACTGAATAGGGGTACGAGTAGGTTTAATAAAAGTCGAGGAGGTACCGGAAGCGAAAAAGGGTTGGACACCCCTATCTTATTAGAACCTCCGTAACGCAGACAATTATTCTAGATTCAGCCACAGTAATATGTTATCTAATCTACAAATGGAAATTCTAATACCAGGGGGAGAGAGAATTGATTCGTGTGTCTAAAAATCTTCAAAACAACGCTCAGCTAAATTCAGATCGAAATTCTTAACTGGCACAAGATGGAGCTGATATCGTCAACTGTTTATCTAGATATGGCTGTGACGTATTTCAAGCCATTAAAACGTTCTCGCATAACCCATCCACACGAACGCCAAACCTTTACTTTCCTGGCACGTTATAGAAAACCGATTCCGCGACAAATTATTACCCACTTTAGCGTCCTTTTTCTGATCTTTTTTCCGTTTTGTAAATGCTAGAAAAATTGTTTTTTTATTTATTTTTAGAACTCACACGGTGTACGCTTTCGCTTCACACAGTTTATGATCCCCATCATTCATTTTATGTCTTCCCCTAGTCTCTGAAAGGATGCAGGTAAGGTGACATATGAATTAACATAATTATAACAACACTTCTCTACAAAGGGTAGAATTATGCACACATCTTGGTAGTAATATAAACAAAGTAGGAGGTCTAGATATATGATATTAACAGAAGAATAGAAAAGGCAAGAGGAAGTTTTATTGCACTGTGAAATATGTGGAAATCTAAAGACATCATGTTGAGCACAAACATAAGAATCTTCAACATACAGTATTACAAAATATAAGGTGACCATTTACAGTGGTGGTTCCATGCTAAATATGAAGCGAAAAAATGGGGGGAGAGGAAGAAAGAGAAATAAATCTCTATTGCTTATCTATTTTCTCTACCTTTTCATCTCCATTTTAATAGCATCACTTTTAATAGACGAGGAAACGATTCAGAATGCCCCACCACGGTTTTATTTATTTAATTTTTTTTTTTTTTACGCTGTCACGAGTGAGCACTTCCCGCTTGGTGAAAACGATTTCCGCCCGTCTGCGAGTTATTTTCGTACCTCGCTCCATTTTTGTAATTATTAAAATAAAAACCAGCTTTCCTCTGAGAACAGTCGACTCCTGGACTAGCAATGTTCCGCTTGTAACAAGTGATGCGGTCGGTTCAAATGTCATTTTTCAAGATTTATAGATTACAAAGATGCAGGCAAACAGATGGCTGGCAGATAGACATGCGTCAGACAGTCAGACATAGATAGTTAGATACCTAGATGCATACATATTTACATGCAGACATACATAGATAGAGACAGACGGACGGAGATAAATAGATAGAAAGACAGACAGATACACAGCTAGCTAGATGACTAGATAGATAGATAGATAGATAGATAGATAGATAGATTGATAGATTGATAGATAGATAGACAAATAGTAGACAAAGTAGGTAGACAGATAGTAGACATACAGATAGGTAGAGAAAGGACAGGCAATCAGACGGGCAGCCATAGATATACAGATAGACGGACAGACAGAGAGACATGTATTGCTTGTTTACAGGCGAAGTTTGCTTACAAGTACAGCTTGCTTAATTAAATATGCAGTTTGCATATACTGTATTTAACCTTACTTACTTAGTCTTTCCTCTTCTACCGTGAGGTGTAGAGGTTTGGAAGAGAAAGTGCCATACTATTCTATCGGCTGTCTTCATTCCTAGCCTGGTTCCTTTCTAGTCCTCGGTCCTTCAGAGACTGTATAATGTTGTCCTCCCAGCTGACTCTAGGTCTGGATCAATGCTCTTAATCTCCCATATCTGCCATGGCAGCCGATCTTCTCCCATTCTGCAGACATGGCCAAACCATCTTAGTTGGGACTGTTCTACTTGGGTCTACAGGGGTTGGGTTTTTAGGCCTTGACGTATCATCTGGTTGCGGACCTTGTCTCTTCTTGTTACTTCAACCACCTTTCTCAGATACCTCATTTCTGAGGTTTGGATCTTACTTTTGTGGGTTGTAGTCATTGCCCATGACTCGCATCCTTACGTCAAGACTGGGTCATAGGTGGAGCGGTATAAAGCCATCTTCGTTTTCTTGCCCTTCTCTTTTGCTGAGGAATCCTCAATTTATGGCCCGAAAAAAAGTCTCCCAGCTGCTGCTCTTCGGGTAGCCAACTCTTCTGTGATGCCACCCTTCCAGTCTATGACAGCTCCGAGGTATTTAAAGTGGTTGACCTGCTCCAAGACCTATTCTCCCAGCTTAATCTGATGCCTTCTTTCCTCTCGTGATATCACTATGGTTTTTGTTTTGGAGCCGCTGATGACCACCCCTCTCTTCTCCAGCTCTTCCTTCCAGATTTGCAGGTTGGATTGGAGATGTGTCTCTGATTTAGCAATCAAGGAATCATCATCGGCAAATGCCAGCTCTGAAATACAAACCTGTATCATCTTCCAGTACCCCACTGAATATTTTCTTGTCCTCTCCTTTCATGTTCTGATGACATCATCCATGAGGAGTATGAACAGATATGGTGACAGGATATCACCTTGTCTTACACAAGTGGTGGTCCTGAACTCTTCTGACTTATGGTTGGCTGTCCTCACTGTCGTAATTTATATAGATAGGCCTAATATATTTATGGTCCCATTTGAGCAGAGGTGATATAGTGAGAGCTATGTGAGAGAAAGGTGTGAGAATTAGTCCTGTTTACGAGGAGAACTGGTGTAAGAGAAAATACTGTCTTGGATTGAGTAATTGCTCAATCCAACCTATCTATATAGTACGACACACTTTAATGGAGACGTACTTTCTCACTTGATACTGATTCAAATTACACTACCCTCACGTACGCACACACAAACAATCGTTGTGACATAAATACGTACATACGTAGACACAGACAGGTAAACTATGGTTCACATATATCTATATAGCAAGGGAGGTTTTGACCAACACCAAAAACTTAAGGTTTAGTAAGTTTATTATATCGTTATAGAAAATAAATTAAAAAAAAACATCCATACATAGTTATCATTACATCCGTGAATTTATGTTACATCAGAGAAAGAGAAAATATACTCTCATAGACCCTCCCTCTGGTATATGGAAAACTAGGAATGATCCAAACCGAGGTTATTTACCCAAAAGATCAAACAAATGATTTAACAATGGGAGTGGGGAGTAGTAAGGATGAGTAAAGGGTATGTCCTTAATTTAACTATCCCGTGGGTTTTTCAGATTTGGGTGAGAGATAAATAAAAGAAAGAGAGAAGATGTTATATTAGTAGTAACTTAAGAAAATAAATTCTTTCGTTCCGTTTTCACTCTCTACATACATACAGTGAGCTCACTACATACAGGCTTACCCCTCTGTCACTGCTGCATATGTTCCATGGAATTAATCAAACACAATGTATTTAAGACTATTATATGTCCTGTTGTTTGTCCAGTTCAGCCCCAGAAAACTCCGTCTAGGCAACTGCTATTTTTCTCGGAGATTCGCTGAATTGGTGCATTAATTATATTTTTCCTGGGGGGTGTATTCCTCTTTGTACTGCAGATATAGGGTTGGGACAAGGTTTTTTCTAGGTTTCTGTCTCAGTGAATGTGAAAATATTATCAAACCGCAGAATGTTACTTCCAGGCGGTTCTCGGAAGGAAATAGCTGAGTATGAGCCGTGAATGTTCTCGGTAGAATTTGATGGACGGAAAACTGTCATATGGGTTTGTTTTAAAAAAATTGTGCTGTAAGTTCTGCCTCATCAGGCCAGGGAACTTTATATGATTAGGATAGAACAAAATCTTCTGGCATTGTCCCGTTCCAGTTTAACATTTAACATCATTTAACATTGAAGTGATCTGGTTATTTAACCGCTCTCATGGGTTGAGAAGGTGGACCTATAAGGGTTTCTAACATCAGATTTTTACTGTCAATGTTTGTATGTTTTGGAACATATAATTGGGATGCCTTAAGCCATCTGATCATGTATCTCTATAAAACCGTTGGATCGAAAAGGTATGATCACCTGTATAAAAGTTAAGTTAGTTGCTTATCCTTTACAGGACGTGTCAATCAACCCCAGCTTTTATTGGCTGTTTGTGATTTTTCTAGGCAATTTTTTCATTCAGTAGTTTGCCATTGCTTTCTGAACGGTACGGCGCTTATACCATTGTTAAAAATCCACACAAAGCGATCTGCTACCAAACCGCCTGCAGCAGGTTTCGAACCTGGTATATCTGGATTATGAAACTGCGTTCATATCAATTAGGCCACAAACGCCAATGTATAAAAGAGAATATATAAAACAGGTAATCCTACTATAATTTATATTCTAACACCCGCGTTTTTATGTAAGATCTGTAAAATCACTCCGGTATTTAATTATTTATAATAACAAGAACTACACGAGTGACTAGCTAATGTATCGCTTTTCCCACTAGCTATGAACAGTTAATTACTTAAAATTTAGATAAGATGAAATAGAAATATATGGTTATTAAACAATTACGATCACCTAGCGTCTTAAAATTATGTTACGCATCTATTACTCGGGAAATAACGGATAGTTACTTTTTCGATTTACATCTGGAGAACTTTGCTATAGGTTTATTTAATAGGTTTAAATTAACACAAAAATCCAGTGAAATAAATGAACTTTACACGTTAAAACTCTAATATATATTACCGCAGCACACAGAATGAATTCAGATTCCACGTATAGAAGAGATCCAAAGAAATTCTTGTAGAATTCTAATATTATGAGCTAGCCTCCTCTTCAACTCTCTGACGCGAGTGATAACTGCATTTTTAAGAGACTTATATATATATATATATATTATTATATATATATTATATATATATATATATTTATATATATATATATAATATATATATATATATATATATATATATATATATATATATATATATAATTGCCAGAAGATATGGAGTACAAAAAAATGGCCAAAAGAATGGATGCAGTCATTAGTAATACCGCTTCCAAAGAAAGGAAATCTAAAAATGTGCAAGAACTACGGAACCATTAGCCTTATTAGTCATCCAAGTAAGGTGATGTTAAGGATACTTTTGAACAGAATAAAACAGAAATCAGAAGAAATCTTGTCAGAGGAACAGGCTGGCTTTAGACCAAAAAGAAGTACCTCAGAACAAATCTTCAATATTAGATTACTGATCGAAAAACATCTCCAACATCAACATGATTTATACCATAACTTCATCGATTTCACAAAAGCCTTCGATCGAGTCTGGCATGAAGGCTTATGGCAAATAATGAGAAAATTCAATTTTGATACCAACATCATAGATATCATTGAAGCACTATACAAGGACGCAAGCAGTGCTGTTTTTGCAAGCAACGACATTGGAGAATTTTTCAAAACAACTGTAGGAGTTCGCCAGGGATGTATCCTGTCACCAGTGCTCTTTAATATATATCTAGAACATATTATGCAGGAGGCTCTCTACGATTATAAATCAACCATATCGATTGGAGGCCGACCTCTGTGTAATCTACGTTTTGCTGATGATATTGATCTGATACCTGGAACAGAATCAGAACTTCAAGACCTTACCTCTAGACTGGAGAAAGTAACAAGAACGTATGGGATGGAAATTAATATAGAAAAAAGCAAGATATTGGTGAATAGCCATAAGAAACATGTTTGTCCGAACCAACATTACGTTAAATGGGCAAACGTTAGAAGAAGTTAACACCTTTAAATATCTCATCGGGTCCACTATATGTAGTGTGATGGAAGATCAAATAAAGAAAATCAAGACAAGACTTGAGATGGCCTCAGCTGCCATGACAAGGTTGAATGTGATCTGGAAAAGTAACATCAGTTTTCCTGTGAAAATCAAATTATATAAATCACTTGTATTATCTATTCTCTTGTATGGGTGTGAGGGCTGGACACTCACTGCAGATACGGAGCGAAGGATTCAGGCTTTCGAGCATATAAATGTTATAGAAGAATTTTGCGCATTTGCTATAAAGAGCACAAAACAAATGTCTATGTTAGAGAGAAGATAAACACCTATGCAGGCCACCAAGAACCACTTTTGTCAATAGTGAAACGTCGAAAGCTTGCCTGGGTTGGGCATGTAACTCGTCATGACTCCCTTTCGAAAACGATCCTCCAGGGAACAGTCGAAGGTAAACGGAGAAGAGGAAGGCAAAGAAAATCCTGGGCTGATAACATCAAAGAATGGGCAGGACACGCATTGCTGAGAATAGAGAGCAGTGGAGGACCCTGTCTGCTGATGCTTCCACCATGGCACCCCTACGACCCATGACGGGTTATGGGTTGAGAAGAAGAATATATATATATATATATATATATATATATATATATATATATCTATATATATATATATATATATATATATATATATATATACTAATATATAATATATGAATTTAATGACAATTAATAGCCCCATGCGAAATTTCTCTCCTCTCCTTGATCTCGGGAACTTTTTTCGTTTTGGGCCGCGAGTCAAAGCTCTGTTACCCACTATCTACCGCCTGACTTCCCGCCGTTTCGTCTTCGTCCTGCAGCGATTGTCTAACCCTCTTAGACCAGTTCGCGTTAACGTTGTCAACCGGAGGTGTTAAAAAAACGTTGCTTCGTTCTAAGGGACTACACTACACCTTTAATACCGAGTCTTAGTAAATAGCTGACCGCTTGCCTCTCTGGCGACGCCTCCTTGAAGGGATGACAGAAGAGATCCATAGATAGTTTGATTTTAATAGCTCGAGAGAGAAGACAGTAGGCGTGGCTAAACTAAAATTAAGACAAAGCGAATGTCGTGGCTGCCCGCATGATAACTATTTGCATACAAATTAGCACGCATGGGGAATTCCACGTGGGATAATGCATACTAATTAGCACGCGTGGGGATTCCACGTGTGATCCACATTGGCGATTTAATTTCAACAAATTCAGGGCCCCCGGTGCTATTCAAGGGTACTATTATTATCATCCGACAATTCAAGGGTAGCTTCCATTATTCATACGTCACAGCATAATTTCTGTAAGACTTGTACAAGCTCTGTATAGTATGTATTAGAGGTGCTGGTATGTTCTTCCTCGCCAAACAGTCACAAAGTTTGCTCCGGGGGACCTTGTCAGATGCCTTTTTCAGATTCAAGAAACAAATTTGCATCTCACCTTTATATTCAAGGGCTTTTTCACTCAGCTGTCTGAGTGTGAAGATCAGGTCTTGAGTACTTCGGTGTGCTTGGAAGCCAGATTGAACCTCATCCATTTGTGGCTCAGCAAGGCGCCTGAGTCTCTGCTCCAGGATTCTAGAGCAGATTTTACCGGGGACACTGAGAAGGGATAAGCTTCTATGATTTCTACGTTGTCGGTTGTCACCTTTCTTGAAAATGGGTGTTATGCTGGCATTCTCCCAATCCTTTGGTATGGTCTTGTTGCACCAAGGTGCCCGTAGGACCCACCGTAGCAACAGGTAGCCTGCTGCTCAAATGTACTTAACCATTTCTGGTGTTATACCATCATGCCCTGCTGCTTTGCCCATCTTGTTTTTCTCCAGTGCTTCCTTCAGTACTTCCATCTCGATGTCATCTTCATCACCACTGGTTTCCTCTTCTGTGCTAGTGGTTATCATTTCTGATGTTTGACCTTGTTCACCATCACGGAGTTCTGAGAAATATTTTTTCCATCTTTTCATTACTTCCTTTGGGGCAGTAAGCAATTTGTCTTGCTTGTCTTTCATAAATTTGAGAGGGCACTATTTTTCCTTTCTCATGTTCTTTAGGGTCTTGTAGAACAATTTCTGGTTTTCTTGGGCATCTTTTTTTCTAGCTTTTTCTCCAAATTCTTCCCAGGATTTCTGTTTTGCTGCTAGCACTTTGTTCTTTGCTTCACATATTCTCTATATTTCTCTGTTTTATTCCAGCTGTGTTTTTAGCCCATAAGAATTGTTTCCATTCCTTTTTCTTGTCTCTTTCTTTTTAATTTCCTCTGTCCACCAAGGTGTCCTCTTTCTCTTCTTTCCAAATTGAACTTCACTACATACTTCTGCTGCCGCTGTCTTTATAATGTCCTTGAATTTAAGCCAGAGGGTTTCCAGGTCATCATGTTGTTCTTCTGTGTTTCTCACTGCTGTAGCAATATGCCCCTGGTCTTCTGGCTCTCTCAGCTTGTAGGTCTTAATGCTTATTTCTCCTGTTCGTTTACGTAGCCTTTTGCAATTCCTAGGCCGAGAAACTCCTTCAGTTGTTCTTTTAATTGTTAGCAGGTAGTGATCACTTACAATTTCTGGCCCTCTCCAGACTCTAGCATCCCGGACATACTTGGATGAGCTCTTCCTAACTATGGCATAGTCGATCACAATTTTCTCATTCTTTGTTGGTTCACATCTAGTGTATGCATGTATGCGCTTATGGGGGAACTTTGTGTTTGTAATGATCATGTTTTGTCCAGTGCAGAATCTAAGGCAGTGTTTCTCAAGCGGTGTGCCGCGACACACTTGTGTACCGTCACGCTTATCAAAGTGTGCCGCAAAGATTTTGTAAATTTATTACATGAAGTGTATTTTTAGAGATCATGTAAAATAAAACTAATCTTACAGCTTGAATTCATTCAATAATAATTGGAGCTATTAACTGCTGTGAACAAAAATAGCTTTACTTCAAAATTTCATGATATTACAAAAACACAAGAGGCACACAAACAACGTTCAAAAGCCATGGACGAAAAATAGTAATTTCACTTGGACCAAATTAAATTTCCTTTATCTTTTTTTTTTTTTTTTGTAAAATATATGTTCAAATTATTTTAAACAATTAAAAGAAAGTCGAATAGAGTTTTCTTTATCCTAATTTAACCACAAATTAGTATATTTAATTACTGTCATTTTTTATCCAGGCGCGGGGTCAAATAGGTGTGCCGCAAATTTTCAGAAAATTGAAAAGTGTGCCGTGAACACAAGAAGGTTGAGAAACACTGACCTAAGGAGTCGCTTTCTATTGTCATTACGTGTATCTTCCCCATACCTTCCGATAACTCCACCCTATCTAGCATGGACATTTCCAACTGTGGCATTGAAATCTCCGAGCAGGATAACTTCATACAGACAGTCGTCCACTGTCTTTTGAAGCAAATCGAAGAATTCACCCTTGACCTCTGCTCTCTCATCCTCAATTGGCCCATACACTATGACCAGGTTGACTATGGTTTCTCCTTCTTTCAGTTTTACAACCATAATGCACTCCGAGACAAAGTTCCATTTCTTGATACTTCCCTTTTGGTTTTTGGCCACAATACAACCCACACCCCCTTCAGCTCTTTCAGATGTGGGGACCCCACTGTAGAGCAGCGTGTTGTCATTGAGATCCATAACTCCTTGTCCTTTTTTCTTCGTTTCCTCTAAAGCCAGGATTTATAGTTTCGCTTTCCTCATCTCTTCCACCAGCTCCTCTTCCTTCCCATTTATACTCCTTATATTCCATGTTTGTGGTAAACTTCTAAATACAATATCTAAATTAGGATATAACAGTATATTGCATAAAGTCAAAGATAAGAAAGTACTAAAAATTTTCGGCGAGAATCGTAAGTTGTCGCCTACGCCTTCAGCGTATTATTTGATAACGGAATGGCCGAACCAAAAGGGTACCCTACTGTTCAAATTCGTCATTGAGACAAACGTTCCACTTCCCTAGGTCAACTAAGTATTTGCCTAAATACATTGTAGAGGGGAGGGGAAACGGAGAAAACCCAACGCAAATCACGTCTCACATTGTTCTAAAAATAAAACTACTTGCTAGTATTGCCTTAGGCGGTTTTTCAAATTACGATGAAAAAGTTAGAAAAAGTGGACACTACGATCAGGAAAACACGCTTATCTCTTGTTGCGAATGACGTAATTTTCGTATATTACCAGAGACTCTCGTAAGTACATGAGAAAAGAATTGAACAGGAGGTAGTTTAAAAATCAACAACTAACGTAGAAAAAAAGATAGAATTTTGAACCAAGCCACGTAGCCCCATAAAAATCATATATTCGTGTACCTGAAGATTTGCTGACTAAGAATATGTTATCAATTACATAAATAGTCCATTAGATAATCAAATATTGGGGATAATACATAGAGAATCGGAGATACTGTCAGGTCAAGTCATATCTACTTAGATTGGATAGCATATTTTTTCGGGAAAAAATTAGGTCGAAGATAGGCTAAGATGGTACGATGAAGGGGATTGGGTGGAATTTGAAGTGAGGCGAAATATTATTGGCCGACCTCGTACTAAACATATATTACCCGAGTAACGTAGTAGAAAGTTGAATTGTATTTTGAAAGACTTTGTTTACAAGTGAAATAAGGATAATCATTGGCCAGAGTAGTTGATATTGGGGAAAAAGCATTAGGTGAGGTCGCCATTTTATAACAAAATTTTGCCAAGGAGCGATGAGAGCAGGCTTGTGCTGTGTAAACAATATTTCTCAAAAGCCTGGACAGAACGGCAGATCGAAAGTGTGCCAGTCATCGTTCACTTGTGTATTTCATTGAATAAATGTGGGTCCTGGGTACTGACGTTAATGTAGTACCAAACGCTTGAGAACTGCTCGATTCAGGACTCTGTCTGTATACTTCGAACCCATGCTAGTGGCCATTGCCTATCAAACAGGTGGAACAGATTGTCAAGCGAGCAGAGGAAAAGATCTACCTGTATTCTCCTGCCAAGTTAAGTTCTTGTTCGGCACCTGGCAGCTCAACTTAAAAGAACTAGAAAGTGATAGTGAAGAAAACTGTGAATAGTTATTCATATTTCCACAAGTGACAAACGAAAACAGACATAACTTAAAGGGAGTGATTATAACCAACAACCTATTGTTGATACCAGTATTACCTCAAAGTGTTGTTGTTCGTCCATCACAAGTGATGAAGACCACTCTGTTCATCCAATTATTAGGATGTTAGGATAGTCTATGAGTACGAAGGTGACTGATGAGCCCGATGCGGGCCTGGAAGGATCTCGGACAGTGTGGGCAGGGAATGTTTGCTTCATGTGAAGGTTTTATTTCACGATCTTTTCTAGCTTGTCTCCGCTGTTCCGCTGCTGCTCTTCTGGAAGATTTGCATGCCGCTGCACCTTTACGAAGAGATGTGCGCCAGGCAGTTCGGTCTTGCGCAGCAGCTTCCCATGTGTCTGGGTTTATGTCAAAGGTTTTTAATGAAGCCTTAAGCGTGTCTTTGAAGCGCTTTTTCTGGCCACCATGGGAGCGTCTACCCTTCTGCATCTCACCATAAAAGAGTATCTTTGGCAGTCGATGGTCTGGCATGCGGACTACATGACCTGCCCAGCGAATCTGTGACTGCATCAGAATAGTATCGATGCTAGGGATACCAGCTCTGTCAAGAACGGCGGTATCTGGGATCTTGTCTTGCCATTTGATGTTCATTATCTTCCAGAGACAGACTGTATGGAAGTGGTTGAGCTTTTTTACGTGGCGCCTGTATACAGTCCATGTTTCACATGCATAAAGCAGCACTGGAAGCACCGCAGCTCTGTATACCTTCAGCTTTGTCTGTAGACTAATGCCACTTCGATGCCAAACGTTGGTGTATAGTCTGCCAAATGTGCTGCTGGCTTTGGAGATCCTGGTGTTCACCTCATCATCAATGACGATGTTCTGGGACAGTGTACTACCAAGGTATGTGAACCTGTTCACAACATTCGGTTTCTCACCATTTACCTTGATGACTGGCTCAGTATAAATTGTGCCAGGAGCTGGTTGGTACATGATTTCTGTTTTCCCCGTGTTGATGTTAAGCCCAAAGTTGGAGCAGGCTTCGGAGAATCTATCAACGCTACGCTGCAGATCAGCCTCTGAGCCAGCACTGAGGGCACAATCGTCAGCAAACAGAAGATCCCTGATGGTGTGTGATTTGACCTTGGTTTTTGCTTGAAGCCTCCTAAGGTTAAACAATTTTCCATCAATACGATATCTGATGTCGATTCCTGTGTCCCCGTCTCTGAAAGCATCAGTCAGCATAGCAGAAAACATGATACTGAAAAGCGTCGGTGCAAGTACACACCCTTGTTTAACTCCATTTGAGACGGGGAAAGGCTCCGACATCTCACCGTTTTCCTGAACTCTAGCCTGCATTCCATCATGCAGTTGCTGCACTACTAAGATAAATTTCTTTGGGCAGCCGTATTTTGCCATGATCTTCCATAGACCCTCTCTACTGACCGTGTCGAACGCCTTTGTCAAGTCGATGAAAGCTGTGTACAGGTCACAGTGCTGTTCTTGGCATTTTTCTTGAAGCTGTCTTGCAGCGAACACCATATCGGTGGTTCCACGTTCTTTCCGGAATCCACACTGACTTTCAGGTAGAAGACCTTTGTCAAGATGAGCCGTAAGGCGATTAAGAAGGATTCTGGCAAATATCTTCCCAGCGATTGATAGTAGTGAGATGCCTCGATGATTGTTACAGTCTTGGCGATTACCTTTACGTTTATAAAGATGTATAATTGACGCATCCTTGAGATTGTGTGGGATGGTTTCACTCTGCCACATTTGCTGGAAGATCATGTGAAGTTTCTCTATCAGAACTGTACCGCCATCTTTATAGACCTCAACAGGAATTGAATCGGAGCCGGGGGCCTTTCCACTAGAAAGTTGACGAATCGCTTTTTGAGTCTCCTCCAAAGTCGGTATAACATCTAGTGCTTCATTTATAGGAATTTGGGGCAGTCGGTTGATGGCTTCATCGTTAATAGATGATGGCTGGTTCAGAATATTATTAAAGTGTTCGACCCAGCGTTGGAGAATTTTTTCCTTGTCTGTAATTAGTGTTTTTCCATCTGCATTAAGGAGGGGAAATGATCCTGATGATGTTGGACCATAGACCGCTTTGAGTGCATGGTAAAAATTTTTCAAGTCATGGCTGTCAGCAAAGCCTTGGAGCTCATCTGCTTTATTACTCAGCCATGAATCCCGCATCTGGCGTAGTTTATGTTGGACGATTCTACGCATGTTGTTGAAAGCGTCTTTCTTGGATGTAGATTTTGGATCATTTAAATATGCTTTATGGAGATGGTGTTTCTCAGCCAACATCTTCTTTATATCATCTGAGTTCTCATCAAACCAGTCATTTTGTTTCTTGATGGCGGGACCCAGGACCTCTGTAGCAGTGTTGTAGATCTGCTCGCTTAGGGCTGTCCAATTTGTTTCCGCACTTTGGCCGTCTAACGAGATAGATTTGAGACGGTCTTCTAGGGTGTCAGTGAATGACTGTTTAATTTTTGTCTTCTTTAGTTTGGTAATATCCAGCCTTTTTTTAGTTTTCTTTCCCTGAGGGCGCCTGGCAGGTTGGATACGAATTTTAAGTTTAGACACAATGAGGCGATGATCAGTCCAGCATTCAGCACCACACATGGACTTGGTCACCCGGACATCTTGCCTGTCCTTCTTCCTAACAATTACATAGTCAATTAGGTGCCAATGCTTTGAGCGAGGGTGAATCCAGGAGGTCCTGTTGCGGATAGGAAGTCGAAAAATGGTGTTGGTGACAAGGAGGTTATGTTTTGCGCAAGTCTGGAGGAGAAGAAGTCCATTGCTGTTACAGCGACCCACGCCGTACTTTCCGATAGAGCCATTCCAGGAGATGTTATCTGAACCTACTCTTGCATTAAAGTCACCAAGAATAATAAGCTTATCTGCTTTGGGAACTGATGCAATGACTGCATGTAGTTCTTCGTAAAACTTATCCTTGACGTCATCCTGGTTTGTCATAGTTGGTGCATACGCGCTAATGATGGTGGCATGTTTCCTTCCATAAAGCAGCGGGATCTTGACCGTCATGAGTCGGTCATTTATTCCCTTTGGGGGCTCCGCTAGCTTGCCAATAATTGCTGTTTTGATTGCAAATCCAACCCCTGCTTCTCGTCTTTCTTCAGTTCCTCTTCCGCTCCAATAGAATGTATAACCTGCACCCTTTTCGCAAAGTTGGCCCTCGCCTGCAAGTCGAGTTTCACTCAGTGCTGCTATGTCAATGTTATATCTGGCCAGTTCTCTCCCAATCAGGGCAGTTCGCCTCTCGGGTCTGTTTGTGTTAAAGTCTTTGTCGAGTAGAGTGCGCACATTCCATGCGCCTAGAATGAGGGGGAAAAATCTGTCCTTTCTTTTTCTTATGTGTCGCCCGCTGAAGTAGGGTACCCACCAACCGCGGTAAGCTGGTTAGGTAATGGTGGAGCAGGCAATGTTTAGGGCACCTTTTCTAGCCCCTTCCTCATGCCATGGAGGTGAGCAGTGCTTTCCTAAAGAGGGCTAATAACACATAAGGAAGGGAAACCCGAGGCCTGTAAACAGTAAATTAATATTAGACAAACATAAAGGTATGTTTTCAATTTACTGTTTACAGGGCTCGGGGTTCCCTTCCTTATGTGTTATTTATGTTTATACAATACCAGAAACCTACCCTCTGTTCTATACTAATGTCCTTAAGTCTTCTACTATTTACTGGACCCAGTATCAAGGTCTTTGTCTTGTTTGGACTGACACATACTGTTAATAGGAGAACAACAGAAGTGATTGCGTCATTTAAGGGCTGAGTTGCCCACTGTATACTTCCGGTGTTATCTTGTGTGTTTCGTACTGATAAATAGCCAGCAAAGCATCTTTTTTTGGGGATGCCTAGCTGGCCGTGGGGTCAGTGTGATTCGCTTGATAGCTAGGCGGAGTTGTCGTACGGAAGGTACGGGGTTCGAACCCTGGGTAAGCCACTCACGTCTGTTGTTTTTCTGTTGTCCAAGTGTTCTACTTCTTTATTTCTTACGAGTGCCTGAAAACATACCTTTATGTTTGTCTAATATTAATTAGCCTAAAGAGGGCTGCTCAGTCACTCAGGGGGCTGCCGAATCCCACTGCTGCTCCGATCAGTGGAAGACGACCATATGGCCTGAGCCGCCTGTGTGTAGGTCTGCGACTACGACTGCCAGCGCACCCACGCCTGCCGCTTCGCCGCTCGCCCATCGCCACAGGACTTGTTGTGAGTGGATGGATGAGTGGATGAGTGGATGAAAGAGTGACTTGCGCAGTGATTTGGTTTAAAGTGAGGAAGAGTTGCGCAATTCGTCGACCTCACTCTCTCGCCTGGGTCCATCTTAATCCAGTGGCAAGACAAGTCAAGACGACTGGAGATGAAGTCAGGTGCAGTGGATGACCATGGCTTTCTACGTGCCTTGCCATGCTCCTTACGCTCCACAGCGCGTTGCTGGTAATCGCCGTCATGCCCATTGAACCAACAGGTGGTTTCTTCCGCGCAGTCTACCGAATCCAGTCTTCGCATGCATGGGTAGGCAGACCCTAACTCACCGAAGGTTTATAACCAGTCGGCTACCCTCACCTAGTTTAGCCGGCCTGTCAAAGCCGTTTCCCGGGGGGTGGCCGCTGTCGCATGCTGACAGCTACGAGGAGCCACAGGTGAGAGCTGAATGCCAGGTTTGGACCAAAGGTGGCCGAACTGCCCTGAAAAGGGCATGACAGCTCCTTAACCAGAGGTACTACCAATACCTGACATCCCAAACCCCCCACCTCAAAGTAGAAGAATACAACTACACACTTATATTAGAATAATATTGTATGTATGGACAGAAGATCTACTGTGTTATTGGACTGTTGTAAATGATTCTTTTGATTTCACTTTTGATTGTCAGTCCTGGTTCAAAATAAATTAGAATCAGGATAATAAATTGTAAAAAATTCTATTTACACAAATTTCAACCACTGTCTTAAATAAGATAGCCTTTTAAAGTGTTGTTTGTATGTTATTGTTGTAATACTGTTGGTTGTTGTGGATAATAAACTATTTGTTTGTATGTTAGTTGGTTATTGCACCCTACACTCTACATTCATAACCCTAGACACTACACGAAGTCATTTTAATAATAATATAGATTAATTTTGAATGAGATCAAAAGGGTGGTAGCGGAAAGGTACTCTGAAAAGTTTACAATACTATTTGTTAAATTCAGAGACCTTCATAGCTGATCTAATTTAATATAATAATAATACATAACAACAATTCATAACATCAAAACCCACCACAATGTTCCATAAGTCGTAGTCCGTAGTCCGTTCCAATTCCTCGCCTTTAGGATCAGTCCGGTATTATCTCTTATGTTTCGTGTAATCATAGGTGATTGGCCTGTTGTGCCTTTGCATGATGGAGGGGCTGCCCTCCTAATTTTTCAACCGGGCTTCTATATTTAGCCTTCTGACGTATATTCAGTTTACTTACTTTTACTGTCCCTTCTTCAATATTATGCCTTGTGACGCAGGCAATCATGTCTCTCCAGAACTGCCGGTCTCCAGTACTGTTAAGGTAGTAGTATACCCACAAAAGATTAAAAAAAATAAAAATCCAACAATTTTCATTTTCATGCTTTAAATCATCGTCAACATGTTCTTGTACTAAAAATAATTCATAGAAGCTTAGAGATACTCTGGTATGATAGGAATCAGTGTTTTTCTACACACACCCCCTTGAGTGATTTGCATAGCAACCAATGTTTATAGTTGGTTACCATGTGAATAATGACCCAACATGAAGGTGTGTAATTGTAAAACTGCGAAATTATAATTATACTGAGGCAACAGAAAAAAGATATTTATAACTTTACCAAGGGGAATCACTCAATGATTTCTTATGAATTTTTCAAAAGTGTGTGTCTAGAAAGCTTTGATCGTAAATTTCAACATTTGTTACATGCATTGTGCATTTTCCCCCACATCAACTCTATTTATTGCTAGTTTTATACTGATTCTGTATAATAGTAGTTAGCAGAGCTTCTTTTGTTCACAATGGGAAATAAGACAAAGTAAGTTCCTTGGAAATCGGTACACCAACAAACCGTTGCCTGAAAATGAGACACCTATTGTCGATAGTGACGCTATAAAGCCTCTGTGCTCCTCAGCAAAGAAAATAAAGGTCCAAGAAAGTAAAGGACAAGCTAAAAATGACAACAGAGGAAATGGGTTTATCCTTATGGATGTAAAACTGCTGTTTGGGTTTTTATGCGCTAACTTTAGATGTGACAAATGTTATCAGTACTCACTGACCTGTGAGATCGTCGAAGAGACTCGGGGTGGCTTCTGTCATGAAATCAGTATCAAGTGCACAAACTGTGGCGAATGGAATGCCAATTTCAATACTTCTGATGTTTCATCTCCAGCTACTCACAAACACAAAGATGTAAATGTGCGAATGGTGGAATTTGTGCGTTCTATTGGGAAAGGCCACAGTGTATTGCAGAATTTTTCGATATACATGAACACAAGTCAACCCATGGCAACGAAAGCATACATGAGAACGCTGCACAGGATCTATTCAGCAAGTAAGGACATTGCAATGGAAAGACCCTGAGAGCACTGAAAAGGGGATTCATAGACACTGCAACTGCAGTAGAAGGAGACCTTTATTCAACAGAAGCTCATTAAACTTCATTTTTTTTAGTTCTTTTTCTGTTTTTCTTTGTTTTCTCGGAATTGTCTTTTTAACATAATTGGTGATATTTGAAACAAGATATCTCTAGATCTGTACATTCAGTTGACATGAAAATTAAAACAGTTGGTTGTCATATAATCTTACAGATTATGACCTAAAATGGATACAATTGAATTCAGAGTTTTAGTTTTATGACCATCATGCATATATAATGAGGCATAAATATAGAACATTCCAGAAATATAAATTTTGAAAATTCATTAAAAATTAACCTTTCCGTCAATCTCTGTCATTTTAGTTCATGACCTCACGCTATATACAATGATTCAATTTGCCAAGTTTCAGTCAGATCCTTGTACAAATAATATAGTTATGATGTTTAAAAAAAGGTGTATAATTTATTCACTACGGCGGCCATATTGGATAGCTATTTTGCATAATTAATGAGGTCATTATGTGGACAAAAATTTTAAGTCCATACTAACACTATACCCATGGTTGTTTGATTCTGAAAGGAAAATTTGAGTTTTTTACCCTATCAAGGTATCCTACTACCTTAACCCATTCTGGTTTTGACTTCTTTCCTCACCATGGTTTCAAACTATCTTCTCTCTTTATCATCCCCCATACGTCACTTTTACTTCAATCTCTCACGATAATCCGCGACAACAGTTTGACCACCTTTACAGATTAGTTCGAGGCGCCTTAAGAGAGAAGAAACCCCAGCACGGCTGGAAGAAAGGATATATGGTCAAGCTGCCAAAGAATTCAGATATGAAAAGGCGAATAAATTATAGATACATAGTGTTACTATAATTTTTTTTTCTTTCTTAACCAGCGGCACTTGGGCTTTCAGCCCTTCTGCCCAATGACATGTCATTGCGAGGCTGGAGAGCTTGTGGACTTTCCTTCTAACCCGGTCAGGAGCTTTGCCCCTTCCCATCCACAGAGGGTTTATCTCAGGAGCCGTTCAGGTTATACCGGTCGATGACACACCTTCAAATGCTCACGCCCGGGCTTGAACCATAAACACTGATCGCCAGCGCAATGTGGTAACCATTACGCCAGCGCGGCTCCCAGTGAAAGCGTTAAACAAGGTCATCTTTGAGAGATATATCAAAGGCCGTAGATAGACACATTAAGAGGAGAGTCAGCACATTGTCGACAAAAATAGATCCTCCACAGATTACAGAGTCACACTGCGTATCATTTTCGAACACAGCTTGGAACTCATTTCATCATCCCCGTTCTGCTCCCCCAAGGAGCATAGACCTTCAACAAACTTCTGCCACGTCTTCCTGTCCCGTGCCATCAGCTCAAGGTCTGTCCATGTCTTCTTTCATGACCTTTATGTCTGTCTCCAGTTATCTTGTTCATGTGATCCTCTCATGTGTCTGCCTTTCTTTCCCTGGGGGATTCCAGATTAAGCTCTGTCTGGTAATGCTATCACCACATTTCCTCAATGTGTGTCATATCCATATCCGAGTCAGCGACCCATAGCTAGACTGCCTGCATCAGGGTCAGCGAACCAGAGCTGACCAAGACCCTACTCCACCTCCAAGTGGTGGTCCTGGAAACAGGCTGCATCACTGCAGTCTGGCCGAGTGAGTAGGGATCAAAGAGGGAAGGCTAACCCGGTCCCAAAAAATGCCGTGCTGAAGTCGGATGTGTCGGCCGAAAGGCGCAAGTATCGGACACAACGCACCCAACGTCCTTTTCAGGCGAACGAGGAAGAAGAAGTCCATATCCAGCGTCTTCTTCTCATCTCTTGTTGCACTGGCACTTGTCTGGTTCTTCTCATCTCTTGTTCCACTGGCACTTGTCTGGTTCTTTTCATCTCTTGTTCCACTGGCACTTGTCTGGTTCTTCTCATCTCTTGTTCCACTGGCACTTGTCTGGTTCTTCTCATCTTTTGTTCCACTGGCACCTGTCTGGTTCTTCTCATCTCTTGTTCCACTGACACTTGTCTGGTTCTTCTCATCTCTTGTTCCACTGGCACTTGTCTGGTTCTTCTCATCTCTTGTTCCACTGGCACTTGTCTGGTTCTTTTCATCTCTTGTTCCACTGGCACTTGTCTGGTTTTTCTCATCTCTTGTTCCACTGGCACTTGTCTGGTTTGAAATTGAATTGAATGCTGAAAATAGGAACATTGCGACATAAAACGTCAGTGTATAAAAATACACACCACGACAAAAACTTACAACAATGACTGCGATGAATATACTAATGAAAGTCTCATATTTGAAGATATTAATGTCTCCTATAGTTGCAGACTGTCATGTGTTTTGGGGAGGAAAACTAATATACAGGATGTTTCAAAATTATGTATACACACTTAAAAATTTATATTTCATGAACGTACACAATTTTAATTTTCTTTGTCACATTTAAAGCTAAGATAACAACGTTATAACAACCATCAACATGAAAATGGAGGTAAAGTCACCTACTGCAGCCTTAAGGTGGCTGTCTGAGACTCCATTAACAATGGTGGTTGTTGTATAAGACTCTCGGTCCCTGATTCGGAAGGTCGAAAGTGGATGGCTCTGAATGAACGGAAAACCTCAGTAGAAGACTTGAATCTTCAGGAACTGGTGTAGATCTACTGTCCTGGTCAGGCAGGGTAACGCGGTAATGAGAGAGCTGACAGAGTAGCATAGAAGATGCATTGGATATTGATAAGGGAGAGATACTGCGGGCAATTAATGATCGCCTGTTAGAGAATGACACTGCAATCGATGAATCATCAAGGCTAAGATTGCTGCAATTTGGCATCAAACGTAATACCAGCAGGGACTGACGTATGAGAGGATGCATCCGGCGTGTATGCAACCAGCGCGCAACAGGAACTACTAGCTTCGACATTTGCTGAGGGAGACTGAGCACCCATGGGTTTGCCCGGAGTGCAGTGGTGTTGATTCTGATCAGCAATAACAAAGCTAAGAGAAAGACATTTTTTTTTCTTCACAATAACATAAATTTAGTTTAAATGTTCAAAATGCTCACCATCAGCATGAATACCTGAGCGACATCTGTCACCAACTGAGCTACAATTCTTTTAGAGTTGTCTTTCATTCTTCAAAATATAACTGAGTATTCTCCGTCATTTTTCATGTATCTGAAAAAAAAAAGAATGACGTCATTGTGAACATATTGTCTATCTCTTAGTTTTCATTTGTGATCAAGACATTATTATTCTTTTAAAAATATCCCTTCCCAGCCTGTATCCAAGTTCTCCTCTTCATTTATTTTAAGTTTTTCCTCTATAATCATGAGTGTCCAATTGGTAGAGTGGTTAGAGCTCGAGTCTATCGCGGCAAAGGTACCGGGTTCGATTCACGGTATCAACACGCTCCAGTCTACCCAGCTGTAAATGGGTACCCGACTTTTCTCTTGAGTTAGGGAAGAAAAAGGCAGCGAGGAAGGGAATGGTCACACCACCTTTCGATGCTTGACCTAGTATACTGAAGTCTCTAACACTTCACTCCACTACGGCCGTATCTGTTATGGGACAACCTTTTCTATAATCATTATCATCATTATTTACATTTTTTGCTTCCTACAGGCCCCACCACTGCAGATTAAAATAAAATTCCTTGTATGAAGCCTACACCAAAAGCATTCATGCTCGCTTGCGAGTGTTTTTCTGTAGCAATATGTTTTACAAGATGACATTGCCAGCTCTATGTACAACATAATATTAGTTGCCTCATACGACATGCACGAGGGAACAACAGTTTTATTCTGTCTTTGCCACACCAGAGATCCCAGGAAACTACACGTTTGGGGGGTAAGTCAATACCATTAACAGATTTGAAGGGTGGGACAATTCGACTTATACAGGACAATGTCCTCTAACATTTCAGACGGCTGTGCGGTACCTCATAGAGACTATGGTTCTTATAACATAGAAGATTAAACACTGGCTCAACGTCATGTTAATGTGACACAGCATTTTATTTAAGTCAATGACAGTCAATTGTCTTTACTTTGACGTTTGTTTAACACATGTTAGTAGAACAGGAGCCAAGAAATTACAATTTGAAAATAGGATGTGACTTTTCATGCACCAAAAGTTAGGAGAAGGCCAGCAGAACATTACAATTAATATTCAGTTAAGAAAATCAATAGCTACTCATGTGACCTAATGTAACATTTTCCACAGACTCATGTGACCTAATGTTACATTTCCCTAAGACTCACGTGACATGATGTAATATTTTCCTAAGACTCAAATGACCTAATGTAACATTTTCTTAAGACTAATGTGTCCTAATGTAACATTTTCCTAATACTCATGTGACCTGAGGTAACATTTTCTTAAGACTCATGGGACCTAATGTAACATTTTCCTAAGACTCACGTAACCTGATGTAACATTTTCCTCAGACTCACGGGACCTGATGTAACATTTCCTAAGACTCATGCGACCTGATGTAACATTTTCCTAAGACTCATGTGATACGGTGACCATATTGTTTGTGAGAAGAAGCGGACCTTTTCTGATTTTTTGGTGACATAAAAAGAGATCTATAGAAGACAAATAGGAGGACTAAACAGAGGCCCCATTAATTTCATTAATTTAATGCATTATTACCCATATATATATATATATATATATATATATATAATATATATATATATATATATATATATATATATATATATATATATATATATATATATATATATATATATATTATATATATATATATATATATATATATAATAAAGTGTGATGAATTTACCATGATACAACGTTAAAATATCTCCAAAATTAACGATAAAATGTAGGGATAAAAATAATGCGTAAGATACTAGGAGACATGCTCGCCCATGCCCGCCTTTCCTGCCACCATTCAAATTATCTAGTTAGACGTGCAGACGGAACGTTTACCCTTTGTAGACGGGGGGGGGGGGGGGGGGGGGGGGGGGGGGGGGGAATGAAACGGAGATCAAAAAAGGAAAGATATGACTGAACACGTGTTTGAAGTTCGAACGGCAAAAAGACGCAATTGGGGGTGAAAGGAAAAAAATTCACGTCCCTAGTTGACACAAAGTAAGGAAATGGACAAGAAAAGGACCTTAGCTCTTATTCGAGACAGTCATTTCTTGGACGTTTTTCGATACTTGGTCTTTATTTGAATGCCGCGGCAAAACACACGAGAGAAGGTTCTCGAACAAATTTCAAAAACTAAACTTGAGAAAAAAATATGTTTTTTCTTAATAATAGAGTTATGAAAATAAAACCTAGCTAGTTTGATAGCCCATCTTGAACAGAGAAATAATATGCTTTCAATTATACAGACGAATAGATAATAAGGAAGATATTGACAAAAGACTGTATTGTTCATATCAGACGAGCGACTGCACTGTTAAACAATGTCACTAAAGTTTCAAAAATTTTGGCCTTGAGCATGCAAACGTAAAAATCGAGCTGTAATTAAAGAGAGGGGAAATGGTGGAGAATTGTAGCTAAAAAATAACTTAGGAGGCAGATTCGTGTAGGAAATGCATGTAGAACCAAGCGTGTTTTTTATGAAAAAACAAGTAGAGACAGACGGACTAACAGACCGTAATACATACTTGACTGAGATTTGACTGAAGTGACTTTTGGTTGTAGATTTGAAAGTTAGGGGGGAAGTCGGCGATTGGTCAACGCATTTTATAGTAGCGGGACAGAGATGTGAAATTTTGCCATTTGACATAAGTCTGTTCAGAGACGCAGTTTAAATTAATAGTGGTGTTGATTCCAGAAGAATACAAATATATAGTGGGACGCCATCATACAGCCAGCAGCTGAGCTGAGTTTTGCTAGCAAATTTAACTGTGTTCTCAATTCTGAATTCTGGTAAGAATGAACAATATTTATTTTGCATATTTTAATAATTCGAGTGATTGATACTGCCATATCATAAAAATGATTACGACAAGTAAGTGTTCGCTCTAGGTCCCCAGCCCAAGTTCAGGGTCTAGAGACATACATACAAAGAAAATATATAGGAACGCCTAAATAAAACTATGAAAAAAGGATCTAGTGTTGAGATCAGTGGAACATATCACCTATCTTATTCAATAGCAGGAAGCTATTGAACATATCTCAGATGCAATGTAGTCTTGGGGAACTAGTACTATGTGAAACCAACTGGGTAAGATATGCTGTGTGGTCAGAGAGATCTGACCCAGTTTGTGTGGTGTTGTTGTGTAGTGTTGTGTGCAGAAGTGGCTCAGGAGGTAGAGTTCTGACACATGACCCAATACTTTTGTTTCAGAATTGTGAGTTTCTGTTTGGCACCAAAGCGGTGCCAAATGCTGTAGTGATATACACAAGTGTGGACCAGTGCAGTCTAACATTGTGTCAGAGCAGCAGAATATTGTACTCCAGCACGGAGAGGAAGGGCCACCAGACTCCTGTACAAGATCGACGCAGTCGAGATAAGTGAGATCTGGCCTGCTGGACATTCACCAACAAAATTACCAACGAATTCACTAACAAATTTACCAACAAATTTACCAACGAATTACCAACGAATTATCAACTAATTTATCAACTAATTCACCATCTAAAGACATACCATTGTGGGAAACTAAACCATGTAATCATCCTCTAAGTCAATGGACAATGTTTGGTAATCATAGACTGGGAGTGATGACACCACCCCAACAGCATATCTAGTAATAAGTTCTCCTGGGACTATCTTAATATAATTAATATTAACCAGTCATTTGAAATAATTAGATATACATATTCCATTTTATTATGTCATACAATTATGCATTCCATTTATAATTCCATAATATTTCATCTGTTCTGACCAACAAACATTTGGTTCAGAACAAATAAATTTATCAAAAAATTTAACATTTTAAACTAAAACAGCCTGAGTTAGTTCAGTGTGTTACAAAGTTTATTAATATTATTAGACTTATTAAATACCTCTGTGTGTGTGTGTGTGTGTGTGTGTGTAATCTACCACAACACATTACATATCAGTACCCTAGACATTTAACGTAGCCACATTCATTAGTAAAAAAGATATGTGTGAGGTCGTAAGTGGTAGTAAGAAGGGCCTTCTGTAATTCACATCTACATTTATCTCAGGAGCCTTCACAGCTGACCTCATACATCACACTAGGTAACATCAACCATACAATACCATCAAAATCCACTACATATATTGGGGTCTTGTCCAGGGATAATTAGCTTATCAGTAATATTAGGATCTCCTGGTGGGAGAATTAAATCAGGGGGACAAATTGTAAAAATAAAAAGTGTCCCTTAAAATTGAAAGTGAAAATAAAAGTTGGTGAATCTTCACAGCCAGTGGTAATTAATTAATTAATTGGTTAATTAGAATTACCTTAGTCAATAGTTAATTAGAATTACTTTAGTTATTGATTAGTTAGATTTTTACCTTGATCATTGTTATTTTGTGTGATGGCTGAGCTGGCAAAGTTCAGATCAGCTGCTGTGCTAACGGCGAAGGAAATGGGAATGGATGGTCAGGTTTTAATTCAGTATGTAACTGCTGAATGTGACAAGTATATTGAAAGGGAAGATAGGAGGTTAGCTGAAGAGAAGAGGTTACAAATTGAGGCTGATAGAGAACTTCAGAGGCTGCAGATTGAGGCAGAAGAAAAACGACAGCAAAGGGAGGCAGAAAATAGAAGATTGCAAAGGGAGCACGAATTACGACTAAGGGAGCTGGAGTTACAAGGCCATGCTCCTGAAAATGGTGCCAGCCCTTTTGCCTCAGACGCTACGCCTAGTCAGGGAGCCTCAACATCAGCTATGGGGTTTCATTTAGACCATTTTGTTGAAAAAGACGATGACATCGAGGGGTACCTCAGTCGTTTTGAATTATTAGCTACTATATATGGGTTAGAGAGAGAGAGGTGGAGTTTAAAGTTATCACAGGGACTGAGAGGTACTTCTTATGAAGTTTTCGCAAAAATGAACAGAGAAGACCAAGACAATTATGACATGCTAAAGCAGGCTTTGTTATTGAGGTACGAAAAAAATGGTGAATTTTATCGTAAGAAATTTAGAAATGCCAAACTGTTGTCTGGGGAGACATACCACCAATTCTCTGCCAGACTGGAAACCTATTTGGAGAAATGGAATGCTCTGGGGAAGACCCAAGATCTTAAAGAGATGATCATGATAGAGCAATTGAGAGAGTCCATGGCTCCAGACTTGAGAAAATTTCTCATGGAACACGGTGCAGAGAGGTTGGGGAGGTTTTAAATGTCGCTGAGAGGTATCAGGCAGCCCAGGCAGAGGTAAGTGGCACTAAAAAGAAGCACATAGAAACTTTTAAAGCTCCACAGCCATTTAATAAATTTGAAAATAGAGAACAGGGTAATAAAGGCAGGACAAACTTTGAACGGCCAAGAAATGACTATCGAGACAGAAACTCACAGTTCAATGACCAAAAATACAATGAAAGAAAACCGTTTAACCAAGGAAAAAGATGGTGCAAATGGTGCAAGAAAGATAACCATAACACCGAATTTTGTAGAAGGAAACCTTCAAACATTGCTGCAATGAAGTCGGGGACTCAAAGATTAAAGGTTAATCCTAATGGACAGCAGGAACCTTATCACCCCCCAGTTTGTGAGGATGTTATTTGTAATGGGGTCACCATAAGGTGCCTTTATGATACAGGTTTGGATTATGATTCAGTTGTGAAGTCTAGCCTAGTGGACCCAAGTCAGTATACCACAGAAACAGTGGAAATACAAGGGGCGACTAAGGACATACCACTCATGACACTTCCCATCGCAAGGATAACGGTGAAAACTTGCTATGTGGAAGGAGAGATCAGAGCAGCAGTGATAGATGAACCAATCTACCCTCTGATATTGGGGTGTAGATATGTCTTCTTGGGGAATCCCGAGAGACCTGTGATCATGGCGACAGTGCAGACCAGGTCACAGAAAAAGGAGGAAGAAGGTGAACCTATAAATGCTCATCCAGAGGAGATGAGGAAGGCGCAGGCTGAGGATAGGACACTCAAGCCATGTTTTAAAAAATTGCCCAAATGCCACACACCTCCAAGCAAGGGGGAATATTTTATGAAGGACAGATTGCTATATAGGAAGACAGGAAATCGATCCACTGGTCACGGACAGTTGGTTCTTCCCAAGGTATATAGGGCAAATTTAATAAGGAGCTTACATGTTGGAAAAGATGGTGACCATGAGAAAGTCGGTACCATCTGCCAAAAAGTTGCTCGAAAATACTATTGGCCCGACGTAAATGTCGATATTGAAAACTTTGTAGAAGCATGTGGCGTATTTCATGAGGGAACACCCACAAAGGGAAAATATGTGCAGGACCTAGAAACGCCACGGGGCAAACTTAGGCCTGGAAGGAAAAATAATTATACTCAGGTAGACAAAGTGGAATGGGAGCCCCCTTTTCACACCCAGTCTTCACTTGAATGGATTAACATGGCCACTATGCGACGAGTACAAAGAAGAAAGTTACCCCAGAATAAACTGACAATCCCTCGGTCAGAGTTATATAAACTGGATGAAACTAAAAGAGAGCGAAGATCTCTCATAAGCAATCTAAAGTGGGATGACAAACCCAAGAAAAAAAATTGGTAGCGGTCGATTTGTGAGTGATGATTCTAGGAAGAAAGGTCCTCACTATAGTGCTTCTAATGGAAAGGACCCGATGGGTGCCATGAAAAATGAATATAAAAATTTAAAAGTTCGTATGTAAATTATTAAGGACCTGGACAGATGAGAAAGCAGAAGAGACTGTTACCTCATCATATCATTATCAATATGTGAACGAGCTGACCACTCGTCTGAAAGCTGGATGGAAACTGGCAAATGATAATTTGAGACAAGCCAGGAAGAAACATGCAGCATATTTTAATAGGAAGGCAAAGGACAGAGAACTAGCTGTGGGAGAGAAGGTGCTTCTTCTACTACCCGGCAGCCAGAATAAATTACAAATTGGATGGCAAGGTCCATATACGGTTCTAGAGAAGGTGTCTAGAACAAACTATAAAATTGACAAAAAGGGGAAGGAGAAAGTTTATCATGTAAACCTTTTAAAGAAGTATCTGGACAGACCACTCCAGGAAAGCACCCCCTTACTGACCTTGGCTATCGCAACTCAAATGCAAAAGGAACCACTCACCTCGCATGAATACCCATTACATCCTTGTGAAACAGCAGCACAAGTAAAAGTCAGTAAGCACCTGACTAAAAATCAGAGGGAGAGAGTTCAACAGGTTCTGGAGGAACATACAGATGTATTAACAGATAAACCAGGACATACAAATTTGCTACAGTATGATATGAAACTGGTAGACTCAAACCCAATCTGTATGAGAGCCTATTCTATTCCGTTCGTGAAGGAGAAGGCATTGAAGGAAGAAATAGATTATTTGTTGAAGGAGGGGATTATTTCACACAGTGAATCATCTTTTAGCTCCAGTGTAGTTTTGTTGAATAAACCGTCTGGGGAACACAAACTGTGCATAGATTACAGGAAACTGAATGCTGTCACAGAAGGACAAGTGGATCCATTACCAGACACAAAACAGTTATTTGCCAGATTAAACAAGGCAAAATACTTTTCAAAAGTGGATTTTAGTAAAGGCTATTACCAGATTCCAGTGAAGCCTGAAGTGAGACCTTATTTAGCGTTTAGCACATCGGAAGGACATTATGAATTCAACATGCTACCATTCGGACTGAAAAATGCTCCGAGTGTATTTTCAAGGATGATGCGCAAATTGTTGGATCCCCTGAATAACCCATGTATCACGAATTTCATGGATGATATTCTCGTCGCCACAGAGACATTTGAAGAACACATTGACGCTCTAAAAATGTTATTTGATAGGCTTAGGGAGGCGAACTTAACTGCTAGGCCAACAAAATGTTGTATTGGATGCAAAGAATTGGAATTCTTGGGACACACTGTATATCAGGGTAACATGACCCCTGATCCCAAGAACTTGGAAAAACTGCAGAGAGCACCTAGACCACAAACAAAAAAGGACGTGCGATCATTCGTGTCGTTATGCGGATTTTATCAAAAATATATCAAAAATTTTAACTCTATTTGTGCTCCTCTGACTGATCTGACTCGCAAGGGACTTCCAGATAAAATTATTTGGACTGCGCAATGTGAATTAGCTTTCCAAGAATTAAAGGAAAAACTCACTAGCAAGCCTATTCTCAAATTGCCTGATTTGACACAGGACTTTGTGGTGAGAACAGATGCAAGTAATGTAGGCCTCGGGGCGGCCTTGTTGCAGAGGTCATCTTCACCCGATGGGGAACTGAACCCAGTCGCTTATGCAAGCCGCAAATTGAATAAAGCGGAACAAGGATATTCAACAAGCGAAAAGGAATGTTTAGCGTTAATCTGGGCAATAAAGAAGTTCCAAATCTATCTGTATGGTAGGACTTTTGTGGTCCAGACGGATCATCAGCCCCTGGTATTCTTATCTCAGGCTAAGCATGAAAACGCAAGATTGTTGAGGTGGTCTTTGTTATTGCAACCTTATCAGTTTATTATCGAATACATCCCAGGGTCATTGAATGTCGGTGCAGATTTCCTCAGTCGGCACCCCTGTGATCAAAATTAGAGTAGTGGTAGGCGTGAGGAGTAATTTTATCTATGTGTATCACTGGTTTTGGAACTTGCCGTAGTGCATGTTCTCAGGTGGGGAGATGTGTGATGAATTTACCATGATACAACGTTAAAATATCTCCAAAATTAACGATAAAATGTAGGGATAAAAATAATGCGTAAGATACTAGGAGACCTGCTCGCCCATGCCCGCCTTTCCTGCCACCATTCAAATTATCTAGTTAGACGTGCAGACGGAACGTTTACCCTTTGTAGACGGGGGGGGGGGGGATGAAACGGAGATCAAAAAAGGAAAGATATGACTGAACACGTGTTTGAAGTTCGAACGGCAAAAAGACGCAATTGGGGGTGAAAGGAAAAAAATTCACGTCCCTAGTTGACACAAAGTAAGGAAATGGACAAGAAAAGGACCTTAGCTCTTATTCGAGACAGTCATTTCTTGGACGTTTTTCGATACTTGGTCTTTATTTGAATGCCGCGGCAAAACACATGAGAGAAGGTTCTCGAACAAATTTCAAAAACTAAACTTGAGAAAAAAAATATGTTTTTTCTTAATAATAGAGTTATGAAAATAAAACCTAGCTAGTTTGATAGCCCATCTTGAGCAGAGAAATAATATGCTTTCAATTATACAGACGAATAGATAATAAGGAAGATATTGACAAAAGACTGTATTGTTCATATCAGACGAGCGACTGCACTGTTAAACAATGTCACTAAAGTTTCAAAAATTTTGGCCTTGAGCATGCAAACGTAAAAATCGAGCTGTAATTAAAGAGAGGGGAAATGGTGGAGAATTGTAGCTAAAAATAACTTAGGAGGCAGATTCGTGTAGGAAATGCATGTAGAACCAAGCGTGTTTTTTATGAAAAAACAAGTAGAGACAGACGGACTAACAGACCATAATACATACTTGACTGAGATTTGACTGAAGTGACTTTTGGTTGTAGATTTGAAAGTTAGGGGGGAAGTCGGCGATTGGTCAACGCATTTTATAGTAGCGGGACAGAGATGTGAAATTTTGCCATTTGACATAAGTCTGTTCAGAGACGCAGTTTAAATTAATAGTGGTGTTGATTCCAGAAGAATACAAATATATAGTGGGACGCCATCATACAGCCAGCAGCTGAGCTGAGTTTTGCTAGCAAATTTAACTGTGTTCTCAATTCTGAATTCTGGTAAGAATGAACAATATTTATTTTGCATATTTTAATAATTAGAGTGATTGATACTGCCATATCATAAAAATGATTACTACAAGTAAATGTTCGCTCTAGGTCCCCAGCCCAAGTTCAGGGTCTAGAGACATACATACAAAGAAAATATATAGGAACGCCTAAATAAAACTATGAAAAAAGGATCTAGTGTTGAGATCAGTGGAACATATCACCTATCTTATTCAATAGCAGGAAGCTATTGAACATATCTCAGATGCAATGTAGTCTTGGGGAACTAGTACTATGTGAAACCAACTGGGTAAGATATGCTGTGTGGTCAGAGAGATCTGACCCAGTTTGTGTGGTGTTGTTGTGTAGTGTTGTGTGCAGAAGTGGCTCAGGAGGTAGAGTTCTGACACATGACCCAATACTTTTGTTTCAGAATTGTGAGTTTCTGTTTGGCACCAAAGCGGTGCCAAATGCTGTAGTGATATACACAAGTGTGGACCAGTGCAGTCTAACATTGTGTCAGAGCAGCAGAATATTGTACTCCAGCACGGAGAGGAAGGGCCACCAGACTCCTGTACAAGATCGACGCAGTCGAGATAAGTGAGATCTGGCCTGCTGGACATTCACCAACAAAATTACCAGCGAATTCACTAACAAATTTACCAACAAATTTACCAACGAATTACCAACGAATTATCAACTAATTTATCAACTAATTCACCATCTAAAGACATACCATTGTGGGAAACTAAACCATGTATTCATCCCCTAAGTCAATGGACAATGTTTGGTAATCATAGACTGGGAGTGATGACACCACCCCAACAGCATATCTAGTAATAAGTTCTCCTGGGACTATCTTAATATAATTAATATTAACCAGTCATTTGAAATAATTAGATATACATATTCCATTTTATTATGTCATACAATTATGCATTCCATTTATAATTCCATAATATTTCATCTGTTCTGACCAACAAACATTTGGTTCAGAACAAATAAATTTATCAAAAGATTTAACATTTTAAACTAAAACAGCCTGAGTTAGTTCAGTGTGTTACAAAGTTTATTAATATTATTAGACGTATTAAATACCTGTGTGTGTGTGTGTGTGTGTGTGTGTGTTTGTGTGTGTGTGTAATCTACCACAACACATTACATATCAGTACCCTAGACTTTTAACGTAGCCACATTCATTAGTAAAAAATATATGTGTGAGGTCGTAAGTGGTAGTAAGAAGGGCCTTCTGTAATTCACATCTACATTTATCTCAGGAGCCTTCACAGCTGACCTCATACATCACACTAGGTAACATCAACCATACAATACCATCAAAATCCACTACATAAAGACTGGGAATAGCAAAAACGTTATGGTAATGTCACAAGATGACATTCTTACGATTAATTTTTTATGTCTATTCCGATGCTACACTCCTCTTTGACATTTACCGGCCATTATCTTTTGTTTACACCTACATCTACCAAGAATTATCTTATCCTCTGTGTGGGTGCTATATCCGACGCGAGATGGATAGATGGAAAAGGTGAAAGTGTGAATGTACCAAAACTGCCCAAGATAATCTCACTGAAATTTGGCGCGAGGAAAATATGCGGAAAATGTTAGTATAAGTTCCGCAGGAAAAAAATAGAGTGAGAATCACTAGCAGATCTATTAATAGGGATACTGGAAATTAACTGTATATTAGCAGGTTGAGAACCCTCTGAGTAGACTAAGAGCTAGTAGGTATCCAGCCCATTTTTCCCTAAAATACTGAATTATTCGAAAGAGCCCCCATTGATTAAATACAAATATGACATAATCTTACAGTATTAGACATCACTGTAACACCAAAGAAAAGTCAGTAAACTAGTCTTGATCTTAGAAAATTACAATGAAACTTTACTGATGGACTCACCTAGAGTTAAGTTTTCTTGTAAAAAAGGCGAAAGCAACGGACTTTTATAAATCCTCACCTACGTCTCCGTGACGAAAAGATGTATTTACAGCAAAATTCATCATTCCCTCCTTATTTTAACTGTTAAAGACTAATTTAGTATTACATTTGTTACGTTGTTTTAAAACTAAACAATCATAGTCGATTCAGTTTTTATATGTATGAAAGCGAACGTTTGAGCAAGATTCTTTAAAACATACATCCATATATGCATATATATTGTCGTAGATTTTATCAGATAGGTAATAGATGTTTATAGCCCTGTCTGAGCAGAGGTGATAGTGATGACAATGTGAAAGTAAGGGGTAAGAAATAGTTTTATCACGAGGTGATCGTGTAAGAGAACGGACAGTCTCTGGATAGAATAATTTATCTAATCCAGCCTATCTGGACGACGATATTTAAATCAGACGCACTTTCTCTCCTTGTACGAAAATACAAGTTACACTGCACTCACATGCACACAATTCTGTGACAAATACGCACGAACGTGAAAACAAATTATGAATAACATATAATGGATAGGGGTTGACCGACACGATAACTAAAGGTTTAATAAAGTTTATTTTCAATATAAGATCACAACAATAAGCATATACATATACATTACTAGATCATGGTTTACAGATGTAGCAAAGTTAGATTTTGCTGGGGAGGTTATGATGGTATCCTAAAAGAATGAAATCCGTGTATGTATTAACCGTGTGAGGTCAAGCACATGTAGGCCCCCGACTCTATAAATGATGATGATGAATTATGTGCAGGGAACCTAACGCTACCTCCGTAGATCTCACACGGTCACTATTTTGACTCTAGTGTCTGGTGTATGATGTACCCAGTGTCTAGGGGAGAAATGAAATGATGGTACACAACACAAAAACACTTTAAGTTTCTATGAGGAAGTGAATAAAACCTGTGGTTAAGTTTTTCTTTAAATTTGATAATATTTTGTACAATTTATTTTGCCTGTCCAGTCATATCGTTTGGATAGGTCTTTGAAAATGAGGACAAGATAGTATACATAACAGATTAACTAAAATTGTGTGGACAATCTGCCCAAATCACTACAAAGTTAATATATGTCTTTCCTGTTGGAATGTTCACAGTTTACACTATATTCTTCTAAGAGGGAGAGTCACTGTGTATGAGGGGCTGTATTATCATCATACCCCATCAACTTCCTGAGTATGATTTGAAATACCAAGGTTTATTTAAACCGAAACTGTCAGATATACCCAGGTCCTTAACATATCACCTGGGGTTTCTTGTTGAATGATAAGATAGTGTGTAGTTGCAGAAATATCGATATCACGTCACACGCCCAAGCTCCTGCTGTTATCTCTTGACAGCATACATGAAGTGTCGGAGACTTCTTGGCGTTATCGTCACTCCTCAGGTTTCCTGTCACCAGCTGGCAACAGGAAACAAAACCTCTGCAACAAAAGGACACCCTGGCCTTTTACATCTGATCACTTATTCTTTTATTTAATTTCATACGTGGGTATGGGGTCAGCCTCGCGTGCATTTCACGTGCACTCACCCCCTAATTTTTCATGACTCCCACCTTGCTGTGACCACCCCTCAGGTCCCTATGGCAGATACGCCACTGTACGTTTACATAGTTTTCCTCAATAATATAATGTGGAGTAACCACATTTCCTTTGATATGATTTTCTCTTCTTTTCTTTTATATATATATATATATATATATATATATATATATATATATATATATATATATATATATATATATATATATATATATATATATATATATATATGCTTCAGGCATGTTGAACAGTGTTCATGGAACACGGAGGCTTGCTAATATACTCTAATACAATAATATTCCAACATAATCATGACAACATACATTAGTTAGATACATTTCAACGTGAGGACTCAACAATGTCTGCTCCCGGCACGTCCTTCACTTTTTCCCAATAGCAGTATCTAACTTTGGTAATGGGATTAAACATATTAAATTCATAAAGCATTCTTACCACAAATCAAGAAATATAAACAAATGACGCTGACTTTGCAAAGAAATGGCCTCAGTTTCTTCTGCTCCGTCCAGACTGTGAAATACTTATTTAGTTAGTTAATTTACTTTTAAATTTATCACAGCTGTTCTCAGCGTATCCGAATAAAAAATACTGTTCAACTGGCAATGAATAGTGAAATCTTTTTGCTAATATTTAGTAGCACTGGCCAATCGAAAGCTTGCGACTACCAGAATTCAAATGCAGTTTTTGAAAAACAAAAATAATTCCAAACATACTTTGCGTCTGGTAGTCGATTGGCCAGTCTGCTTTAGTTATGCCAATACAAAACGATGTTAGTTTTTGGTAACAATTTTCCTACCGCTGCCCTCTCCTCCTATACTCTTGTTACCCAAGCGAATTTGAATTTATCTCAATGCCTCCCTTCTAAGCCGGTGTCCCCACTAACGTTATGAAAAAAACAAGCAGGAACAACAATCTGTCTGGCCGTGCGTCCGTAGACATTTAGTATTTTCTCAATAACTTGGCTAATACTGGGACTATTATATTATTTAAAACACATTCTTGCTCAGTGGACTCTAAGCTATACTACCATATGATTTTTATGATCAGTTTCATTATGGTTTTAGATTTTCAATTTTGTCACCGGTCATCGTCAAATAAAATTTTACACAAGACGGCCATCTTCCCCTCTCTTTCATCTCGCTAGCATGTATTTTTCAAATAACTAACTTGTTTTTGTGACGTCAGAAACATTACCGCGCAATAAAATTGTCTGCGTGTTTTTGCCTCTGTTGGCTTTGCTCCAGCGTATATATATATATATAATATGCATTGTCGAGGCGCGTGTTTTGCCTCTTAATAATTTGGCTTTGCTACTTATTACCAGCGTTAAAGTTGACAGAATACGTTAATTCGATAGTTATTTTATATCGTTAATATATATAATATATGCAGCAGATCTGGCAAAATGTTAAATGTTGGTAGTACGTTTTCGAAACCGAAACTAAAACGCGTGTTAGATTTTTACCGTGGAATCGTTCTATAGGCTTTAGCACTGCACAAAAGGCAGCGTTGCTGGCGTGTGAGAGCATCACCGTCAGACACAATAGGCCGGGTTTATTTATTATCATTTTATGACTAAAATCTTACTGAAATGAGCGATTATTCTCGCAGATTTTACTACAACAGACAAAATCGCAAAAGAAGAAATTAATCAAATAGGTTCTCCCCCATGGCGGACTGTCAAGCGAGGCGGGGTGTTGGCGTTATGGCGGGTTAAGAATTGGTCGTTAATGTAATCTTTGTATTGTTATCGTGTATACATTACCAAAAAAATGTATTCAGGCCACTTTCAGACTTATTACCCCAGTTGTCGCAGCGTTAAAGTTGACAGAATACGTTAATTCAGATAGTTATTTTGCGGCACACTTCCGCAAAATCGTTAATTATAAGGCTAGGCTGCATAATGTATGCAGCAGATCTGGCAAAATGTTAAATGTTGGTAGTACGTTTTCGAAACCGAAACTAAAACGCGTGTTAGATTTTTACCGTGGGATCGTTCTATAGGCTTTAGCAATGCACAAAAGGCAGCGTTGCTGGCGTGTGAGAGCAACACCGTCAGGCACAATAGGCCGGGTTTATTTATTATCATTTTATGACTAAAATCTTACTGAAATGAGCGATTATTCTCGCAGATTTTACTACAACAGACAAAATCGCAAAAGAAGAAATTAATCAAATAGGTTCTCCCCCTCTGGTAAAGGAAAAGAAAAGACGATCCCAACAGAGGTTAATTAACCAGAAAGATCAAAAGTTAACAATAAGTTATGAAAAAGTCAGTATGGGAGGGGCATCAACTGCATTCAAAATTGTCCAGAATAGGTCCTAATCAAGTATTTCATCTATGCTTTGTAACACAATGGGAGACATGTCACATTCTTTAAACAACGTGGTTTTTTGGCTTTGCCGATCATTAGCACCGGTAAACGATGACTTCCACTGGCATTACTCAGATTAGTTAGCATTATACACATCAAAAAACCTTCTTCTTCCAAAAAAGCCAAGAATGTTTCTTTTAAAAAGCAGTTGCATCGCTAGATAAAGAACCATCTCCAATAAGTATGCCATGATGTTAACAAAAGACATAAGTTCCTTTCTCCGTTCATTCAATTCACACCCATTCAGTGGCCACTTTCAGACTTTTCCTTACCCCAGTAGTTGTCGCAGGCATTGCAAGAAAATTTATCCTTGTTACTTTTGATGTAGAGACGGTAGCTTTAAATTGTAATTGAAAATCCTCGCAAGTGAAGACACTATTTAGTGTCAAATTTAAGTTTTGTTTCCAAATCCAGCCCTAGACTCGCTACTGGAAGATGTAGTTGCTGAAATACTGCAAATTTCTGCTGTAGTAGGAGTCGCAATTATTTTAGAGTTGAACTGTCTGTTTAGCCAGTGTTTTAGAACGCACATTTGTACACTGGATTGGTAAACAATAACTGACTTTTATCTATGCCTTCAGTTGGTAAGGACCGACCATTATCCCATTCTCTACAAATTGTTCGCACACATTTGGTTTGCATCAAAAGATTCGAGTTTTAGTGGCGTAGGAAAAAGTGTTCGGATAATTGGATGTTCGGATAATTGGGGTTCGGATAAATGGAGTTCTACTGTAGTTCCTATGTTGTTTAGCCTCAGGTGGCTGACACGCTAGGTTAAGTTACACAAATGTTGCTGACAATATATTTCGCCACAGCTGGCTGATGAGATTGATATAAGTAAATCTGGTAATAGTTCTGGTCCAGTTAATATTATAATTTCATGGTTCTATTCTGGTTTCTCTCATGAAAATGAGGAAAATTGGACCCCACAGGTCACAGCAAGAAGCTCATCAATATTAAATATCCCTGGATGCTTATAATATTATAAGTTCGTATGATCATAAGTTCATATGGCCATAAAAAAGCCGCTAGTACTCAGGTTGATCAGCCTAGATTTTAGGAAACAAAATATAAACATTTAACCAAATTATCAATATCATATCTTATTGATGGTTTCTGTTGTTATCCATGCTTTTTGTTGTCTTTCCCTTTTCCCCAGTATTTCTTCACATGTCTCCTTCCATACCGTTTTGACCTGCTGCCAATAGTCTTCTGTATTCTCTACATCTTCCAACTGTTGGAGCACTTGGAATTTGTTGGATACTGTGACCGCAAATTTGTCTCTTGTTTCTTGATTTCTTAGCTGTCCTACATTAAACTGTTGTCTATAATTTTGCATTGTTGCATATCTCTTGAGTTTCATTTTTACTTTGGCTATCAGAAGATGGTGATCTGATGCCACATCTGCTCCTCTATATACCTTTACATCCTGCAATGATGATCTAAACTTCTTCTTTATGCATATATGATCGATCTGATTTTCTGTTCTATGGTCTGGTGATATCCATGTTGCATTGTGTATTCTCTTATGTGGAAACATGCTTCCTCCTATAGCCAGTTGATTTGAAGCACAGAAGTTTGCGAATAGTTCTCCATTTTCATTCATTACCCCTAGCCCATGTTTTCCCATGACTTCTTCAAATCCGGTATTGACTGTACCTATCTTTGCATTCATGTCACCCATCAAAATTGTGATGTCTCTTCTTTTTACTTTATCCATAATTTCCTGTAGTTTAGTATAAAATGCTTCTTTCACAGACTCTTCTTTGTCATTAGTTGGTGCATAACATTGGATGACATTGACATGAATTTTCTTTTTAGCTGTTTTGAAAATAGCTGTTATTATTCTGGGTCCCACAGCTTCCCATTCAATGAGTGCTTTCTGTGCTTCTTTAGATAACATAAGAGCTACCCCTTCACTGTGGTGTGAACTTTCGTCTTCGTGTCCTGAGGACAGCACCAATTCACATGTGATGAGTTACTTCCTGTCTACCCCCTTCCACTTTGTTTCACACATTCCCAGAACCTCGATTTTGTATTCCCTCATTTCTGCTGCTACTTGTGCCACTTTCCCTTGTTCGTTCAATGTCCGAACATTCCAGGTGCCAAATCTGGAAGTTCTCCTAGAAGAAAGAAGGTTAGTCAGCAACACAGACTCCTTTCGGCTTTCTCTGTGGTGCATCATACGCCTCCCCGCGAGAGGACCTTCCCCTGTCTTGGATGGCTGTGTTTTATTTTCTTTATTTGACTTGTCCATATTTGTTGAAGTTTTTTGTGGTTTAAATTTTTTTTACAGGATGGGGTAACCGGCCCCATGCCCAACCCTCCTTAGTCGCCTTCTACGACATGCTTGGCAGGGGACAGTGTTACTATTCTTTGCTCCCCTTTCGGGCCCCGGTAACACCAGAAGTTCCAAAGCCAAGGCTCAAGAAGTGTACACAGAAGCAAACAAAGAAGTAAAAAGAAGTATCAAAAGAGACAAGAGGAAGTATATTGAGGAGTTGACAAGAGAGGCAGAAGATGCTGCAGCCAAAGGAAATATGAGAGAACTGTATAGCAGCACAAAGAAGCTAACAGGGAAATACAAGCAAACAAGTTGCCTCATAAAAGATAAGAATGGAAAACTGCTCAGCAATATACAAGAGCAAATGAAGAGGTGGACAGAATATTTTGGGGACCTTCTCAATAGACCAGCTCCACAAAACCCGCCGGACATCCAGCCAGGAGAAGAAGAGCTACAAATTAACGGTGAAAGACCAACGAAGGAAGAAATAAAGAAAGCCATAAAGCTTCTAAGAGATGGAAAAGCGTCTGGACCTGATGGCATTCCAGCAGAAGCCATCAAAGCAGATATCGACACGGCTACAGAGATGTTATATAAATTACTTGGTAAAGTCTGGGAAAAAGAAGAGATACCAGCAGAATGGAAGGAAGGATATCTGGTTAAGTTGCCTAAGAAGGGGAAATCTACAAGAGTGCACAAATTATAGAGGAATAATGTTACTATCAGTGCCAGGAAAGGTATTGAACAGGATTATCCTTGAGAGATTAAAGGAGTCCATAGACAAGAAATTGAGAGATGAACAAGCAGGTTTTCGACAAAACAGATCATGTACAGACCAGATAGCCACTTTGAGAATAATAGTTGAACAAAGTCTGGAATGGAATTCACCACTATACATCGGATTTGTGGACTACGAAAAAGCATTTGACAGTGTGGACAGAGAATCACTTTGGAAATTGATGAGGCATTATGGAGTTCCCCTGAAGATCATTAATTTAATAAAGAAAACCTATGAAGACATGACGTGCAGAGTTCTTCATGAAGGACAGCTTACAGAACCATTTGGGATCAGAACAGGAGTGCGACAGGGATGCCTCTTGTCTCCATTTCTTTTCTTGCTGGCAATAGATTGGGTTATGAGATCATCGACAACACACAACAGAAATGGAATCCAGTGGACTCTGACTAAGCAGTTGGATGATCTGGATTTTGCTGATGATTTGGCTCTCCTGTCCCATAACCGTAATCAGATGCAGGACAAATTGGAAACACTCGATGAGAGGTCACAGCAATTGGGTCTGAAAATACACAGGGAAAAGACAAAAATAATGCGAATAAATGCAGGTAATGAAAACAGGGTTGAACTTGAAGAAACACCAATACAAGATGTAGAATCATACACATATCTTGGCAGTAATATAGATAAAGTTGGAGGGACAGACAGCGATATCAAAATAAGAATACAAAAGGCAAGAGGAGCTTTCATTGCATTGGGAAATATATGGAGATCAAGAGAAATAGGATCCAACACGAAAATAAGAATCTTCAACTCAAATGTGAAGTCAGTCCTATTGTATGGCTCAGAGACATGGAGAACAACAAAGACAACAACCAAAAAGCTACAGACTTTCATAAATGGGTGCTTGCGTAGAATAGAGGGATTAAAATGGTATGACAAGGTTACCAATGTGGAACTGATGACAAGAACTGGACAAGTGCCAGTGGAACAAGAGATGAGAAGAAGACGATGGCGATGGATAGGACACACACTGAGGAAGCCTGTTGATAGCATTACAAGGCAGTCCTTGTTCTGGAACCCCCAGGGCAAGAGAGGCAGAGGAAGACCAAGAAGTACATGGAGAAGAGAGTTGGAAACAGAGGTGAAAATGATGAGGAGAACATGGAAAGAACTTGAGATGATGGCACGTGACAGGAGGACTTGGCATGTGTTTGTTGAAGGCCTATGCTCCTTTGGGAGTGGAGGGTTATGAATGAATCAATATCATATCTAACACGTGTTAAAATAGGACCTCTTCACCACTCCGTTATAAATTAGATTTAAAACACACGTGTCTAGCTTATCCTATCGTTTCTAACGCGTGATATGAACACTAGTCATTTAAAAAAAAATTACATAAAATGGATAGAAGTAAATAATATATACCGTCAGTAGACAGTTATTTAATGTATGTACTAGTCAATTTAAAACATCTCTTACTGGGAAATAGCGAGTAATTAAATTCACTTTACGGCTGAAAAAGATTTAGCTATAAGTTATTTAATTAGCACAGAAAATCTCAATGAAATATAATGAAAACTTTAAACACACTAAATCACTTAAAGGCTAGTATATAAATTACCGCAATCAGAAAAATGAAACACTCCACGAAAATCTAATAATTTTCACTCTGTACGAGAAATCTAAGATATCGAGCTAGTGAATTTCAGATAGATTTCTGAATAACTGATCATGGCTATCGGAGAGACATGGTATATATCCGTAAATTCCGTTCTATCGCTCTTTAATGCGAAAGTCACACCCACTGCCAGACCCGAGCCCATTTGCCGTTTGATTCTTGAATCAAAGGTAATTTTACCACCTCTGCCGCCGACAACCTCCCTGGCTTGACTTTCATCATCTCCGCCTTGCCGAATATCAGCTACGCAATTACTTCCCCTGAAAGTTTTTACAATCCAAGGTCCGTCTCAGACTTAACATCGCCCCTGATGAAAGAATCTATTACGCCATGCTCCGCGCTCTCTCTGTTTACCGTGCTTAGTTGCCAAACGGCTCACGTGTTAATTGCACTTGTGAATCCGGCGTTCCTGTTGCAAAAAATAAACTAGATGGGGAGGGGCAAAAGTGGATGATCACTGCGGCACTATTTCCATCTGTGACATATATATATATATATATATATATATATATATATATATATATATATATATATATATATATATAAATATATATATATATATATATATATATATATATATATATATACATCTATAGAGCCATTAGTTATAAGAGGAAATTCGTTGGATTACACCAACTGGAGGCTTGAACGGGCCAGAACACTGCTTAAATATTTCACAAATGGCGACGGACAGATATAAGTTAACAATTGTTCAGCCCTATGCAACATTTTTCTTGACTTCTGAATTTTCTGGTGAATTCTCCCTGAAGGTAGAAGTGTCATTAACCTTCTACCTACATCTCTGCCAAGAGTAATCTTGTGCGAAGGTAAACACCTTTGACGACCCAGTTCAGATACTCTAGAGTTTTAGCCACTGTTGGACCACTACTGCAAAGCAGGGGAGGCAATCCGTGACAAGTAGATTGCACAATTACTTCCGTCATCTGTTGAATGAGTCTGGTAGTGGTAAAACAGATGGTTATTTAAAGAAGAACGTGGGAGCGACGTGAAAAATACGGTTAAACCTTAAGATTATCGTAATTGTCAAAATCTGGACACCAGACATATCAGGTAACTATTTCCTGTAAGTTTCTTGACAACTTTAAGTAAGAAGTCTTGTTGTAATAAACAATATAGGGGGTAGTACAACCTTGGAAGAGATTATCGGATGTAACAATTCATGGCAAGTCGTGTGACTTTGGTAAAAATAACACTTAAGGGGCAATGCCTTATATGGTCATGTCAGTAAAGTTCAGAATGAGTGGTGGGGGTAACATTTACTAAAATAAGACTCCTTACCTTTGCTGTTGGTTTGAAATTAGAAATTAAACTGAACTAAAACAGTGATTGGATTTCACCTAGGAGAATCTCAAAAGGTGACATTTGATCATGGGCAAAAATTCAATTTCAAAATCTAGCGCGTTTGGAAGATTTTACCCACTGCATACCTTACCTTCGTCAGGAGATCACAGACAGCCAGAATAAGTAGTAGTACTAAGAATTCCAGTATAGGACAGACCAAAGTGACTTGGAGTATGATTAGAAATTTAAAAAGCATGAAACCTGAGTTTTAATGCTTAGCTCCCCAAGTCCGAGGAACCTTCCTCAAGTGTAAGTAGACAGGAACCTAACTCACAAGGGGACGACTGCATCTTAAATAGTTGCATTACTTACAACGGCCATCTTGTGCAACAAAGTCTGGATATAATTACCCAATATACTGGGTTTTTTGGTACAGTTGCCAGAAGTCGACGCTGGACACCATCTATAAAAGACGGGTCTAGAGGACACTCGAAGAGGCAACCAGAAGTGGTTACTTCGTCATCGCCAGGAACGCACTGCTACCAAACCATTCGACTCCTGAAGAGAAGGAACAGTCAAAACTCCACAGGGAGCCAGCAGTGACTGAACCAGAAGTCAAAGACAGCCATTGTCAATACACTGCAAGGTAAGTACCCAGTACTGGCACAGCTTACAGACTTAAATTCTTTAAAATAAATCTCTTGTTATTTATCTAAATATAAATCCATAGTTGATTCGATCAATTGGTTAAGTGAATTTGATGTCTGCACTCGTATGGCTCTTAAAAAATACACATGTAATATACAGAGCTAAACATACAATTAATATTTTGCTGAATCACCGTCAGCTCGGGGCTCATTAAAAAGTGTCAAAACATATGTTTCTCACAGAAGGGGCGGGAGAATAAACATTTTATAACAAATTTAGATGACTCAGTTGTTATACTTGCATTCTAGAAATCCACGTGAGACTCTCTGAAATAGACGAACAAACCTTCTATTTATATATCTGCCAAGAGTAATCTTGAGCGAAAGTCGTTACCTTTGAAAAAAATATTCCCTTTACGCGATTTTTGGCCATTATTGGACAACTAACTGCAGAGCAGGGGAGACAACTCGCGAAAGTTAATATGCATGAAATCTCTTTTATTTAATCAGTTTAACATAACAAATTCACTTCTCACATATTAATCAGTGTTGATGACATATTTTGTTTTGTGGACATTATGTTTTCAGCAGTTCATGATAATCTTATAAATAATTAAGGAATTGAGAGCATGTCACCTCTTTGATAAGAGTCCACAGTGAACCTGTTTCTGTGTTTTGTCCATTAGCTTTCCATCACTGAAAAGAAAAACCTCTTTACGTTGGCATTCTGATCAGGCACCACAAATAAATATTGTACATTCATTAAAAGCTCAAAATGAAATTATAAATTTCTTGATAGTTTAAACAATTTACTTCATTTCACATATACCAGCAACTGCATGAATCATTCACCGATGTTACTTTCAACAAATGTCAGATGACCAAAGCATTTTGCACAATCTGTTGGGACTGTTTATAAATTAAATATTGCACAGAGGCTCACATACCTTCTCATGTTGGTATACTGTGTAAGGTCATCAATGAAAAACAGGGCCAAACCTTTAATGGTTTATATATTCTTTAACAACCGTTCCTATACCTTTTATCGAATCTACGAGGAAATCCGGACAAATTGTAGTGGTAAAATAAAGCCGCCCGAACGCTCAATAGTGACGTGGAAAAGAGGACAAATCCGGGGAAATGAGGACACTTGGTCACCCTGTCTGTGACCTGATGTAACATTTTCCTAAGACTCCTTCTAACGTCAGTAATACGCTTACTTTGAGCACTGACCTTTTTCAGGACTTCCTCATTACTCTTTTTAGCTGTCCATTGTATTTTTACATTCTTACTTACCTTGTCGTTCCTCGTCTACCCTGGGGTGTAGAGGTTTACCAGAGAGAGCGCCTTACTATCCTATCGTCTGTCTACCTCCTGGCCTGGTTCCAATCTAGTCCATCGTCTTGTAGGGATTATCTAATGTTGTTCTCCCAGCGAACTCTGGGTTGTCCTGGAGGTTAGGATCCCCGTCTCTTGGTTTTTCCATTATTGTCGTGGTGGGCGATCTTTTCCCCATTCTACAGACATGGCTAAACTATCGTAGTTGGGACTGTTCCTCTTGGGTCTGCGTTCTTCTGTAACTACCTATTATCGTTCCCCATAACAAGTATTGGTAGTCCTTTAGCAAATACAGCCAAAGAGAAGTGAAGTGTTAGAGACTTCACTATACTAGGTCCATCTTTTTTTATGAGGTGAGGTGACCAGTTGCCTTCCTCGCAGCCTTTGCCTTCCCCAACTAGAGAGCAGTATCAGGTACACATTTACAGCTGGGTTCTGGACCGCAACGCTACCAGTTTTGGTTCCCGAAACCTGTTAACGAGAGGAAAGCGCTTTATCCACTTCGCTAATCGGATGCACAAAAGGTAGTCCCATAAAGGGTACTGCCGTAGGAGAGTGAAGTGTGCAAGACCTGATCAAACTAGATTCAGCTTTTTTATACGGTGGGGTAACCAGTTACCTTGCTCCCTCTGTCACGGATTGCCTCCCCTGCTTTGTAGTAGTAGTCCAACAGTGACCAAAACTCAAGAGTATCTAATATTGGCTTCCAATGTATCTACCTGCGCGCAAGATTACTCTTGGCAGAGATGTAGATAGAAGATTAATGATACTTCTACCTTAAGGGAAGGGGGCAGTCACAAGATATTTCTAAAGGCCACGAACAATGTTGCATTGGGCTGAACAATTGTTAACGTATTTTATCTGGTCCGCCGCCTTTTGTGAAGGATTTAAGCAATGGTTTAGCCCGTTCAAGCCCCCAGTTGGTTTAATCCAATGAAATCCCTCTTATAAGGTATAGCTCTGTTTAGAGGTAAATTTAGGTCTAAGTATTTACATATATATATTTATTAAATATTCTAGCTTATACGTTTGCTTTCATACATATAATTGAATCAACTATTATTGTTTAGTTTTAAAACAACAGGTAACAAATTTAATAGTGAATTAGTCTTTAACAGGTTAAAATAAATATGGAAAGATTAGTGGAATTTTGATGGATATAAAGTTCTCGTCATTGAGACGCAGGTGGAAATTTAACTTTATACTTAAAGTTTAACTGAAATGTCCTTTTTCCTGGTGCCTTTTAGCTAGCACTTAGCTTGTATGAGTGAGTCCTGCAGCTGTGGTTCATCAATTCTGTGATATAGCGAAAGGTTTTTCTAGCGTAATGATGGTGGTAGAGAAGAAGTAGAATTTCTCTCTAGAAAGTATGAAGTCCCAGTGCCAGAGAAGTACACTGGTATCACAATTGAGTTACGGCTGTGAATACTCTGAGCTGGACAATAGATTTAGGCTTCAGAAGTATACTGCGCCACTTTCGCTATAGTAACCCTAGGTGATAATATAATTAAATTAGAAAAAGTAACTCAAAATTTAACAACTAAAAATGTAACGAGTCAAATGAGTACAATTTCATAATTTATTACGTACAACTATCTAGCCTTGTAATGAGAAATGGGTGTTGGAAGATGGTAAAATGTATGATTATTTATATTTACAAAGTAATTTAAATAATAGTAAAAAGTCTTGGAGGTATCTTCCAATAAAATGATAAAATCTGTCACAGTAGTTTTGGTATCTCTTGCTATCTAGTCTCTAGCATTTCTCATCATTGACTATCGCTATTGAACGCCCATAGTGTTTGTAGGATTGGATACACGTAAACTCAACTTGCATTACGTCACGTCTGTTCGAGTTTCTGAGACACACTGGTAATCAAGAAGACTTTCCTTCAGCCCGCCCTATAACTACGGGGGACTAAGGTGTTGAAGATTGTTTGACCACTAGGCTCCAGTTAGCAGGATCAAATGTCCTCAAGTCTTTAGTTGATACTTGATCACGAACTCGATCAGACACTCGATCATGAGCTTGATCAGGAACGACCATAAAACCTGGACCAAAAGGTAATAGGTGGCTATGGTGTTCCAACAAGCTCACCTACCACTGATGTTCATGAGGCGACCATGTCTTCAGTGTTTGTATATAAATGAGTGATTCATGGTAGTATGTTACAGAGATAGCATGATAAGATAGTGTCTACTGTGCAGAAGATAACAAAATACACGAATAAATCACATGTTATGATACATGGGTATGATATAACCTTTGCCTTCCACTTATGGATGCCAAGTCCCTTATGTACTTGCTGGTATGTCGTAAGCTTCCAGGCAAGAACTAGCCATGATATATTTGGCTAACCAATTAATTGTTATGCTTCCTGACAATGCCGGTGGAGGTTATCTCTGGTTAGCGTCACTGGCTTCCTGTATACCCTTTTTATTATGTCTGATACAATCAAATCGTAAAGAAAATCTGAAATAAAATGATATTAGTCACACCTATATCTTTAATAACTTTACATACCCTCTAGGATTAATAAGCACATGGTGAGGCTGTATTTGCTGAAGTATATCTGCCCTGCATGCAGCGTGAAAAAAACTTTTCTTGCAGATATTGTCTTCCAGTCTCTCACTCTGGCGTCTGGCTTTGTGTGTGTGATTTTAAACGGGCCGCTCTGTCCTTACATTTGGGAGACTCTCCCGTACGAGAAAGCACCGTCTTGAGTCCGCTTAGATTTTTGTTAAATCTCTTGGTTTGAGGCGATCTGTGCTTCTTCTGTACTTGTTTTCTCTTCTTTTTACTACACACTTATATCTTTCCTTCCTTCCTAGGTATCCTTCCTTTTCCCAATAGGAAGCGTTCATTCTATCCAAGTTTTATCGAAATCCGTTGAGGTATGAATTTATAATAAAATTTTAAAGATCATGAGCTAACTATTAGCAGATGTGATGACTATGAAAAATATTAATTATTTTTAAAACTACTTACATTTGAATAATATCCTTTTGGAAATCACTCATACTCTATCTCCTTATAAGAATTATTATAGTTTTATTAACATTCCACCAAACTTGCGCTTGTAGCTTTAGATTTTCTTTCCTGCCAATGCAAATTTTTAAGGTCGGCCATGTTTCATATATTCGCTCCTTCCTACACTTTCCAATGCTGTACGGCTTAGGCGAAACGCAAATATTTCAGCCCAACGTCAACTTCAAAGCAAGACCAACCGAGTTGTCCCTTCACCCTTATATCGCTGTGTGTCGCGTTACACATTTTTTCACAAACAAAGCAAGGGGTACCAAATTTTGCCACAGTGATGACGAAAGCCTTCTCCACACTCTCTTCCACTATACGTGGTTATGGTGGATGCTTTTATCTCACACTAGCGGCGTTAGTACCACAAATCGTCTGATGACTTGTAACCACGAACCCAAATTTTTGGGAATACACAATCTTCCTTGCACAGGTTTTCAGATGGACGCGAGCAATTTCGGTGCATATGCTCTCGAATCAGGTTCGTCTGAGAAATTCCTCTTATGACGATGTTCTATGATACACTTGGCCTGGGAAACTAGTAATTCATCTTCGACGGGTGTTCTGCGATACACTTGGTCTGGGATATTATTTCTCTTATGACCGATGATCCAATTCCTATGTTGCCAGTCTTGTATTTATAAAGTCCTGGTCCTGAAGTTTTACAGTCTGTGTATTTAAATATGCGGGTTTACTATTAGGGTTTCAGAGTTGCCCAAATACTGTCGATCTGTCACTTTTGATATAGGAATTCTAGGTCCGATCCTTCTCTTCCTGGCTGTTGGGAGTTGCTTGTATGAAGTTGCGAAGCTGTCTGTTCAGTGTCTCTCATTCTCATTTCAAATTACAGATGGTGTTTCCGCAGAATGTTCCAATAGAATTCATTGTATATTCCGGCTCTCACTTTAAACCAATCAAATCTCTCTAGCACTGTTTGGGAGGGGAAATTTTAATTCAAAATATCCCCTTGCGTGCTTTAATATTAAATCATGTTGTCCTGGCGTAATGTCTTCCGCCAAGATGTCTACCCCGACAGGTTATCCAATTATCGCCTTTATCTGCGTGCCTCCGCCAGACAGATGTCTGGTCAGACAATGTTGTCTTCTTTCATCTTACGCAAAATACAAGCTTGTGTCAACACGGTCATCAGCTTTTCACTTGGGTCAAATGTTGGACCGCCGCGTTTCAAAGGGTGGTCAGACTGAGAGAATGAATAAGCGTATGACCGGTATAATTACCTGGTATTATCATGTTTACCTTGCGGAACGTAAACAATTCTGCGAGTAAAGCAGATACGTCCGTAGGGGAGTAGAGTGTTAGAGACTTCACCCTACTAGATTCAGCATAGAGCAAAATAATGAATGAAAGGGCAAAAAAATTGCCAAATAATAAACGAATTGAATGAGAGAAAGAGAAAAATGAACTGGAGCATGACGCTAACAGGTTTTGATCCCGGAACCTGCTGACTGTACCGCGAGAGGAAAGAAATCTAACAGCTTAACCAATCGGACACTCTTGTTCACTATACCGTACGTATAAAGTGGTATGGCCCCTACCATCTTATTAAATCAAGTACAAGAGACAACTCTGGTACCAACATCCTATTGTACATCCGGGCATCGCTTAACTAACAATCACCTGACTAGTGGGACGTCTATCTGGCCGTCTTGTGCTAAACATACCGACATCGTGATGTTCATTTCATCCGATTACCAAATTCTGTGAAAATCGATTACCCTGGTGTGAGCTTTCATTTCCCCATTGGCAGAAATCAACAAACGCTGGAGACCGGATAGTGTTTGGTGACACTGGGCGCACAAATATGGCGTCTGAGCCGATCAGTAAAGGTTATTTACCCAACTGGCATCTAGTTAACTTTGTTATGTTCTTTTATTGACACATAACAGCGCCTGAATTAACAAATTCTGAATTTACGTACTTTACTTCTTCTGTTCACTCTTATGTCACCAGCAAGCTTATATATGGCAGCGTGACATGGACAACCTATGCTAAGCAAGAAAGAAGGCTCAATACCTTCCATCTACGATGACTACGCCATATCCTTCGTATTTCGTGGAAGGAAAAAGTGACAAATGTCGAGGTGCTGTCACATGCTGACCTTCAAAGCATATGTAAACTGCTTAGATAGGGCATACTACGCTCGTTTGACAATGTCCGCCGCATGGAAGATAGTCGCATCCCTAAAGATATCTTTTACGGACAACTGGCAGACGACAAAAGAACAGCCAGGCGACCGCAGTTGAGGTTTAAAAATGTGTGCAAGAGAGACATGAATGCACTGTACATAAATCCAGCAACCTAGGACGATGAAGTTGCCGATTGTCCCAAGTGACGATGCTCCCCACGGCGCCACCTCAGATTTGGGCGAAAAGAAGCTCTCACAACCAGCGGAAGAGAAAAGAACAGGTTGAAAAGCCCATCAGGAAAAAAATCAACCGAGAGCTATGGGGCGCATTCCCATAGTCAGTCATGACTAAATATGCCACTACTTCTACTACCTATCACTCTTGTCGTATTGAAGCGTAGTGGGGAGATGAAGTTTGCGTTCTAGAGCCAAGTGTGCCCTATCCAACGCCAGCGTCTTGTCCTCATATCTTGTAGCGCTGGGTTCTTGTCCTCATATCTTGTAGCGCTGGGTTCTTGTCCTCATATCTTGTAGCGTTGGGTTCTTGTCCTCATATCTTGTAGCGCTGGGTTCTTGTCCTCATATCTTGTAGCGTTGGGTTCTTGTCCTCATATCTTGTAGCGCTGGGTTCTTGTCCTCATATCTTGTAGCGCTGGGTTCTTGTCCTCATATCTTGTAGCGCTGGGTTCTTGTCCTCATATCTTGTAGCGCTGGGTTCTTGTCCTCATATCTTGTAGCGCTGGGTTCTTGTCCTCATATCTTGTAGCGCTGGGTTCTTGTCCTCATATCTTGTAGCGCTGGGTTCTTGTCCTCATATCTTGTAGCGCTGGGTTCTTGTCCTCATATCTTGTAGCGCTGGGTTCTTACCATTAGTTCCACATTTGAGAAACCATTAATGGAGCAAAGAATGCAGAATTTAAGAATACCGTATACGATATAACCAAAAAGCTACAGATATTCATAAATGAATCTTTGCGAAGAATAGAAGGTTTGAAATGTCATGACAAGGTCACTAATGTAGAACTGATGACAAGAACCAGACAAGTGCCAGTAGAACAAGAGATGACAAGAAGACTTTGGCAATGGATAGGACACACACTGAGGAAACCTGTTGATAGCATTACAAGGCAGTCCTTGTTTTAGAACCCCCAGGGAAAGAGAGGTAGAGGTAGACCAAAAAAACACAAGGAGAAGAGAACTGGAGACGGAAGTGAAAATGATGAGAAAGACGTGGAAAGAACTTGAGCTGATAGCACGTGACAGGAGGACTTGGCACGTGACAGGAGGACTTGGCACGTGACAGGAGGATTTGGCATGTATGTTTTGAAGACCTGTGATACTTGGGAAGCTAAAGGGTATTGATTGATTGATTGGTTGATATAAAAATAAATATAATCAATATATTTATTTCCGAGAATTCAAAGTATGATAAATGATTTTTCGGTCATATTTTTAAGCATATCTTTGTTCTTTAGCTCTCTATCTTCATTTCTCTTCTATCTCTCATCAAGCTCTTTTCTCTTCCTTCCGATGTAGACATCTTGTAGGCTATTGATTGGCTGTAGCTAATATTGCTAGAATAGCTCAAGGCAAACCTATTCATAATTAGCCGTGAAATATTTATATTGATTATTGATCCGATGTGAGACATCAAGCAGCTGTCATCGATCCATGGGAAAAAAATCACATCCTTGGATATAAATGAAGCTTGTTAGCGATATGATCGAAGCAGAAGTTAACTCCCTCACCCAAACACTAGAACTAGTTGTAGGTGTGCGCGTGAAACTGTTTTTGAAGATCATTGCCAGGTTATCAAAAAGATCAAGGGTCGTCATAATGCAGACCCCCACCAGCGGGCAGATCACATGGGTAACTTGGCAGATTGCTAGGAGTGGAAGGGGAGGGAGGAATCAGTTTAAAGTTAGAGTAATTTCGGACTTGCCCATTACCGCCGGCATTTACAAGCATGGTATGTCCAGGATTAACGATCTATTTTTATTATTATTTCACGCTTTTCTTTAACTTGTCTTGTATGTCACCTTCAAATCTTGCAATCGATTTTTCAATCACTTCCCGATGAGCAATAGCTCTGAAACTTGGCATAGTTGTGTATTCCCGATGACAATACAATAATCAGTCGTAAAAATAATAAAATGAATAACATTAAAAATAATAATAAACAAAGAAGGTCCGGTCTGGTAAATGAAATCTGCTGCTATTCTTAACTCTGGCAAGGTCTGGTTGTCGTCGTTGCACGAGGTGAATTGTCACATTGTTCTAAATTGACTTAAGTGTCACGTTATATTACACTTTGCTCCCGCCGCAGTTACTTACGGAGTTCACTATTTTGTATGCAACGTTACCAAGTTATGTGATTGTAGCAAGTTTAATTTGCTGGGGAGGTTATGATGTTATACCTAAAAGGAAAGAAATCTGTGTCTGTGTTAACCGTGTGAGGTCAAGCACATGTAGGCCCCTGACTATAATAGATGATGATGAAGTATTTGCAGGGAACCTAACGCTACCTCCCTAGATCTCACACGGTCACTATTTTGGCTCTAGTGTCTGGTGTATGATGTGCCTAGTATCTAGGGGAGAAATGAAAATGATGGTACATCAACACAATACTCTTTAACTCACTATAAATAAATAAATAAGGCAGTGGTTAAAGTTTTCTCTTTAAAATTGAATATTTTCTTTTTACAATTTAATCTGCCTGTCCCGCCATCTCTTTGGACAGGTCTTTGAAAATGAGGAAAAGATAGTTTACATAAAAGGATTAACTAAAGTGTGTGGACACTTTGTCCAATAAGTATAATGTCACTCCATATCTCCTGTTGGTGTATTCACAGATTACAACTTTATTATCTAATAGTGTTTGTCATTTGTTAGGAGGGGCTGTAGTTTCATCACCCCCATAAAATTCTGGGTATGATTGGAAATACCAAAGTTTATTATAATTGAAGTGTCAGATATACCCAGATGCTACCACATCACCTGGGTGTAACGTACTGTTTATGAGTGATGTGAAAGCTGGCAGAGTGAACGTGTCGTTTATCACCTGGACTGTGTAATGTTGCGGTGTGATGTAGGTCACCAGAAATGTAACGGCCAGGAATGTATCGGCCACTAGAGTGAGGCACTGCCAGGGGTACTATGATCACTCACAGTAAACAGCGTACATGTTGTAGATCTGTGATATTGGTATTATGATGTGCTGAGTGTGGGTGTAGACGTGAACACGAATGCTCGAGGCTCTTAGTAAAGTCAATAATGCACCCATACACTCACATGCAGTAGTCAAAGATGAATTGAAGACTGCTGGCACGTTTCAAACATTTATTTACGAAACTGACAGTAGCATCAACAGGACAGTCAAATCGACGAGATCAAGGACTTCACATAGATAATAAATGACTGTTAAATGTCTGGTAATCAAAGGCTTGCATCATACATCAAACATCATCTGCCCTAATGTTACAATACGTAATGTAGCTTCCGTACCATTGACTCAGCGCGTCAGGTACTTAATTAGCTCTGTCGTCCAACAAACGAGCTCCTAAATTGCGTAGCAATAATACATAAGGCTGTTATTCAACTGGCATAGCTCGCGAGGTATATTTCCTCTTGCTGAAAATATTGGCCGTAATACAGGGCCTCAATATGTAGACAGCTGTGTATCGGTTTTTAGCAGGCACGATCAAACCATGCTAAACATATATATATATATATATATATATATATATATATATATATATATATATATATATATATATATATATATATATATATATATATATATATATATATATATATATATATATATATACACACATATACATATACATATATATATATATACTTGAAAACATATAGTCTCATTTGGCTAGAACTAGAAGCAAAGAAGAAAATTCTGTCTCTCAAGATCTGTGAGCTTCACTCACCGATAGGTAACTTCAAATGTTCTGCAGCCAAAGGCATAGTAATAAGAATGTCATTTACCTTCATACAGAATCTTCCGGATACACACTTAACAAACAATCACTGGGGAAAACATTGACATTTCAGTCATATCGAAACTTTCCAATCCCCATGATGATATAGAGAAAAATCACAAACGGACATCATCGTCCGACAGCCCAGATCACAATCCAGATGACGGAAGTCACAGTTCGCGCTCAGAACTCTGCGCATGCCTAGACAGCATAAAACTGAGCATCGTTCAGACAGATCACGACAACGATTGAAAGAAAGAGAAGATAACCCTTTAAACAACCTGTCATAGAAGTTAATACCCAATTATCCAACTTTGACCAATAAAGTTTTACAACAAAAGTATTAAATAGATTTACCTATATGACTCCGTCAAAACGACAAAGGTATTAAATAGATTTACCTATTATGACTCCGTCAAAAACGACAGCAACACTAGGATTCTTTGTAGAAGAATAATTCAGTATGTCGTTGCAGAAAATCTAGATATATCAGCACACACAAGCTCCTCCAACTATCTGCTGACAGCGTAAACGTTTTACCGGAGACTTGTTGGCGTTACACTCACTCATCAGGTTTTTCTGTCACCGGCTGGTAACAGAAAATAAAACCTCTGCAATAAAAAGACACCCTGGCCTTTTTATATCTGATCACACTTTATTATTATTATTTACATACGGTGGTATGGGGTCAGCCTCGGGTGCATACAAGTGCACTCGCCCCTAATTCTATATGACTCACACCTCAGGTCCCTATGGCAGATACGCCACTGTACTTTTACATAGTTTTCCTCAAAACAATAACGTGGAGTAACCACGTCTCCTTTTGTATGATTTGCTCTTCTTTTTTAAATTATAAACGCTCCAGGCATGTGGAACAGTGTTCATGAAACACGGAGGCTTACTAACATATTCTAATACAATAATATTAAAACAAAATCATGACAATATACAACAGTTAAATACAGTTCAATGTGAGGACTCAATAATGTCTGCTCCCGGCATGTCCTTCACTTTTCCCAATAGCAGTATCTAACTTTGGCAGTTGTAATAAACATATTAATACATAAAGCATTCTTACCACAATTTCACAGAAATATGTAACAAATAACGCTGACTTGCAAAGAATGGCCTCAGTTTTTCTCTGCCCTGCCCATACTGCGAATTAATTATTTATTTTTCAAATTAACACAGCTGATCTCAGCGTATTTGATAGAAAAAGTTTTTGTCAACTGGCGATTAGCATTGAAAACTTTTTGCTAATATCTATTAGTACTGGCCAATGGAAAGCTTGCGACTACCAGAATTCAAATGTAGTTTTTGAAAAACAAAACAAAATTCCAAACAAACTCTGTGTCTGGTAGTCGATTGGTCAGTCTGCGTTAGTTATGCCAATACAAAAAGATGTTTAGTTTTGGTTAACATTTTCCTACCGCTCCCCTTTTACTCCTATACTCTTATTACCCAATCGGATTTGAATTTACTCCAATGCCTCTTTCTAAGCTGGCGTCCCCACTAACGTTATGAAAAAAACAAGCAGGAACCACAGTCTGTCCGTTCTTGTGTTCTTAGACAGCTAGTATTATCTCAATAACTTGGCTAATAATTGGACTACCATATTTTTTTAAAACATATTTTGGGCTCAGGAGAGACTAAGCTATAATAATATATGATTTTTATGGTCAGTTTCATTATGGTGTAGATTTTCAATTTTGTCACTGTCAATCGTCAAATATAAATTTTACACAAGTCGGCCATCTTCCCCCCCCCCCCCCCTTCTCATCTCTCTCTCGCATTTTTATTCAAATAACTAACTTGTTTGAGTGACGTCAGAAATACATTACTCGGCGAGAATTTAAACTGTCTGTGTGTATATATCATCGGGCCAATCCCACAGCGTGTCAAGAAAAGCGGGGTTTTGCGCGGCAGGTGTTAGAATTGGCGTTAATTATTACTGTTGTCTCATGTTACACTACCAAAACATGTCCGAATCACTACAATTAAAGGCGTTAAAGTTAAAGTATTACGTTAATTCAGACAGTAATTTGGCGGCACATTTCTGGAAGATCGTTAATTATAAGTCTTGCCGCAGTCTCTATCAGATCGGGCAAAATGTTAAAAATGTTTATTGTACGTCACAAGGAAAGCGAGTAGGTTTATATGGCGGGATCGTTTCTAAGCATTACCATGGCACAAAATTCAGCGCGAGGCTGGCGTGTGAGACGCTTATAGTCAGACACATACGGGCTGGGTTATTTATTAGCATAGGACTAAAATCTTACTGAAATTAGCGATTATCTCACAGATTTTACTAAACACCTCCCTTCCTAAAACATGCATCCATTGCAGGTTACAATCTACGAGATAACTTAGCTTAAATGGAGTCTTACGCGTTTTTCTGATCTTCATCATAAGGATGTCTACTCAAAAAGTCGGCACCGACGTTTGAGGGCCGGGAATATATTCAATCAGAAATGAGTATGGCTATAATAATAATGACCATCTTAATAATCTGGAATTTTCATGCTTGGCTTGTGACAGGAATACGAGATGAGAATGATCCGTTTGGACCACAAATGTCCTGCCATACAGATAAATCTGGAATTTTTTATAGCCCATATCAAAGCTAGACATTCCTTTTCACTTGTTGAATAATTTTTTCCCGCTTTGTTCAACTTGCGGCTTGCATAAGCGACTGGGTTCTTCTTCTTCTTCTTCTTCTTCTTCTTCGTTCACCCTCAGATGTCAACTTGAATAAGTTCAAAGAAAGCAGTGGTCAGCCTGAGGCTGTTGATATCTCCGTAGATTTTCTCCAGGAATGGTACTGGTGATGGCCATATGCGTCTTCTCTGTTCCTCATATGTTGGGCACCATTGAAGCAGGTGTTCGGCAGTCATTTTACCAGTGCCACAGTCACACGCATCCGTAGTTCCTATCTTTAATTTGTTGAACAGATGGTATCTCAATCTGTTATGACCAGTGCAAAGTCTGAAGATTACCACTTGTTCACTTCTGCTGAGCTGGTAATACGGATCATTTTTTGTGTGGCCTGGGTTCAATTCTCCATCTTGTGAGGAGGACCTTTGCAACAATGTAGCGCCCAGGCCCACATTGCTTGCGTCACTTCTCACGATAAATTCTTGATTCAAGTCAGGCAATTGCAATACTGGCCTGCTTGTGAGTTTTTCCTTTAACTCCTGGTATGCTAATTCACACTGTGCGGTCCAATTAATTATATCAGGTTGATCCTTGCGAGTTAAATCCGTCAGAGGAGCACATATAGAGTTAAAATGTTTAATGTACTTTTGGTAGAACCCACACAACGACACGAAAGATAGCACATCTTTCTTTGTTTGTGGCCTAGGTGCTCTTTTCAATTTTTCCAGATTCTTGGGATCAGGGGTCATGCTACCCTGATGTACAGTATGTCCCAAGAATTCCAACTCTTTACAACCAATACAACATTTTGTTGGTCTAGCGGTCAAGTTAGCCTCTCTGAGTCTATCAAACAGCATATTCTAAGAGGTAATGTGTTCCTCAAATGTTTCCGTAGCAATGAGGATATCATCCATAAAATTCGAAATACATGGATTTTTCAGGGGATCCAAAAATATTTGCATCATCCTAGAATACACACTCGGGGCATTTTTCAACCCAAACGGTAACATGTTGAACTCATAATGACCTTCCGAGGTGCTAAAGGCTAAATAAGGTCGAACCTCAGGCTTTACTGGAATTTGGTAATAGCCTTTGCTAAGATCCACCTTAGAAAAATATTTTGCCTTGTTCAGCCTGGCAAATAGTTGAGTAGTATCAGGTAATGGATCCGCCTGACCTTCTGTGACAGCATTCAGTTTCCTGTAATCGATGCACAGTCTATGTTCTCCCGAGGGTTTCCGCAACAAAACCACACAGGAACTATAAGGAGACTCACTGTGGGAAATAATCCCTTCTTGTAACAAATAATCTATCTCCTCTTTCAAAGCTTTTTCCTTAGCGAAAGGAATAGAATAGGGCCTCATACAGATAGGTGCTGGGTCTAGTAGTTTCATATCATATTCCAACAAATTTGTGTGCCCCGGTTTATCCGTTAACACATCTGTATGTTTCTCAAGGACCTGTTTAACCTTCTCCCTCTGTCCTTTTGTCAGGTGATTACTGATCTTCACCTGTGCAAACGTTTCTCTGGTTTTCAGTGGATATTCAAATGAGGTGAGAGGGTCATTTTTCATTTCGGTTGCGATAGACGAGGCCATTAGGTGTGTTCCTTCCTGGATTTGTCTGTCCAGATATTTCTTCAAAAGGTTCACATGATAGACTTTTTCCTTTCCCTTTTTGTCTATCTTATAATTTGTTCTGGATACCTTTTCCAAAACTGTATATGGACCTTGCCATCCGATCTGAAGTTTATTGTTGCTGCCGGGCAATAGAAGAAGCACATTTTCCCCTACAGCAAGCTCCCTATCCTTCGCTTTCTTTTTATAATAAGCAGCATGCTTTTTCCTGGCTTGTCTCAAATTATCATTTGCCAGTTTCCAACTAGTTTTTAAACGAGTGGTCAGTTTGTTCACATATTGATAGGATGAGGTAACAGTCTCCTCTGCCTTGATTGGCTCTCAGCAAGCCATATCATTAGCGCTCAGAGCGCATTTGGGGTATTCGGTCAAATAATCATCGGTCCAAGTCCTTAACAATTTACATATGGACTTTTAATTTTTCTGACATATTTTTCATAACACTAGAAGCATTGTGTTGAGGACGTTTCTTCCTTTTGTCATCACACAAAAATCTACCACTACCTATGCGTTTCCTGCGGTTTTCTCCCCACTTTAGGTTCCTTGTGAGAGATCTTCTCTCTCTTTTATCTTCACCCAGTTCACATAATTCCGACCGAGGGATTGTCGGCTTATTCTGGGGTAAAATCAATTGTACCCTCGACACAGAGTTGCCATTCTAACACATTCAAGTGAAGACTGGGTGTGAAAAGGGGGCTCCCATTCCACGTTGTCTACTTTATTACAATTATTTTTCTTTCCATTTTCAGGCCTAAGTTTGCCCCGTGGCGTTTCTAGGTCCTAATTATTATTTTCCCCACTTGTGGGTGTTCCCTCATGCAATATGCTACATGCTTCGACAAAATTCTCAACGATGACCATTACATCTGGCCAATAATAATTTTGAGCAACTTTTTGGCAGATGGTACCTACTTTCTCGTGGTCCTCATCTTTTCCAACATGTAAACGCCGTATTACGTCTGCCCTAAACATCTTGGGAAGTACCAGTTGTCCGTGACCATTTGAACCAGTTCCGGCCTTCCTATATAACAATTTATTCTTCATGTAAAATTCTCCTTTTCTTGGAGGTGTATGGCAGTTACGCAATTTTTCAAAGCACGGCTTCAGTGACCTATCCTCAGCCTGTGCCTTCCTCATCCCTTCTGGATGAGTATTTATCGGTTCATCTTCTTCCTTTCTGGATTGTGATCGGGTCTGGACGGCTGCCAAGACCATAGGTCTCTTGGGATTCCCCAAGTAGACATAACGGCACCCCAATATCAGAGGGTAGATGGGTGCGTCGATCACTGCTGCTCTGATTACACCTTCCACATAGCGAGTTTTCACATTTATTCTTGCAGTGGGAAGTGTCATGAGTGGTATGCCCTTGGTCGACCCTTGTATCTCCACTGTTTCTGTGGTATACTGATCTGGGTTCACCAAGTGCGAGCTCACGACAGAATCAAAATCTAAACCGGTATCATAGAGGCACCTAATGGTGACATCATTGCATACAACATCCTCACAAACTGGGGGGTGATAAGGTTCCTGCTGTCCAGCAGGTTTGTTCTTTACTTCTTTGTTCCCCATTTTCATAGCAGCAAATCCAGCAGGTTTACTTTTACAAAATTTGATGTCATGTCCATCCCTTTTACAATATCTACAATATAATCTACCTTGATGAAAAGGTTTTCTTTCATCATTCTTTCTGTCATTGAAATGTGAGGTTTTATTTTTATAATCATTTCGAGGCCTATCAAAGTTTTGCTTACCTCTGTTGTCAAATTTATTATAGTTTTGTGGGGCCTTATAATGATCTACTGATTTCTTTTTGGCGCCAGCTACCTCTGCCTGGGCTGTCTGATACCTCTCAGTGACATTAATTATCTCACCCAGCCTCTCCGCGCCCTGTTCCATGAGAAACTTTCTCATGTCTGGAGCCATGGACTCTCTCATCTGTTCTATGAGTATCATCTCTTTGAGATCTTGGGTTTTCCCGAAAGTAGCCCATTTCTCCATATACGTTTCTAACCGAGCGGAGAACTGGTGATAGGTCTCACCCGACAGTAGCCTGGCATTCTTAATTTTTTTTCTATAAAACTCTCCGTTCTTTTCGTATCTTAACAAAGAGCTTGCTTCAACATGTCATAGTTGTCTTGGTCATCCCTGCTCATTTTGGAAAAAAACTTCATAAGCTGTTCCCCGAAGACCTTGAGACAACTTTACGCCCCACCTTTCTCTTTCTAACCCATAAGTAGTGGCTAATACTTCATATCTGCTCAAATATGACTCAATGTCATCATCCTTTTCTACAAAATAATCTAGATGAAACCCCATGGCTGAGTTGGAGGCCCCCTGACTAGCAGTAGCATCAGAGGTAGAGGGGCTGTGACCATTGTTCGGAGCAAGGCCTTGCAACTCTAACTCCCTTAGTCGCAACTCACGCTCCCTCTGTAATCTTTTATCTTCTTTTTCTGCCTCCCTCTCGGCAGTCAATCTCTTTTCTTCTGCCTCCAATTTTCTCTTCTCAAATTGGAGCCTCTTGATCTCAGCCTCTCTATCAGCCTCTAAGGCCCTGGCCTCCTTGTCAGCCTCAATTTGTAACCTTTTAATTTCAGCCTCTCTATCTAACTCTAATTTCTTAATCTCCCTAGCCTCCTCTACCTGCATTTTCCTTTCCTCAGCTAACCTATGTTCTTCCCTAGCAATAAATTTATCACATTCTGAGGTGACATAGTCAATCAAGACTTGACCCTCCATATTCATTTCTCTGGCAGTCTGCACAGCCGCAGAGTGAAACTTGGCCAAATCTGCCATCTGATAAATACAAAATTGTTCTAAATTAATTTCGAAATAAGTACAAATTTACTTAATTAATTCCAGGTTCTGACACTTCATTAAATTCCCAAATCTTGGGCAATAGTAATTATTGGGATTCCCTGGGTAACTAAAAATGTTGTTAATGCTAAAACCCAGACCCCAATGTATGTAGTACTAAGAGAAATTCAATTCCCGAACAAGCCTACCAATATAAGTAGCAAGTTTAATTTGCTGAGGAGGTTATGATGTTATACCAAAAAGGACAGAAATCTGTGTCTGTGTTAACCGTGTGAGGTCAAGCACATGTAGGCCCCTGACTATAATAGATGATGATGAAGTATTTGCAGGGAACCTAACGCTACCTCCCTAGATCTCACACGGTCACTATTTTGGCTCTAGTGTCTGGTGTATGATGTGCCTAGTGTCTAGGGGAGAAATGAAAATGATGGTACATCAACACAATACTCTTTAACTCACTATAAATAAATAAATAAGGCAGTGGTTAAAGTTTTCTCTTTAAAATTGAATATTTTCTTTTAACAATTTAATCTGCCTGTCCCGCCATCTCTTTGGACAGGTCTTTGAAAATGAGGAAAAGATAGTTTACATAAAAGGATTAACTAAAGTGTGTGGACACTTTGTCCAATAAGTATAATGTCACTCTATATCTCCTGTTGGTGTATTCACAGATTACAACTTTATTATCTAATAGTGTTTGTCATTTGTTAGGAGGGGCTGTAGTTTCATCACCCCCCATAAAATCCTGGGTATGATTGGAAATACCAAAGTTTATTATAATTGAAGTGTCAGATATACCCAGATGCTAACACATCACCTGGGATTCTTTGTAGAAGAATAATTCAGTATGTCGTTGCAGAAAATTTAGATATATCAGCACACACAAGCTCCTCCAACTATCTGCTGACAGCGTAAACGTTTTACCGGAGACTTGTTGGCGTTACACTCACTCATCAGGTTTCCTGTCACCGGCTGGTAACAGGAAATAAAACCTCTGCAATAAAAAGACACCCTGGCCTTTTTATATCTGATCACACTTTATTATTATTATTTACATACGGTGGTATGGGGTCAGCCTCGGGTGCATACAAGTGCACTCGCCCCTAATTTTATGACTCACACCTCAGATCCCTATGGCAGATACGCCACTGTACTTTTACATAGTTTTCCTCAAAACAATAACGCGGAGTAACCACATCTCCTTTTGTATGATTTGCTCTTTTTTAAATTATAAACGCTCCATTCATGTGGAACAGTGTTCATGGAACACGGAGGCTTACTAACATATTCTAATACAATAATATTAAAACAAAATCATGACAATATACAACAGTTAAATACAGTTCAATGTGAGGACTCAATAATGTCTGCTCCCGGCATGTCCTTCACTTTTTCCAATAGCAGTATCTAACTTTGGCAGTTGTAATAAACATATTAATACATAAAGCATTCTTACCACAATTTCAAAGAAATATGTAACAAATAACGCTGACTTGCAAAGAATGGCCTCAGTTTTTCTCTGCCCTGCCCAGACTGCGAATTAATTATTTATTTTTCAAATTAACGCAGCTGATCTCAGCGTATTTGATAGAAAAAGTTTTTGTCAACTGGCGATTAGCATTGAAAGCTTTTTGCTAATATCTATTAGTACTGGCCAATGGAAAGCTTGCGACTACCAGAATTCAAATGTAGTTTTTGAAAAACAAAACAAAATTCCAAACAAACTCTGTGTCTGGTAGTCGATTGGTCAGTCTGCGTTAGTTATGCCAATACAAAAAGATGTTTAGTTTTGGTTAACATTTTCCTACCGCTCCCCTTTTACTCCTATACTCTTATTACCCAATCGGATTTGAATTTACTCCAATGCCTCTTTCTAAGCTGGCGTCCCCACTAACATTATGAAAAAAACAAGCAGGAACCACAGTCTGTCCGTTCTTGTGTTCTTAGACAGCTAGTATTATCTCAATAACTTGGCTAATAATTGGACTACCATATTTTAAAAAAACATATTTTGGGCTCAGGAGAGACTAAGCTATAATAATATATGATTTTTATGGTTAGTTTCATTATGGTGTAGATTTTAATTTTGTCACTGTCAATCGTCAAATATAAATTTTACACAAGTCGGCCATCTCCCCCCCCCCCCCCCCTTTTCTCATCTCTCTCTCTCGCATTTTTATTCAAATAACTAACTTGTTTGAGTGACGTCAGAAATACATTACTCGGCGAGAATTTAAACTGTCTGTGTGTATATATCATCGGGCCAATCCCACAGCGTGTCAAGAGAAGCGGGGTTTTGCGCGACAGGTGTTAGAATTGGCGTTAATTATTACTGTTGTCTCGTGTTACACTACCAAAACATGTCCGAATCACTACAATTAAAGGCGTTAAAGTTAAAGTATTACGTTAATTCAGACAGTAATTTGGCGGCACATTTCTGGAAGATCGTTAATTATAAGTCTTGCCGCAGTCTCTATCAGATCGGGCAAAATGTTAAAAATGTTTATTGTACGTCACAAGGAAAGCGAGTAGGTTTATATGGCGGGATCGTTTCTAAGCATTACCATGGCACAAAATTCAGCGCGAGGCTGGCGTGTGAGACGCTTATAGTCAGACACATACGGGCTGGGTTATTTATTAGCATAGGACTAAAATCTTACTGAAATTAGCGATTATCTCACACATTTTACTACAGTGATCTTCACAAGAATCCTCAGGGAAAGAGAAGCAGAGGTAGACCCCTGCCCCAAAAAAACCACACGGAGAAGAGAGCTGGAGACAGAAGTAAAAATAATGAGGAAGAGAGGAAAGAGCTGGAGCTGAAGGCACGTGACAGGAGGACTTGGCATGTGTTGGTTGAAGGCCTATTCTCCTTGGGGAGCTGAAGGATATTGATTGATTACGACACGCTTGGGGAAGCAGTACGCCTATACTTTCTTTGTCCCTATAGAGACCCCACGCAACCACACGGGACTATAAAGGTATGTATGGGAGGGGATTGACTTTTCATGTCTTTTTTATCTCTGTCCCATAAATTTTTGGGTCGCTCTCTTGTCCACTACGACCGTATCCTGTGACAGTTGTTATACTGACTTTATTACGGGATTTTCAGTGGTCGGCACCTTTTTCTGTCTCTGCTATGTAACAGATATTTTGTATTTTCAAACATTCTTACACTTCTCTCAGCAATAATTCGTTTCGTCTGTTTACCTGGCCATCCCTGCTGAGAGAGTAGACAGGTGATGCAATATTAACCGACAACCATGTTGGTTAATCTCGGGTGTGGCCGACTTTCAGACTACAGATTAACACTAAAATTGCCCAGCGCAGTTGTTTAATCGCTGATAAGGCCAGGGTGCGTTCTTCGCAAAGATAGTAATACGCTGAAAGTTTGATAGCCACTACGGGAAGATAACTTATTTGTCAGTGCACAGGAATGACATAATTGTTTCCTGCACACCTTGAGGAAAGTAAGATGTAATTATAGGCATTTGCAGAGAAGGCAATCGGATGTTTTATTGCCATATATGGGAGAGATGACCTTTTGCATCACGCACATAACTTCAGGCGGAAATAATGTTGAAATTACCCCACCTAAACACGCATGTTTGAAATGATTGGAGCCCTGCTTAGCATCGTAACAAACAAATGCGCGGGAGGACAGGCAATATAACCTGACCTGTTTGCAGTTTTAAGGCACTGTAAAAATTCACTCGTGCCAAGAAAACCATCAGACTGCCAGAGTTAGAATCAGATTTCATATATATCAGACCGGATTTTATGGAACATCTTGAAGTGCGTAATGAGCCCAGGAAAACCATTTTAATAAGGAAAACCGGGATATGATGAAACTGAAAACACGGAGTCATAGTGGGAATTCATTGTTAACATAACAACACCCCAGAAACGTGTAAAAAAGGCATCTGCTAGTGCCTTAACTTTATTCCTCTGAGTAAAGAATCTGTGAGCCAAGATTGGCTTGGTAGTACCAGTTGCGGGTACTAATTTCTAGAACAAAGTGAGGGTAGAAGTGGCCTGACGTCGAACTAGACACCATCATCAGAAGGGACCAGCTTTGCAGTTACTCCCTGATCTTATTTGGAACGTGCTGGGCCTTTAATCTTGACCAAAGACGTGAGAACTCCAGTGACCTATCTGCACAGAACCCAAAAACCCAGCGGGAGCAGAAACTACCATCTGCAGCTAAGTCAAACCTAAAATCTGCCAAGTGACTTCTTACATAAAATACAATACCATCATACGATGATGAGCATTTTCTGTTAAAGATTATTCACTTTTTTAAAATTGTTAAAACTTAGTTGATTATTAAATTTGTTATTTGTAAATATACACATTTAACGTCATTTAATCATTTTGAATGTACTGCATGTATGCATCAGTCAATTTACTAAATACACTCTAAACCATAATAAGAAGAATTCCACTGAGTAAATCAGGGTGGGGGCTTGAACGAGCTGAAATTAATAATTGCTTAATTCTTCATAAAAGATGGCGGATCAGACATAAGTTAACAATTGCTCTGCCCAACGCAGCATTGTTCTTGACTTCTGAAATATCTTATGGAAACTACCTTGAGATAGAAGCATCATTATCCTTCTATCTACAACTCTGCCAAGAGTAATCTTGTGCGAAGGTAGACACCTTTGAAGATCCATCAAAGTTTTGGCCACTGTTGGACCACTACTGCAAAGCAGGGGAGGCAATTCCGTGACAATCTCTTGTATGGCTGTCTCGACTCCCTTATTCGTGTGTGTACAGTCTCCCTAACATTTCTCTTACCCTGGAGGTTGCAGAACAATGACTGTCGGGTAATGCTATCAACTTGTTTTCTCAATATGGAGATTATACCATTGCTGATATCTTTGGAGCAATGTCCCCGGCCTATATGGCTCCAGGAAACCACCACCAGTTTCATCTTTATCGCTCCTAATGGAGCATGCAGTCACTGCAGCGGACATTTTGCAAAACTCCTGTGCCAAAGCAATGTTTCTGCAACAATGCTTTCTGTAGCACTTGTGTTACATGATGAGGTTTCCACCCCACGAACAACCTCATCATAGTCTTTGTTTTACGACATGCATGAGAGAACAGTAGTCCAAGAAGGATGGGCAAAAATGGCGGAATGTTGCCATTCTGTTACCGTCGTGGTCAAATTTCTACGTGATCAAAAAGCAAAACGTTTCTTTCCAAATCCCGTCTCGATGTTTATGGAGAAGAAATTCTTACTTTGACTCTGTGAAATTGTGGTCGTAATTTTACATTCACAAGTACGGCTCCCTTCAAATGTCTAATTCATTTTCCGTCAGGAGAACTCCCAAAACTGTGGCTGACCTGACCAGAGGGATTCAGCAGAACTGTGCTAGCACGGAAAGAGCTCATCAGCCCAAGAAGAGTTATTTTGAACTCTAACCTAAGCCAGCGGGTGCACATCATTCACCTTGTGTTGTAAAAGAGCATCAAGCCACCGCTGCAGTCGGTCATCTTACAAGTCACCTGAACCAAAGGCACATGACGGCTTTCAGACGTGTCCACAGAATAGGCTGACAGTGATCAGAGAATAGAGAAACGAATTTACGTATTAATCTTTATCCAAGACTTTCCGATTAGACTCTGAATGATTGATTGCCTTACTACTTGCATCTGAGGTAGATAAAATGATGTGCATAATATTAATAACTAGACGTCATCAAATACATTAGCTTTCTTAGCAACATGGTATGGCCTGTGATTTACAGCAGAAAAAGTTAACATACCAGAGAACGAAACAAAACCCGATTTGAAGTACATTTAAAAAAAAAAAATTTATTTAAGTTGAAAAATTACATGTAGTTCTCTTACCCGGCACATTTTATATAGTAACTATAACTATGTGGATATAACCCTATTAAAGTAAAGGTTTTAAAGTAACGGAAATAATAAACTCCGAATATTTTTTTTTTCTTAACCAGCGGCACTTGGGTTTTTAGCCCTTCGGCCCAATGGCATGTCATTGCGAGGCTGGGGAGCCTGTGGACTTTCATTCCAACCCGGTCAGGAGCTTCGCTCCATCCCATCCACGAGGGTTTATCTCAGGAGCCGTTCAGGTCATTCAGTCAAAATCCCGGTCGATGACTCTTCTTCAAATGCCACGCCCTGGCTTGAACCTTGAACACCTGATCGCCAGCGCAATGTGGTAACTATTACACCAGCTCGGCTCCCAACTCCGAATATAGATTGTGTTTTATGTTTGATGGGGCAAGGGCCGGATGGTGAACACTGATGGGCCGATTGAATCATTTCTTCTAGGTCAGCGAATTTTGTGTTTTAAACATAACTTTAGTCAAGACCAACTTTAGTGTGAACAAACATTAAGTGTTTAAACTTATCAACAAATTATATTTTATTCAAGGATAAATTTTACTGGATAGAAGTGAAAATTGTTCCGAATAACTAATATTGACTTATGACTTTAAGGCTTAAACCAGTAAAAGAGAAAAAAAAAATTATCTATCATCTTTTACTCTGTTAGCAAATGCACTAACAAATGCAAATAAATATTCCATACATTTTATTCATCATCATCAAGTGCCATCTCCACCAAGATCTGCTTACTCGGAGCAAGCAAGAGGACATGCACACCATCATAGCTGGCAGACGCTGGAGCTGGGTTGGCCATGTCCTCAGAAGAGACCCCCGATGCCATCGCAAGAACAGCTATGCTATGGACCCCTGAAGGAAAACGAAAAAGAGGCCGACCAAAAACAACTTGGCGGAGGACTGTGGAGGCTGAGATGAAAAGAATGAACCAGAGTTGGGACACTGTATGAAGGATGGCCGCCGACCGAGCAAAGTGGAATCAATTTGTTGTTGCCCTACAAGACGCCACCAGGCGTAATGGCCACTGACTGCTTTGACGGTCGGCGGCTAAGGATCAAAGAGGAAGAAAGAAGTGCCATCTCCACAACGAAGGTAGGCTACAATGGATCTAAAACGTCTTTTGTCTCTTGTCTTAATGGTACACTCTGATAAACTCTTTCCTGTCTCTTGTCTTAATGGTACACTCTGATAAACTCTTTCCTGTCTCTTGTCTTAATGGTACACTCTGATAAATTCTTTCCTGTCTCTTGTCTTAATGGTACACTCTGATAAACTCTTTCCTGTCTCTTGTCTTAATGGTACACTCTGATAAACTCTTTCCTGTCCATCTGGTGATGTTATTTTCTCACTTATAGCTCTGTCTTCCTATTGCACGGAAGACTTCAACTCTGCCTTCTATTACGGTCTTCAGTAAGGTGTTATGTTTTTTTTTTATGGCCAACATATTTTACACGTCTAATTTTGATCTCCTTCATTAATTTTCTTTTCATTCCTAGGTTTTCTAGGACCTCTTTATTCGTTTTCTTCTTTTTCCATGAGATGTGTCCCATTTTTCTATATATGCACATCTCAAAGGTATCAATTCTTTCTTCCGATTGCTTGTTCATTGTCCATGTTTCTACACCAGACAGTAATGAAGAATATCGATATTATTTGATAATTCTCAGTTTGTGAGTTGTAAGAGTTTGTGAGTTGTGAGAGTTTGTGAGTTGTGTGAGTTGTGAGAGTTTGTGAGTTGTGAGAGTTTGTGAGTTGTGAGAGTTTGTGAGTTGTGAGAGTTTGTGAGTTAGTTGTTAAGATATTAGTATCTGTCTTATCTTGTTCAGTGTAGCTTTGGCCATTCCTATTGCGCACAACAAAAGTTGATGAACTGTTATTATAAATCTGTAATTCTTTATATCTTTCCCAAAAAATTGTATCAACGAAATGACGAATTACCGTACTGATAAATAAAAACTGGTCATCAACTTTCATTGCAGGCAACAGAACTTATTAAAACATCAATTTTATATTTTATTATTGCAGTTGAGAACGATAACCGTAACACTGTTTTCCCTCCTTTTTTTTTTTTTTTTTAACTTTTTCCCCTTAAATTGAGAATGTCACGTGATGATGGCGCATACATTTTCAAATCACGTGATCTTAAATTCATATTAAAAATATGTTGATGTGGTAACCCTTTGATTGAGTAATGAAATGATGGATGTTTAAAAGCCCTAATCTGATCTTTGTGTAATTTCTGTCTACAACAGTGGCCCAACAGTGGCTGTGGCTGCCAAATCCAATCATTTATTCATTACTTTATTAGATCCCAGACAGCTCCCTGCCTAGCTCCCAGGGATTGAGAAAGCAAGCAAAGCTAATAAATGAAGCCTATACGTCGCTCTTCCTGTAATCACCGATATGCTAATGCCGGCGGACATTGAGTTAGAAATGCAAATATCTAAGGCTTGACTTCATTAGAGATCAAATTAAATTTCTATTTTTGTCAGCGCCGATGTCGTAGATCACACGGGAACGAAGCTGTACAGCGATCTCAGTATGACTGCCTGAGTGTTTGAGAGTGTGAATGTGTGTACGTCTATGTGTGTGTGTGCGTATGTGTGTGCGGGTATGTCCGCGCGTGTGTTTGTATATGTGTGCGTGAATGTGGGGTGTGTCCTTGTATGTGTGTGTTTGTATGTGTGTGCGGGTATGTGTGTGTGCTTGTATGTGGCTGTTTGAATGTGTGTACGGGAATGAGTGTGCTTTATGTGTGTGTTTGTATGTGTGCGCACGTTTGTATATGCGTGATTGTATGTGTGTGTGGGCATGTGTGCTTGTATTATGTGCGTGAGTGTTGTGTGCTTGTATGTGTGTGTTTGTATGTGTGTGCTTGTATGTGCGTGCTTGTATGTGTGCACGTGAATGTGTGTGTGCTTGTATGTATTTGTGCTTGTATGTGTGTGTGTGTGTGCTTATATGTAAATGTGCTTGTATGTGTGTGTGTGTGCTTGTATGTGTGTGCTTGTATGTGTGTGCTTGTATGTGCGTGTGCTTGTATGTGTGCTTGTATGTGTGTGTGCTTGTATATGTGTGCTTGTATGTGTGTGCTTGTATGTTTGTGTGCTTATATGTGTGTGCTTGTAGTGTGTGCTGGTATATGTGTGTGCTTGTATGGTGTTTGCTTGTATATGTGTGCTTGTATGTGTGTGTGCTTGTATGTGTGTGTGTTTGTATGTGTGTGTGTTTGTATGTGTGTGTGCTTGTATATGTGTGTGCTTGTATATTTGTGTGATTGTATATGTGTGTGCTTGTATGTGTGTGTGCTTGTTTGTGTGTCCTTGTATGTGTGTGTACTTGTATGTGTGTGTGTGCTTGTATGTGTGTGTGCTTATATGTGTGTGCTTGTATATGTGTGTGCTTGTATATGTGTGCGAGTATGTACGTGTATGTGTGAGCTTGTCTGTGGGTGTGTGCAAGTTTGTGCGAGTGTGTGCGCTTGTATGTATGTTTGCTTGTATGTGTACATGTATGTGTGTGCTGGGGTGTGTGCTTGTATAAGTGTGTATGCATGTATGTGTACATGTATATGTGTGCTGGTGAAGGTGCGGGCATGTGTATATGTGTGCGCAGGCGCAGAAGAGAATTTGCGCAAAAAAGAGCGGACGCAAAAGAGAGAGAAAGGCAGACGAAGTACCAGTATCCATCTGACAGCTGATTCTAGTAATGACCCTGTATAATTGTATAACTTTTAATGGAGCATGGAGACATTGGTTCCCAGTTGAGGTGGGAGTTTTTAGACCGCAAACAGCTCCGGGGTCGACCCAGCCTCATGAATTGGGTACCAGAGCAGCTCTGGAAAGGTTAAAGCGGCCGGCGTGATACTGACAACATCCCCCCTAGTGTGCCGATGGTCAAGAAAATATAGGCCTAAAACCATATTCCCAATATACCTCAATGGGCGTGTAACGGGATCCTTTACCTTTTTCCTTTACCTATGGAGACACTCTACACCTGGCCCCCCTTAAGAAGAAGCCTGCGTCAAATGATTCATGTGCTCTTGGGGTAATTTGTTTTACCTGATGATGCTGACAGTCCCACTCACAACCTCATATTTGTAGCCTCTTACGACATGCCTCAGGAACAATAACCCAGTGCTTTCTTTGTTCACAGAGAGACTCCCGGGTACTACATGATAATCCCATAGCAGATGCTGCAGTTGGGGAGTGAAGTGTTAGAGACTTCACTTAACTAGGTCCAGCATCGAGATCTTGGGTGTGGCGTGAACATTCCCTTCTCTCTGGCCAGGTCAGCCACAGTTTTGGGAGCTCTCCTGACGGAAAGTGAATCCCAACATTTTGCTTGAATGTAATCAATTTCACAAAGTCAGATACCCATTTACAGCTGGGTATACTGGAGCGTGAGGATGCCGTAAATCGAACCCAGCACCTTTGCCGTGAGAGACCAGAGCTTTAACCACCCTGCCAGTCGGAAGCGGTACTACATAACGCATAACTTTAAGACGATGGTTTTCAAAATTTTTGGTTTCACGACACCTTCTTTTTGAGTTTAAGTCTCAATTGATATTTTAAAAGCTTCTCACTCCCTTCCCGTTTCAAGATTAATTATAATTACAATCAGGTTAAAAAAAAACCAACATATTTGTTGTTTTCATCAGCATATCTTGTGTACACGTTTGAAAGCGTTCATGTGCCTTTGGTTGAGGCGAGCTGTCAGAGGACTGGAAGTAGTGGCGGCTGCAAGCTACACTAGAAGAAAAGGTGAATGATTGTGTAACCGCTGGTTTAGGTTAGAGTTCGGATCTTGGGCTGATGGATTTTGTCCGTGCTAGCACAATTCTGCTGAATCTCTCTGGCCAGGTCAGCCACAGTTTTGGGAGCTCTCCTGACGGAAAGTGAATCCAACATTTGAAGGGAGCTGTACTTGTGAATGTAAAATCACGGCCACCATTTAGCGCTGAGAGGTCATTCTTAAGAATTTCTTCTAGACACAAAAAAGTGGTGTTTTCATATGAAAGACAGTGAGGTTAAATTTAGGGACGGCCATCCTATAGCCAGCAGCTCAGCTGAGTTTTGCTAGCAAGAAGATTGAAATTATTTCTTTATTATTTGGAATATTGTTTCATGTTCAACTAGAAATCTGATAGCTGATGTGAACAGACTGGCAAAATTAGTTAACCAGCTGTGACGTATGAAAATCGAGCCTCTCTTTAATTACAACTAAACCTCTCTTACAACAAAACAACTCGAGTCATTCCCACGATTGCTGGTTTGGTATATCCATACGTGGGTAGATTTTGACACATGGCCCTTTTGATTTGCTGCGAGTTTCTCGTCACGCGGCGGTATCTCTTACTGACATTCCCACAGAGAGGCAGACCACAGGAGATCAGGTTACAATGTCAAGAGCCGAGAACAGCAACCTCTGTTTAACACCTGATAATAGAATGGACGAAGAATTCGCAGGTGTGCGTTTGACAGTCATGGGGACATCGGGGCGATTCAGTATATTTGCGCAGATCCAGAACAAATTTTAGAAAATTCATCATTTGCCCACACGTGAGTTATAGGGTTTTAAATATAATTTAATACCGGAGTGATCTAGAGGTCTTACCTAACGAGTGTAGAATATAATAATGATATCATTGTTAAAATGTTTGTTTTTTCTAAATCTAGGCGATCAACCCTGTGATCTAGCGGTCTGAATAGCTCCAGAAACATTCTTAAAATATTATTGGGTCCTAGATTTGGACCTGTGCGCTTCTCTTGTGGTTTTCTTACAGAGAGAAAGTCCCCACATATAAACATTTTAAAGAATAAAAAAAAAATCAGAACTGGACAAGAAATTACCCAGATTGTTCACAGCAAATCTGATCCGCCTGTGGTGGCCAAATATATATATATATAAACATTGTTTCCAGAATATTGACTATCGTAGTTTTTTTTCTTTTCTCAAGTGGATTTATCCAGAAAAAGGAATACTTGGGTCCATAACCGGCACCCAACCCCAGAGTGAGAGATAAAAACAGATAGGAGATCCTTTGCTTATCCTTATTGGTTTTCTAACAGTATACCCACCAGACATTTTCCTTAAATATCGGACATCTGTGTGCTGCCCATGGTGAACATTTTGATCGCAATATATATTTACCTGCACTACCTGACGTGAACTTTTTGACACATAATATTAGCATTATTTAAGCGGACGTTCCCCATTAGGAAAAATTAATCATTCTTGGAGGAACTGGGGTCCCGTGGATAGCACCACTCTGAAATATGTCAAAGATACACAGATGTGTTAAAGAGTAGTAGGTAAGTGTGATTGCTGATTGCTTGTGGCCACAGACGGACAGACTGTAAGAAAGAGAAATGAATATTTCATATTTTGTATAATCATTATACTCACTTCAGTCTTTTCGGGTTCGCAAATACTGTTATATCATTTTCTTTTCTTCTTTGTTTTCAGGATAGATTAACTAGAGACTTGGTTCTTTACTTTTTTTCGTCTATCCATATATATTATTATTAACTGTAATCTTTTTGGGTTAATTACCTCTGTCGGGATCTACTTTGGGATTCCTTTACAATAGAGGAGAGCCTATTGGGTTAATAAATTTTCTTGCATTTTTTATGTCTGTAAACTATACGTTCTGATAGATAATATGGATGTTTGTGATTTTTTTCTAAGATAATAAACATAAATAACCTTTACTTATCGTGTTGGTCAAAACCCCTGCCCAGTATATGTTATCCATAGCTTGGTTCACGTCTGTACGTATTATGTCACAGAATTGTGTATATGTAAGTGAAGTGTAACTGATATATATGTACCAGGAGAGAAAGTAAGTCTAGTTAAATATTGTCGTGAGATAGGCTGGGATTAGAGCAATTACTCAATCCAGAGACTGTCCTTTCTCTTACACTCTCAACACCTTGGGAAAAATAAAGCTATTTCTTACCCCTTATTCTCACATAGTTTACCATTATCACCTCTGCTCAGACGGGACCTTAAACATCTTCAACCTATCTCAATAAAATCTACGACACCAGCCTTTTTTTAAAGATTGCTCAGGAATATCATATTTTGGGATTTACCGGAGCAACTTCCAAGTATTCAAATTATGGCTCGTATATGATTTATACTTACTGTTCATGTACTTAGCTTAGCTCATTTCTTATTCTGTTGTCGTTTGTAGTCCCGGACAAAGTCTGGCCGCCAAGTGAGAGATCATTTTGTGTCCGTTGTCTTAGAAAGGTGTCATGTTGCTTACTGTCCTTTACCCTACCGTCCATCATAGCCGTGCTGTAGTTCTCATTTTCTCAGAAACATCAAAGATAACTGTAGCCTCTAACTACATTTTGTTGTAGGGGAGAGAGGTGTTAGTGAATTCACTTATACTAGATCAGCTTTATGAAGTGGGGTGAACAGAACCCATACTCTCAGATTTTGTCTTTCCACGCTGAGAGCACAGTCAGGTACCAATTCCTACGGCTGTATGGATTGAAGCGGTACACTATCTGGTTTCGAACTATGTTTTTTTGCCACTTGTGAAGCTTGAGCTTCAGGGCCCTCAAGTCCAGTTCTTTCTGTAATACGTTTCTTTCCCACCCCAACACTTTTTTTAAAAAATAAAAGGGCCCCCCTCCAAGAATTCAAGCTTGAGGGCTCCCAAAATATAAATCCGCCGCTGAGCGCATCTGCTGTTTTTACCAGATCACCGCGTGCACCCGTTAGATCAGGGGTTTTTAACCTGTGAGTGGCACCTTCCTGGAGATATAGGGGAGGTGTGACAAAAGCTAGAAATCGGCTAGATGATAGACGTGACATGCTCCTGGCATTGTCCAAGACTGTCCTTTGAATTTCCGTCTTTACTGGCTGAAAGGGCTGTAGTGAGTATATTTGTGTGTGGGGAAATGACTAGAAATACAATCCATGTAGTAACATCTTAATTATCTTGGATTAGTTCTTTAATTAATTTTCAGAAGGACGGGAAAGTATGACCATTAAGTTTACTCTCAGGATAGATATGAGGGCGCAAAGGTTAAGAATTTATGCGCTATATGTTATTACATGTTTTTGAACCGGTTCAACTTAATTTTCAAACAGACCACACATTTTTTAAAAGGAGCCCCGAACACATAAAATTAAATTTTTAACATTTCCTTTTTAACTTATAATCTTTCCCCTTCTAGTCTCACCCCTGCCCTTTTCACTTGAAATCACCTTTCCCCAGAGAGTTTGGGAACCACTATTGAGACACGTGAGAAGGAAATTCAGAAATTGATAGATGCAGACGTACATTCGTGTACATGGGTAGAAACTGCAATTTCCCGCTCACATGAGAATTGACATTTGCTCAAGCGTATCTAATTAACAATACTTAATAGTTTGTTCATCGCTGGTGTCTTTTTTATTTGTTCATCGCTGGTGTCTTTTTTATTTGTTCATCGCTGGTGTCTTGTTTATTTGTTCATCGCTGGTGTCTTTTTTATTTGTTCATCGCTGGTGTCTTTTTTATTTGTTCATCGCTGGTGTCTTGTTTATTATTTCATCGCTGATGTCTTTTTTATTTGTTCATCGCTGGTGTCTTGTTTATTATTTCATCGCTGATGTCTTTTTTATTTGTTCATCGCTGGTGTCTTGTTTATTTGTTCATCGCTGGTGTCTTGTTTATTTGTTCATCGCTGGTGTCTTTTTTATTTGTTCATCGCTGGTGTCTTGTTTATTATTTCATCGCTGATGTCTTTTTTTATTTGTTCATCGCTGGTGTCTTGTTTATTATTTCATCGCTGATGTCTTTTTTTATTTGTTCATCGCTGGTGTCTTGTTTATTTGTTCATCGCTGGTGTCTTGTTTATTATTTCATCGCTGATGTCTTTTTTTATTTGTTCATCGCTGGTGTCTTTTTTATTTGTTCATCGCTGGTGTCTTTTTTATTTGTTCATCGCTGGTGTCTTTTTTATTTGTTCATCGCTGGTGTCTTTTTTATTTGTTCATCGCTGGTGTCTTTTTTATTTGTTCATCGCTGGTGTTTTTTTTATTTGTTCATCGCTGGTGTCTTTTTTATTTGTTCATCGCTGGTGTCTGGTTTATTTGTTCATCGCTGGTGTATTTTTTATATGTTCACCGCTGGTGTCTTTTTTATTTGTTCATCGCTGATGTCTTTTTTATTTGTTCATCGCTGGTGTCTTTTTTATTTGTTCATCGCTGGTGTCTTGTTTATTTGTTCATCGCTGGTGTCTTGTTTATTTGTTCATCGCTGGTGTCTGGTTTATTTGTTCATCGCTGGTGTCTGGTTTATTTGTTCATCGCTGGTGTCTTTTTTATATGTTCACCGCTGGTGTCTTTTTTATTTGTTCATCGCTGGTGTCTTGTTTATTATTTCATCGCTGATGTCTTGTTTATTATTTCATCGCTGATGTCTTTTTTTATTTGTTCATCGCTGGTGTCTTGTTTATTTGTTCATCGCTGGTGTCTTTTTTATTTGTTCATCGCTGGTGTCTTTTTTATTTGTTCATCGCTGATGTCTTTTTTATTTGTTCATCGCTGGTGTCTTGTTTATTTGTTCATCGCTGGTGTCTTGTTTATTTGTTCATCGCTGGTGTCTTGTTTATTTGTTCATCGCTGGTGTCTGGTTTATTTGTTCATCGCTGGTGTCTTTTTTATATGTTCACCGCTGGTGTCTTTTTTATTTGTTCATCGCTGGTGTCTTGTTTATTTGTTCATCGCTGGTGCCTTGTTTATTTGTTCATCGCTGGTGCCTTGTTTATTTGTTCATCGCTGGTGTCTTGTTTATTTGTTCATCGCTGGTGTCTTGTTTATTTGTTCATCGCTGGTGTCTTGTTTATTTGTTCATCGCTGGTGTCTTGTTTATTTGTTCATCGCTGGTGTCTTGTTTATTTGTTCATCGCTGGTGTCTTGTTTATTTGTTCATCGCTGGTGTCTTGTTTATTTGTTCATCGCTGGTGTCTTTTTTTATTTGTTCATCGCTGGTGTCTTGTTTATTTGTTCATCGCTGGTGTCTTGTTTATTTGTTCATCGCTGGTGTCTTGTTTATTTGTTCATCGCTGGTGCCTTGTTTATTTGTTCATCGCTGGTGTCTTGTTTATTTGTTCATCGCTGGTGTCTTTTTTATTTGTTCATCGCTGGTGTCTTGTTTATTTGTTCATCGCTGGTGTCTTGTTTATTTGTTCATCGCTGGTGTCTTGTTTATTTGTTCATCGCTGGTGTCTTGTTTATTTGTTCATCGCTGGTGTCTTTTTTATTTGTTCATCGCTGGTGTCTTGTTTATTATTTCATCGCTGATGTCTTTTTTATTTGTTCATCGCTGGTGTCTTGTTTATTTGTTCATCGCTGGTGTCTTTTTTATTTGTTCATCGCTGGTGTCTTGTTTATTTGTTCATCGCTGGTGTCTTGTTTATTTGTTCATCGCTGGTGTCTGGTTTATTTGTTCATCGCTGGTGTCTTGTTTATTTGTTCATCGCTGGTGTCTTTTTTATTTGTTCATCGCTGGTGTCTTTTTTATTTGTTCATCGCTGGTGTCTTGTTTATTTGTTCATCGCTGGTGTCTTGTTTATTTGTTCATCGCTGGTGTCTTGTTTATTTGTTCATCGCTGGTGTCTTGTTTATTTGTTCATCGCTGGTGTCTTTTTTATTTGTTCATCGCTGGTGTCTTTTTTATTTGTTCATCGCTGGTGTCTTGTTTATTTGTTCATCGCTGGTGTCTTGTTTATTTGTTCATCGCTGGTGTCTTGTTTATTTGTTCATCGCTGGTGTCTTGTTTATTTGTTCATCGCTGGTGTCTGGTTTATTTGTTCATCGCTGGTGTCTTTTTTATTTGTTCATCGCTGGTGTCTTGTTTATTTGTTCATCGCTGGTGTCTTGTTTATTTGTTCATCGCTGGTGTCTTGTTTATTTGTTCATCGCTGGTGTCTTGTTTATTTGTTCATCGCTGGTGTCTTGTTTATTTGTTCATCGCTGGTGTCTTGTTTATTTGTTCATCGCTGGTGTCTTGTTTATTTGTTCATCGCTGGTGTCTTGTTTATTTGTTCATCGCTGGTGTCTTGTTTATTTGTTCATCGCTGGTGTCTTGTTTATTTGTTCATCGCTGGTGTCTTTTTTATTTGTTCATCGCTGGTGTCTTTTTTATTTGTTCATCGCTGGTGTCTTGTTTATTTGTTCATCGCTGGTGTCTTGTTTATTTGTTCATCGCTGGTGTCTTTTTTATTTGTTCATCGCTGGTGTCTTGTTTATTTGTTCATCGCTGGTGTCTTGTTTATTTGTTCATCGCTGGTGTCTTGTTTATTTGTTCATCGCTGGTGTCTTGTTTATTTGTTCATCGCTGGTGCCTTGTTTATTTGTTCATCGCTGGTGTCTTTTTTATTTGTTCATCGCTGGTGTCTTGTTTATTTGTTCATCGCTGGTGTCTTGTTTATTTGTTCATCGCTGGTGTCTTTTTTTTATTTGTTCATCGCTGGTGTCTTGTTTATTTTTTCATCGCTGGTGTCTTGTTTATTTGTTCATCGCTGGTGTCTTGTTTATTTGTTCATCGCTGGTGTCTTGTTTATTTGTTCATCGCTGGTGTCTTGTTTATTTGTTCATCGCTGGTGCCTTGTTTATTTGTTCATCGCTGGTGTCTTGTTTATTTGTTCATCGCTGGTGTCTTGTTTATTTGTTCATCGCTGGTGTCTTGTTTATTTGTTCATCGCTGGTGTCTTGTTTATTTGTTCATCGCTGGTGCCTTGTTTATTTGTTCATCGCTGGTGTCTTGTTTATTTGTTCATCGCTGGTGTCTTGTTTATTTGTTCATCGCTAGTGTCTTGTTTATTTGTTCATCGCTGGTGTCTTGTTTATTTGTTCATCGCTGGTGTCTTTTTTATTTGTTCATCGCTGGTGTCTTGTTTATTTGTTCATCGCTGGTGTCTTTTTTATTTGTTCATCGCTGGTGTCTTTTTTATTTGTTCATCGCTGGTGTCTTTTTTATTTGTTCATCGCTGGTGTCTTGTTTATTTGTTCATCGCTGGTGCCTTGTTTATTTGTTCATCGCTGGTGCCTTGTTTATTTGTTCATCGCTGGTGCCTTGTTTATTTGTTCATCGCTGGTGCCTTGTTTATTTGTTCATCGCTGGTGCCTTGTTTATTTGTTCATCGCTGGTGTCTTGTTTATTTGTTCATCGCTGGTGCCTTGTTTATTTGTTCATCGCTGGTGTCTTGTTTATTTGTTCATCGCTGGTGTCTTTTTTATTTGTTCATCGCTGGTGTCTTGTTTATTTGTTCATCGCTGGTGTCTTGTTTATTTGTTCATCGCTGGTGCCTTGTTTATTTGTTCATCGCTGGTGTCTTGTTTATTATTTCATCGCTGATGTCTTTTTTTATTTGTTCATCGCTGGTGTCTTGTTTATTTGTTCATCGCTGGTGTCTTTTTTATTTGTTCATCGCTGGTGTCTTGTTTATTTGTTCATCGCTGGTGTCTTTTTTATTTGTTCATCGCTGGTGTCTTGTTTATTTGTTCATCGCTGGTGTCTTTTTTATTTGTTCATCGCTGGTGTCTTGTTTATTTGTTCATCGCTGGTGTCTTTTTTATTTGTTCATCGCTGGTGTCTTTTTTATTTGTTCATCGCTGGTGTCTTGTTTATTTGTTCATCGCTGGTGTCTTTTTTATTTGTTCATCGCTGGTGTCTTGTTTATTTGTTCATCGCTGGTGTCTTGTTTATTTGTTCATCGCTGGTGTCTTTTTATTTGTTCATCGCTGGTGTCTTGTTTATTTGTTCATCGCTGGTGTCTTTTTTATTTGTTCATCGCTGGTGTCTTGTTTATTTGTTCATCGCTGGTGTCTTGTTTATTTGTTCATCGCTGGTGCCTTGTTTATTTGTTCATCGCTGGTGCCTTGTTTATTTGTTCATCGCTGGTGCCTTGTTTATTTGTTCATCGCTGGTGTCTTGTTTATTTGTTCATCGCTGGTGTCTTGTTTATTTGTTCATCGCTGGTGTCTTGTTTATTTGTTCATCGCTGGTGTCTTTTTTATTTGTTCATCGCTGGTGTCTTTTTTATTTGTTCATCGCTGGTGTCTTTTTTTATTTGTTCATCGCTGGTGTCTTGTTTATTTGTTCATCGCTGGTGTCTTGTTTATTTGTTCATCGCTGGTGTCTTGTTTATTTGTTCATCGCTGGTGTCTTGTTTATTTGTTCATCGCTGGTGTCTTGTTTATTTGTTCATCGCTGGTGTCTTGTTTATTTGTTCATCGCTGGTGTCTTGTTTATTTGTTCATCGCTGGTGTCTTGTTTATTTGTTCATCGCTGGTGTCTTTTTATTTGTTCATCGCTGGTGTCTTGTTTATTTGTTCATCGCTGGTGTCTTTTTTATTTGTTCATCGCTGGTGTCTTGTTTATTTGTTCATCGCTGGTGTCTTTTTTATTTGTTCATCGCTGGTGTCTTGTTTATTTGTTCATCGCTGGTGTCTTGTTTATTTGTTCATCGCTGGTGTCTTGTTTATTTGTTCATCGCTGGTGTCTTGTTTATTTGTTCATCGCTGGTGTCTTGTTTATTTGTTCATCGCTGGTGTCTTTTTTATTTGTTCATCGCTGGTGTCTTGTTTATTTGTTCATCGCTGGTGTCTTGTTTATTATTTCATCGCTGATGTCTTTTTTATTTGTTCATCGCTGGTGTCTTGTTTATTTGTTCATCGCTGGTGTCTTGTTTATTATTTCATCGCTGATGTCTTTTTTATTTGTTCATCGCTGGTGTCTTGTTTATTTGTTCATCGCTGGTGTCTTGTTTATTTGTTCATCGCTGGTGTCTTTTTTTATTTGTTCATCGCTGGTGTCTTGTTTATTTGTTCATCGCTGGTGTCTTGTTTATTTGTTCATCGCTGGTGTCTTGTTTATTTGTTCATCGCTGGTGTCTTGTTTATTTGTTCATCGCTGGTGTCTTTTTTTATTTGTTCATCGCTGGTGTCTTGTTTATTTGTTCATCGCTGGTGTCTTTTTTATTTGTTCATCGCTGGTGTCTTGTTTATTTGTTCATCGCTGGTGTCTTGTTTATTTGTTCATCGCTGGTGTCTTTTTTATTTGTTCATCGCTGGTGTCTTTTTTATTTGTTCATCGCTGATGTTTTTTTATTTGTTCATCGCTGGTGTCTTTTTTATTTGTTCATCGCTGGTGTCTTTTTTTATTTGTTCATCGCTGGTGTCTTTTTTATTTGTTCATCGCTGGTGTCTTTTTTATTTGTTCATCGCTGGTGTCTTGTTTATTTGTTCATCGCTGGTGTCTTGTTTATTTGTTCATCGCTGATGTCTTTTTTTATTTGTTCATCGCTGGTGTCTTTTTTATTTGTTCATCGCTGGTGTCTTTTTTATTTGTTCATCGCTGGTGTCTTATTTATTTGTTCATCGCTGGTGTCTTGTTTATTTGTTCATCGCTGATGTCTTTTTTATTTGTTCATCGCTGGTGTCTTTTTTATTTGTTCATCGCTGGTGTCTTTTTTATTTGTTCATCGCTAGTGTCTTGTTTATTTGTTCATCGCTGATGTTTTTTTTTATTTGTTCATCGCTCATGTTTTTTTTATTTGTTCATCGCTGGTGTCTTTTTTTATTTGTTCATCGCTGGTGTCTTGTTTATTTGTTCATCGCTGGTGTCTTGTTTATTATTTCATCGCTGATGTCTTTTTTATTTGTTCATCGCTGGTGTCTTGTTTATTTGTTCATCGCTGGTGTCTTTTTTATTTGTTCATCGCTGGTGTCTTGTTTATTTGTTCATCGCTGGTGTCTTTTTTATTTGTTCATCGCTGGTGTCTTTTTTTATTTGTTCATCGCTGGTGTCTTGTTTATTTGTTCATCGCTGGTGTCTTGTTTATTTGTTCATCGCTGGTGTCTTTTTTATTTGTTCATCGCTGGTGTCTTTTTTATTTGTTCATCGCTGGTGTCTTTTTTATTTGTTCATCGCTGGTGTCTTGTTTATTTGTTCATCGCTGGTGTCTTGTTTATTTGTTCATCGCTGGTGTCTTTTTTATTTGTTCATCGCTGGTGTCTTTTTTATTTGTTCATCGCTGGTGTCTTTTTTTATTTGTTCATCGCTGGTGTCTTGTTTATTTGTTCATCGCTGGTGTCTTGTTTATTTGTTCATCGCTGGTGTCTTTTTTTATTTGTTCATCGCTGGTGTATTTTATTATTTGTTCATCGCTGGTGTCTTGTTTATTTGTTCATCGCTGGTGTCTTGTTTATTTGTTCATCGCTGGTGTCTTGTTTATTTGTTCATCGCTGGTGTCTTGTTTATTTGTTCATCGCTGGTGTCTTTTTTATTTGTTCATCGCTGGTGTCTTTTTTTATTTGTTCATCGCTGGTGTCTTTTTTTATTTGCTCATCGCTGGTGTCTTTTTTTATTTGTTCATCGCTGGTGTATTTTATTATTTGTTCATCGCTGGTGTCTGGTTTATTTGTTCATCGCTGATGTCTTTTTTTATTTGTTCATCGCTGGTGTCTTTTTTCTTGTTCATCGCTAGTGTCTTATTTATTTGTTCATCCCTGGTGTCTTTTTTCTTGTTCATCGCTAGTGTCTTATTTATTTGTTCATCGCTGGTGTCTTTTTTTATTTGTTCATCGCTGGTGTCTTGTTTATTTGTTCATCGCTGGTGTCTTTTTTTATTTGTTCATCGCTGGTGTCTTTTTTATTTGTTCATCGCTGGTGTCTTTTTTATTTGTTCATCGCTGGTGTCTTTTTTATTTGTTCATCGCTGGTGTCTTGTTTATTTTTTCATCGCTGATGTCTTTTTATTTGTTCATCGCTGGTGTCTTTTTTATTTGTTCCTCGCTGGTTTCTTTTTTATTTGTTCATCGCTGGTGTCTTCTTTATTTGTTCATCGCTGGTGTCTTTTTTATTTGTTCATCGCTGGTGTCTTGTTTATTTGTTGATCGCTGATGTCTTGTTTATTTGTTCATCACTGGTGTCTTGTTTTTTTGTTCATTGCTGGTGTCTTTTTTATTTGTTCATCGCTAGTGTCTTGTTTATTTGTTCATCGCTGGTGTCTTTTTTATTTGTTCATCGCTGGTGTCTTTTTTATTTGTTCATCGCTGGTGTCTTTTTTATTTGTTCATCGCTGGTGTCTTTTTTATTTGTTCATCGCTGGTGTCTGGTTTATTTGTTCATCGCTGGTGTCTTTTTTATTTGTTCATCGCTGGTGTCTTTTTTATTTGTTCATCGCTGGTGTCTTGTTTATTTGTTCATCGCTGGTGTCTTGTTTATTTGTTCATCGCTGATGTCTTTTTTATTTGTTCATCGCTGATGTCTTTTTTATTTGTTCATCGCTGGTGTCTTTTTTATTTGTTCATCGCTGGTGTCTTTTTTATTAGTTCATCGCTGGTGTCTTTTTTATTTGTTCATCGCTGGTGTCTGGTTTATTTGTTCATCGCTGGTGTCTTTTTTATTTGTTCATCGCTGGTGTCTTATTTATTTGTTCATCGCTGGTGTCTTGTTTATTTGTTCATCGCTGATGTCTTTTTTATTTGTTCATCGCTGGTGTCTTTTTTATTTGTTCATCGCTGGTGTCTTTTTTATTTGTTCATCGCTGGTGTCTTTTTTATTTGTTCATCGCTGGTGTCTTTTTTATTTGTTCATCGCTGGTGTCTTGTTTTTGCTTGTTCATCGCTGGTGTCTTTTTTTATTTGTTGATCGCTAGTGTCTTGTTTTTGCTTGTTCATCGCTGGTGTCTTTTTTTATTTGTTCATCGCTGGTGTCTTTTTTTATTTGTTCATCGCTGGTGTATGTTTTATTTGTTCATCGCTGGTGTCTTATTTATTTGTTCATCGCTGGTGTCTTATTTATTTGTTCATCACTGATGTCTTTTTTTATTTGTTCATCGCTGGTGTCTTTTTTTATTTGTTCATCGCTGGTGTATGTTTTATTTGTTCATCGCTGGTGTCTTATTTATTTGTTCATCGCTAGTGTCTTGTTTATTTGTTCATCGCTGATGTTTTTTTTATTTGTTCATCGCTGATGTTTTTTTTATTTGTTCATCGCTGGTGTCTTTTTTATTTGTTCATCGCTAGTGTCTTTTTTTATTTGTTGATCGCTGATGTCTTGTTTATTTGTTCATTGCTGGTGTCTTTTTTTATTTGTTGATCGCTAGTGTCTTGTTTATTTGTTCATCGCTGGTGTCTTTTTTTATTTGCTCATCGCTGGTGTCTTTTTTTATTTGTTCATCGCTGGTGTATTTTTTTATTTGTTCATCGCTGGTGTCTTTTTTATTTGTTCATCGCTGGTGTCTTGTTTATTTGTTCATCGCTGGTGTCTTTTTTTATTTGTTCATCGCTGGTGTATTTTTTTTATTTGTTCATCGCTGGTGTCTTTTTTATTTGTTCATCGCTGGTGTCTTGTTTATTTGTTCATCGCTGGTGTCTTGTTTATTTGTTCATCGCTGGTGTCTTTTTTATTTGCTCATCGCTGGTGTCTTTTTTTTATTTGTTCATCGCTGATTTCTTTTTTATTTGTTCATCGCTGGTGTATTTTTTTTTATTTGTTCATCGCTGATGTCTTTTTTATTTGTTCATCGCTGGTGTATTTTTTTTATTTGTTCATCGCTGATGTCTTTTTTATTTGTTCATCGCTGGTGTATTTTTTTTATTTGTTCATCGCTGATGTCTTTTTTATTTGCTCATCGCTGGTGTCTTTTTTTTATTTGTTCATCGCTGGTGTCTTGTTTATTTGTTCATCGCTGGTGTCTTGTTTATTTTTTCATCGCTGGTGTCTTGTTTATTTTTTCATCGCTGGTGTCTTGTTTATTTTTTCATCGCTGGTGTCTTGTTTATTTTTTCATCGCTGGTGTCTTGTTTATTTTTTCATCGCTGGTGTCTTGTTTATTTGTTTATCGCTGGTGTCTTGTTTATTTTTTCATCGCTGGTGTCTTGTTTATTTTTTCATCGCTGGTGTCTTGTTTATTTTTTCATCGCTGGTGTCTTGTTTATTTGTTCATCGCTGGTGTCTTGTTTATTTGTTTATCGCTGGTGTCTTGTTTATTTTTTCATCGCTGGTGTCTTGTTTATTTTTTCATCGCTGGTGTCTTGTTTATTTTTTCATCGCTGGTGTCTTGTTTATTTGTTTATCGCTGGTGTCTTGTTTATTTTTTCATCGGTGGTGTCTTTTTTATATGTTCATCGCTGGTGTCTTTTTTTATTTGTTCAGCTAGTGTCTTTTTTATTTGTTCATCGCTGGTGTCATTTTAATTTGTTTATCGCTAGTGTCTTTTTTTTCGGCCTGCATGGGGAGAATTCTTCGAGTTTTCTGGCCGAACACTATCGTCATTCATTGGCTTCTGGCTCGGAGCCAAAGAGGGGGGTGGGGGTGGGGAGGAAAGGCGTGTATGCCAATGAGTTAACGCTGGAATTGGGTTGGCATCGTCCTCGGGTTGGGGGGGGGGGGGGCCCTGGCGCCATCGGAATGGCTGCAATGCTATGGGCTCCGGAGGGATAGCGAGGATGAAGCCGACCAAGAGCTACCTGACGGAGAGCTGGCGAGCGGGGATGCGGGACATGAACCAAAGCTGGGATGCCGCGCGAGCAGAGTGTTGACAGTTTGTTGCTGCCCTACATGGCGCCACCAGGCCTGATGTTCACTGATTGCTGTGTTAGTCAGTGGCTAAGGACCAAAGAAGAAAGAAGAAGAAGCGTCTATTCTCATCTTCATTATTCTCCAGCTTCAAATCTACTCCAAACCGGCATGTCATGTGCCATCTGTTTAAGGTATTTCCATGTCTTCCTTATCTCTTGAATATCTGTCCCATGTTAGTCGCGTCTAACGACATACCACTGCAGATTACTAGGCCACCTCTATCGTCTCAGGATATCTCACACTAAAGAATGTCCATGTAGAACCGGAATCCAGACCGCTGAACACTTTCTCCAAAAGTGCGAGCCCATGGTGACCCACGACGCATGGCCTGGCCAGAAGGTTCCGATGAACAAGAGCTGGGGCACGGCACGAAGGATGGCCACCGATCGAGCAAAATGGAGTCAGTGTGTTGCTGCCCTACAAGACGCCACTAGGCGTGATGTCCATTGACTGCTTTGTCAGTCAGGGACAAAGGAACAAAGAAGAAGCAGAAAGAAAAAAAATGACATACAATAAGATTTTCAAAACATAAATGACTTGTGAACATCACTTGCAGAAATTACATTATGATCTATCTCAATAGCATGACACTGACTCTGCTGACTCTCGTAAGCATACATACTATACTACATCGTTAAAAAAATGGGGGGGGGGGGGGGGGGGGGGTGGGGGGGGGGGGGGGGGGGGGGGGGGGGGGGGGGGGGGGGGGGGGGGGGGGGTGGGGGTGGGGGGGGGGGGGGGGGGGGGGGGGGGGGGGGGGTGGGGGCGGGGGGGGGGGGGGGGGGGGGGGGGGGGGGGGGGGGGGGGGGGGGCTCGAATCACGAAACCTCAAGCTACCTAGAAAAATCCTTAGGACCGACTCTGATAATCTCGCTATGTTTATCCGAGACATGTCTACCTGTCTTTACTTTCATTCACCTGCAGAAAAGAAAGTTACATCGTCATCTCCGGCAGAGATATATTTGGAAACATTTGTTCTATCTATAACCTGCACTATAATTACGAAAACGTGACATGTTTGGCATACACGTCAATACAACAACTTCATTTTGTCACGAAGTTGATCTATACTTCCGGCGACTGTCTACGCAACTTCTCGCTTGTTCTCGTACACAAAGTAGCTATCGCGCGAGATATGCTTACATAAGCTCTAATGTTGCCATCTTGGGGGTTGGAATATAATTATTCCTTTTCAAAAAGTCAATAGATAAGGTGTTCTCAACCTGGGGAAAGCATACCAACAAGGCAGTTGGGGTTGGAGGAGTAGGGTAGGTACGAGAAGCTTGTCACAAAGGGGTACGGGCAATATTGTATATAAATATTTTATCCTAATGAAATATTCCGAAAGTAATGCTTGTCATAACACGGACAAGACACTCTGGAATTACCACTATAAAATTATGGTTTTGGCGGTAAATTCGCAAAACAGCATTGAAATCCCACGAAAGTTTACAAGAAAAAACTGAATAACTAAATATTAATTTTAAATATGCACTAATTTTAAATGTACATTAATTCACTAAGATATTTTGTAAGCTTAAAAATCTATAAATCATACCATCAGACACAGTGGTACTTCGAAGTCTGCGGCTTTGAACCTTCGATCTCCAAATCGCTTACATTAGCGATAAGTTTTGGCTTTTTCTCAGTTATCTTGTTGTGTTGTGGCTTCTAATATTTCTAACTAGAAGAGTCAGACCTCTGGATATCTTCTCAGCTCTGTCAGATCTTGAAGTGATTTCGAGGAGTGACGGACTGTGTCTGAGACGAGCTTATATATTTAATCTCAGGTCTAACCCCTGTTTTCTCAAAGGTCCGTGCCTGAGTTCACTTTTTCTCTTTTAAACAAATGAAGAGGGGAAACCCGAGGCCCGTAGACAGTAAATAAATAAATATTACACACATAAAGGTATGTTTCAGGCACTTGTGAGAAATAAAGAAGTAGAAAACTAGACAACAGAAAAAAAATACAGAAGTGAGAGGCTTCTCGGAGAATCGCACCATGTACCTTCCGAACGGTACCACCACCTAGCTACAGAAGCAAATCACACAAACTTTTGCTAAACCAAAGGGGAGTAATCGTGACTGGGTTTGAAAAATGTTTTTGATTGATGTCAACATTTTTAAATGTATTGTATTGTTGTTCATGCTACTTTTTTCTTTTAAGAGCTCACGTCATGGCCCTGTATAATCAAAACACTTTTACACGTAAGCGATATATTAAATAATATTGTTGAATTTTGTCAAATCCTTAGTCCTTGCCTTACTACTGAACGCTCACCTCCCGCCCCCTTTTCCCCTTATCGCCACCTTAGATCATCTCAAATACCCCTAGGTGCGGTGCCGCCCACTTTGGGAACCACTGATTTAAAGCAACAAATAAACTACAGGCTGAAACTGGTATGTGAGTAATGCTTTCAAAACCAGTGCCAGGAATAACGCTATTGGTTGACAACAAACAGAATCACGGGGTCTCACTAATTTATTTGACGTGGTCTTATTATCATTTCACAACGTTATAGTTCTTCGAGTGCCAAGCACTTGATGATGTTAGCAAAATGGTCCTTCCTCTGAGGCAAGATAAGTGGAACACCTTGTATGGAGCAAAATAACAGCTTGCGAAGACTTGCATATACCACGGCATGGCATTGAGCCGAAGGGCGAGAGAACAAACACCGCTGGATCAATAACAACAAAAACAACTTATTTTTACGTGTATAGGCATGGTAAACTCTAAAATGTATTTCTTCTCATACTGAATATGGGATACAGCTAAGTCAAACCTAAAAGCTACCAAGTGACTTCTTACATAAAACACAATACCATCACACGATGATGAGTATTTTCTGTTAAAGTGTATTCAATTTTTTAAACTGTTAAAACTTAGTTGATTATTAAATTTGTTATTTGTAAATACAAATTTAACGTCGGTTTAATCATTTTGGATGTTTGTCTCAGTCAATTTACTAAATACACTCTAAACAGAGCTATACCAGAATAATAAGAATTCCACTGAATAAATCAGGGTGGGGGCTTGAACGAGCTGAAATAAATACCAGGCGGATCAGATATAGGTTAACAATTGCCCTTGCTCAATGCAGCATTGTTCTTGACTTCTGAAATATCTTATGGAAACTACCTTGAGATAGAAGCATCATTATCCTTCTATCTACAACTATGCCAAGAGTAATCTTGTGCGAAGGTAGACACCTTTGAAGACCCATATTAGATACTCTTGGGACCCAAAGATGCAGCAATAGAGAATGCAGTCAGTGACCCATAGCTTGACTGCTTGCGTCAGGGTCAGCGATCCAGAGCTGACCAAGACCCTACTCCACCTCCACGTGGTGGTCCTGGAAACAGGCTGCATCACTGCAGATTGGCTGAGAGATTAGGGATCGAAGAGGGAAGGCAAACCCGGTCCCAAAAAATGCCGTGCTGAAATCGGATGTGTCGGCCGAAAGGCGCAGATATCGCAGCTCCGGTGTAAATAGACACAACGCAACCAAGGTCCTTTTCAGGACGAACGAGGAAGAAGAAGAAGAAGATACTCTTGAGTTTTGTCCACTGTTAGACCACTACTGCAAAGCAGAGGAGGCAATTCCGTGACAAAAATAGAAAGTTTGTCATTGTATGAGAAGATATACACACATATACACTAACACAGATCAGAATACGATAGGCTCGCTGCCAGATTTTTTTAACAGGAGATTAGAAAATCATCTAGAATGGGATATCGTCTGGAGAAAGCAGTTTTCTAACTGGCAAGTCATCTTCTCTGGTCGAAGTCTTTCTGCGTACATTTTCTCTGCAAGGGTGTTCCTTTGTCATTTGTGACGTCATTGCCAGCTATGTAATAACTATTTTTAGCATATAAGCAAAAAGTTGGCATTTTAAATCTCCAAGCCCGCTCGAAGGCGTATATCCACTCCATCCCCTTTTCTTTCCAACAGGATAGTGCCATCTTTCTGAATGTATATCCGTTTACACTGAGTTGCAATGGCGGTTCGGGGGTTTGGGTACAAGGAGTGCGAGCCATAATGGTAAAACATTATATTATCAAAACGAGAAATGGCACTTCTTCTTCTTCCTCGTTCACCCTCAGACTTCCACATTAATGACTCTGATAAAGGCAGTAGTCAGCTCAAGGTTCCTGACATCTCGTTCACCCTCACACTTCCACATTAATGACTCTGATAAAGACAGTAGTCAACTCAAGGTCCCTGACATCTCGTTCACCCTCACACTTCCACATTAATGACTCTGATAAAGACAGTAGTCAACTCAAGGTCCCTGACATCTCGTTCACCCTCACACTTCCACATTAATGACTCTGATAAAGACAGTAGTCAGCTCAAGGTCCCTGACATCTCGTTCACCCTCACACTTCCACATTAATGACTCTGATAAAGACAGTAGTCAGCTCAAGGTCCCTTACATCTCGTTCACCCTCACACTTCCACATTAATGACTCTGATAAAGACAGTAGTCAGCTCAAGGTTCCTGACATCTCGTTCACCCTCACACTTCCACATTAATGACTCTGATAAAGACAGTAGTCAGCTCAAGGTTCCTGACATCTCGTTCACCCTCACACTTCCACATTAATGACTCTGATAAAGACAGTAGTCAACTCAAGGTCCCTGACATCTCGTTCACCCTCAGACTTTCACATTAATGACTCTGATAAAGACGGTAGTTAGCTCAAGGTTCCTGACATCTCGTTCACCCTCAGACTTCTACATTAATGACTCTAATAAAGGCAGTAGTCAACTCAAGGTTCCTGACATCTCGGTCGCCCTCAGACTTCTACATTAATGATTCTAATAAAGGCAGTAATCAACTCAAGGTTCCTGACATCTCCAAACAGTTTTTCGTTGAGAGAAGTGGGTTGTTGTCATATGCTACTCCGTTCATTGTTGTACATTGGGTAATTGGCTTTTAGCAGTTACAAGCGCCAATGAGAGCGATTAGAGAAAAACAAATACATTAAGGAAATAATAGTCACAACACAAATACATTCAATACAAAAATAAGTGTTAAACATATTAGCTTTAAAAATCAACAATAAACAAATCATGTATCGTTAAAGATAATTCATTTACAGGAAAAGGAAATTAGCGAAAGATACAATGAACACTATAGCAGCGGTAGGCAACCCAGTAGTTCTGGAGATATACTTTAGAAACACTAGGCTCTCTGAAGATCTACCGAGATAAAATCTCGTCTGTTTTTAGGTTTCAGAGAATGTGAACTTTGGAATAAATGCCACCAATCTGTAATTGTTATCTCTAACGGACTATCTGCTTCATAGATTCCTTTAACACAACGGAGGAAAATTAACACTAAATGACATTTTACCGAAAGTTAACTTCACTTCAAAGTAAAGATCACATTTCTAGCTTACGTACTTCACGAATGAAGTGAACTCTATTAAGTTAACTTCCGGGTTTTCACTGGGAGTGCGATAAAAGCATATTTAATCCTTGGGACACAGCACTTTTAAATATCGGTGTAAGAGAACTAGTCCGGGACACAGCACTTTTTTTTTTTTTTCTTCGTACGCCCGCTAATACTCGAGGCGAAATCTCAGGTTATTATTTTATGTCTAACCTGACATTGATTTTACGTGAGTATCCCTTTTTCTTGTACAGAGACAGGTGTCCCTCGCCATTCAGGCAAATACTCTCCGATTTCGGAGGTACCCATTACAGCTGGGTCGGCTCAGGAGCCGCCAATCCCCTGGTCGACGACACTTCTTCAAATGTCCTCGCCAGGTCTCGAGTTAATCCAGTCCAAATCCCGGTCGACGAAAAATCCTCAAATGCCGTCGCCCGGGTTTGATCCTGAATCACCCGGTCGCCAGACCGGTGTTGTAACCACTACGCTAGCGCGGCTCCCATACAGCACTTTTAAATATCGGTGTAAGAGAACTAGTCCGGGACACAGCACTTTTAAATATCGGTGTAAGAGAACTAGTCCGACATTTACTTAGCGTAAATATTCTTCTTCTCCCCTCCCTCACCTAGAGATCAACCAAACAATCCTAGTGATCGACCGGCAAATCACGTTCGACCAGTTACCGAGCCCTGGACTATACTCATCGCGAAACGCATGAACCAAAAAAAAAAAAAAAAAAACAACAACAAAAAACGCAAGAAGTGGCCGTCTGGCTGGAGCAACCAAATTAACAACAACGAAAACAACATTTCATTTAGAATAAAGAACATTGCACGTTGCAACTACAACAACTCACTTGTGGCTGGGCCTGTTAATTTATATTTCAGAAAAATCTCGTAATGAGAAATATTTTATGTGTAATTACACGCTAGTTAACACTGCTCAGATATTACTGAATTCTTTCATAAACAACACAGTTAGGAAATTAATGAATTTTCCCATAAACAGCGCAGCTAAGATACTAATGAGTTAAAAAAACACTGTTAGGAAATTAATAAATTCTCCTGCTAAACCACACTGCCAATAAACGAATGTATTCTCTATAACAATTATGGTTTCAGAAATAGTTTTTCTTATGTGTTCATTTTCTTTTCTGACGACATATAAAATGTTTAACGGACAATATAGAGATCAATACATAATCCAGTAGAGTATTTAAATAACGGCATATAGATTATAAGGTTAAACGTTGGGTTTTAATTTTAAGGACGAGCCTTCATTGCACACGGACAACTCCATCAGTGCTCCGATCTCCTCCTTTAGAGCACACAAGGAGGATCTCAGCACAGTGCATGAACTCCGTAGCACCACGTAAACGTACAAATTGCAATCATCATTATGTCCCTTTTAGTTCTGTATGTAGCACGGGCAACAACTGCAGCTGGACTCCTGGCAGGAAGCCTGTACAGTAGTCATATGCACTTGTAGTAGTAGTTTCTGCAGCAGTTTATTTTACATAATGAAGTTACCAGCCCCACGCACAACCTCAAATTAGTAGCCTCATACGACATGCTTGAGAAAGCAAGAGACTTATTCTTTATTTGCCACATCAGAAACCCCCCGCCCCCGAGATCTCTATTCCGGGCGCGACGCCACTGATAGACGCACAATACCCGTGCTTGAAATCAATGAACTGGAACTACCCCAGGAATTGATGACGACAAAAATAAACTTTGTATCTATCTACAATAATAGCTGAGCTCCCATGGGGAGGAATCAATGTTGTGTCATGTTATTTCTAGCTTACGCTCTTATCATAAAACTATCAAGTCAATTCAGCGGACAACAAAAAAACATCCGTATATACTTGTTACATTGTACTCAAGTCTAACACAAAAATAGAAAATGGAGCTAAATACAGAACACACGTGACTAAACTGAAGGTCATTATTGGCTAAACAAATGTCGTAACTTGATTAAATGGTTTTCAATACCGATAGCTATCTGACATTTTCAAACTTATTCGACGTGATAGAAAAACCAGAAATAACTTTCACCGGAACAAATTACAAAATAAAATTTTTAATCGATTAATGTCTAAAAGTGATGTATAAAGGGCATTTATTTGTATTCTTTTTTAAAAATAACATCATCTATTTTTGAACGTGACATAACAAAGTGCTTGAACTTCTGTGTGTAAATGTGATGCATCGAACAAGACAGAGGATGTGTGAATATGATACTAGACAAATGTGGTACTAGACTAGGGTTCCCATTCGTCCCGTTTTTCCCGGGACAGTCCCGTTTTTTGATAAAATGTCCCGGTGTCCCGAATTTATTCCAAATGTCCCGCTTTTTAAGGGCCCTTCCTGAAAAAAAATCTTTGGGTAACGGATTTTATTCCGTGTTTTAGTAGTGTTACTTTATCAATTTCCGGTTACAGTGGACCCTCGGTTTGAATCTCGAACAAAAATTCGAAAGTCGACCAAAACAGTGTTCAGTGAACATCTACCAAATGATTTAATGCGTATTAGCATTATTATACAGTATTTTTATCGTTTTTCATCCGCATAATGCCGAAACGTAGGTGCAGTATAAATGATAACATTACAAGAGAATTTCCCTTCATTAAAGGTGTAGATGAAAATGTGGAATGTAGGCCTACTTTATGCAGCTCTAAATTTTGCATTTCACATGGTGGTCGGTCAGACGTAGTCAACCACGTGAAAACGAAAAAAAACATAAAGGTGCTGTTGAAAGTAAGGCTTCCAACAGCAGTATAAGTCATTTCTTAATGCGAAAACCCAGTGAAAATGAAATGGAAAAACTGTTATCATTGGCAGCACAGGAAGCAACCTTCGCATATCACACGGCGGTGCATAACCACAGCTTTAAGTCCATGGACTGCACAACAGCCATCTTGAAAAAACTTTTCAACGATAAAGTGAAAGTTGTGTTAGTTAATGTGTGTATTTTTATACCAGTATCTTATTTTAAGCGCAACATATAATATATAATAGATTTATTTGTGCTTTACCTTAATTTTTAACATGTCCCGTTTTTTTACAAAATGTCCCGGGTTTTTTAGGTAAAAATTTGGAAATGTCCCGGTTTTTAAACAAAACATTATGGGAACCCTATACTAGACAAATGTGATACTAGACAAATGTGATACTAGACAAATGTGATACTAGTCAAATGTGATACTGGGACCGAAGACGCAGCAAGAGAGATGAATGCAGTCATCGACTCATAGCTAGAAAGGCGCAGATATCGCAGCTTTGCTGTAAACGGCGACACAACGCAACCAACGTCCTATTCTGGACGGAAGAGGAAGAACAAATGTGATACTAGTCAAATGTGATACAAATAGGATGCTATCCTGATCGCACACAGGTGGTGTGAAAACTGGCAGAGACATTGAACCACTGCACTATTTGATCACTCTGTGGCATTATCATCATTATCATCATTATCATCATTATGTATTATTATTATCATTTATTATTATTATCATAATTATCATTATTATCATTATCATCATTACCATCATTACCATCATTATCTTCATCATCATCATCATCATCATCATCATCATCATCATCATCATCATCATCATCATCATCATTATCATTATCATCATCATTATCATCATTATCATCATTATCACCATAATTATCATTATCATCATCATCATCATAATTATCATTATTATCATCATCATTATCATCATCATCATCATCATCATCATAATTATCATTATTATCATCCTTAATATCATTATCATCATTATCATTATCATCATTATTATCATCATTATCATTGTCACGAACGGTTTATAGAATGAATGTCAGTACTCATGCTCCAGTGGGAGCTAGATATGTTTATGTAAGTTGTGAGTTGAAATGAGTGAATGTTAAGTTTGACTGTGGGCATGAATGCATTAGTAGCAGTAAGCGCTAATGTCGAGTTCACGGGCATGACTGAGTTGTTGTGAACGAAGTGGGGGTGAAGACTGGTCAGGTGTGAACAGGGTCATGTGTGGGAAAAAGGATTGGAGAGGGATTAGAGCGAAGAGAGATTACGTGGAGAGTGAAGGCGAAATGGTTGAAGAAAAATAGGAAATATATGGAGACATTGTGAAATTCGCTCCATGAGATGCTGTTCTAATTATGCACATCATACGTTGTGCTTTTCTTATGTGATGATTTATGGCCACAGCGGCAGTCTGCCTGTGTTATTGTGTTATACTCAAGTTTGTGACATAAAGTCGTCGGATATCGTTGTCGTGAAACGAGTGTAAGCCACTACTTGGTTAATCACTATGTCGAAATACAGATTTGCTTCAACCAATCAACGATCACCGTTCACCAGTCTCTGAGACAGAATAAATTATACTGTTAACGCAGTTCACGCAAGATGGCGGCGAAAAACTGAATAAAATTAGGCGGTATGAGCAAAAGACGAAACCGGAGGAAACCAATCAACTTGCTCCGCCAGGAACCAACCGAAAGCTTTCCTTAAGTATTTACCTGCCTATATAATCGGGCGGATTTTATGCTAACCACGCAACCCCGAACTTGACGCCAGAGATACTGACTGAAGAGGAAGAAGCTGTCACCTTGATTTGTTGCTTACCTGAGGGCATCGACCTGCAACCTACTTCACTAGTCGAGTCAAACTGGCCTTTTTTTTAAATCTTGGAGGGTAAATATAAATTTACGATAACCTTTAGGAAAAGAGGCTTACAGCAGACCTGTATATATTTAATATATTTTGGTTCACTGATTGTATCTTGGGGAAATTTAGTATAATGATTGTATTTCCTATTATGATTGAATAGACGAAGACTAATAGGACTCATACTTCAACCTATTGTCAGTCTATAACTTCAGTCTATTGTCTCTGATAACTCCAAACTGCAATATAACCAAAACAGTCCTTGTTAGGACTCAATCTATTGTCAGTCTATAACTTTAGTCTATTGTCTCTGATAACTCCAAACTGCAATATAACCAAAACAGTCCTTGTTAGGACTCAATCTATTGTCTCATCTAACTCCAATCTATTGTCTCCTATAACTCCCACCTGATATATATAACCAAACAGTCCTCGTCGCATATATTCCTATCATAAGAACATAACGTTATTGTTAGGATATATGTTACCAGCTTGTATAGCACTCGTCAGAGGGGGCCTGGGATTATAGGGGGAAGGACATTGTTGTATCACACCTAGGTGTACATATTATTGGATTTATTCATGTATTGATTTATATTATGGGATGTATTAATGTATTAAATGTATTCATGTATTGAATCTATATTATTGAATGTATCCATGTATTAGTTTATCAGAAAGAATGTTTTGCAAGTAGACACCTGTCTTGTCTCGCTATTGCTAAATCATACTGAGCCATGTTGTCATTCATCCCACATGCAGACACTGAGACACGCTCATATCATATACAATAGAAATAGGTGGGCTTGAGGACAGAAATTAGCCCCTATTTGAACTTCGCAGGAGCACAGAGATTGTACAGAAGCTACATCTTTAGTCCCCCTCAGTCTTGGGTGGGCTAAAGTAACGAGCCTCAGCAGGAGTTGGGTGAACCAAACTAAGGAGAACAGAACGTTTTAAGAGATGAGTACACATTAGTACCATTTCTGTCAGCATTGTGAGCATAGAAACTGTCAGTGATGAGAAAGTGAAATTAGCATAGCAAGAGACAAAATTAACAGCATAGCTGATAAGTGTTATATCCTTAATTAACAGCACAGCTGATATAATTTTTTTGTTCCTATAATTGGAAAACTTGTTGTAAAATATTTATATATATATAAAATAAATATTTGTAAATCACATGTAAACTTACAATTCCATTACATTCCATTTTTCAACATTCACCCTTCAGCACAAGAGTAGATAGTGTATATACTAAATAAATAAGAAGGAAATTGTATTTGAACGACTTGTCAATTTTATCAGTGTTAAGTAAAATCTGTTTCCTTGGTTTTTTAATATCACAGTTAGTTACACAGCGGAGGTGGCGCTTTATGTCGGTCTCCTCTCTACTATTGTTTCGAGATCAGAACATTCACAGCCGTAACTAATTTGTGATACCAGTAGTCCTCTCAGACACTGGGACTTCACCATTTTCTGCAGAAATTCTATTTCTGTAATTGTCAGTACTATACTGATCCAAGAGCCAAACAAAACCTCTCGCCACAATCGTATCGACGTGTTGGACAAGCACTTGACAATCATCATCATCATCGTCATCACCATCGTTGTCGTCATCACCATTATCATTTTCCTGTCCACTCCCCACAGAGCACACAGTCATCACTATAGCTGAGCCCCTTGCAGGAAGCCTGGACCAATCATTCACATGCTCTCGTTTCTGTGGCACGTTGTGTTACAGGATAAGGCTACCCCATGTTAACCTCATATTAGCAGCCTGCTACGACATGCCTGACGGTGCAGTAGCTATTCTTCCTTTATCTCTTCAGAGACCCCAGTGGACTACACAGGGATCTCTTCAGAGACCCCAGTGGACTACACATGGACCTAAAAAGCAAAGGCTTCCTAAAACTCAAGCCAAGCTTTCATGTCTTGTGCCATCCGTTCAAACCCTTTCCATGTCTTCCTTATCAGTTTCATGTCTATCTTCCTTATCACTTTCATGTCCGTCTTCCTTATCACTTTCATGTCTGTCTTCCTTATCACTTTCATGTCTGTCTTCCTTATCACTTTCATGTCTGTCTTCCTTATCACTTTCATGTCTGTCTTCCTTATCACTTTCATGTCTGTCATCATTTCTATTCTTTGCGTATTTTTCTGTCTACCTCTATTTTTTCAACTCCGAGTTTTCCCGAACTAGAACTGCCTTGTAATGCTATCAAATGGTTTTCCTCAACGTGTGTTCTATCCTGCGCCAGCGTCTTTTCTGTATCTGAAGAAAGAATTTGGTACAGTTTGTTGACTTAAAATAGGCCAGTGCAGAAAAGAAGTATACATCTCACATTAGCCATTTATAGTAATTTTAACATTGTTCTCTAAAACCACATTTTCTGTTGTCTCCGGTGCTTTTTTTGTTTGTTTTGCGAATTGTCCATGACTCACTTCCATATGTCAGGGTTGGCTTATACATCATCGAAGAGCTCTCTTTCTTCCATTGACAAATAGTTGTCGTATAAAATACTTGTCACTGTCTGAGGTTTGGTTTGGTATTACGGACCATCTTCATTGTACACGGACAACTCCATCAGATCTCAGCACAGTGCACGAACTCTGTAGCACTGACAAGGATCCCAATATGTGTATATGGGAATCATACATTCAATAAATATTTTTGTGGTGGGTAGGTTTCCTAATTTTTTTTTTTTTAAATGTTGCCAGGGCAGCGGGTGTATGGCCTACTCTTTGCTATTTCCAACTGCCGAGAGATTTTAAACACGGGACCTCCTATTTTTTCGTCTTTATCCGAGAAGGTTAGGCATCCGATCTCACTACCCAGAAGATCGGGGGGGGGGGGGGGGGGGGGGAAGTATGACATAATTAGTAACCATTGGTTTTGAAAAACTTTCATCAATTATATTCCCTGTACAGTGAGCGAACCCGATACCTTTAGTAATTGGAGGCGGACCTCCTTGCCACTCTGACCCCTTTGTCTGAAGTTAACATGATATAAACCCAAACAAAATGGAAAATATAGGACAACTTTTTTCTATTTGCCACAACAAAGAAAGCCAGAGAAAAATCTAAATGAAAAGTTCCCTCCCTGTTTCCGGCTTTGTCCTAGTCTGTTATCGATCGTCGTGAAACCCGAAAGTCCTGATTTCATGGACCAAAACGTCTTTTAAATTATCTCCGTAATGAAGTTTGTCCTATCAGGTAAATCACATGACGTCAAAGGACTGGAGCGACTTCATTAATCGACGGCCGATTTCCCCCACCCACAGATAACAGCCCGTTGTGTTCATCAGGACTAGAAGTCTGGAATGCTGATTTCCACTGAGAAGGGAAGCGGAAAGGATTTGAACTGTCTCATTTGTATTCAAGTCGAAGCGATAATCGCTGTAAAAATGTCTCCCAAATTACTTCACTTCCTGGAGTGCTGAACTTCTTTTTAGCAATTTCCGCTGTCTACTTTCAGATAAGACAAATGGTTCTGTAAACAATGTCAAGGAATGGTTTCTTAACCTGGGCGTTGCTGCTCCGGGGGGACTTTTTTGTTGCGGCAGTAAATTATAAGTACGTGAAATTTTTGGTTAAGGCGCCATGTTGTTTCCGGGGGTCTCTTGTGAGATAAAAAACAAACGAATACGACTACTGTTCCGTCATGCATGTCGTAGAATGCGCCTAATGTGAGGCTGTGCATATAGCTGGCAACTTTATCATGTAACACACATTGCTACATTAACCACCACCACAAGAGCATGTGAATGCTGAGTGCTCGATTAATGTAAAGGTGTAACCGCGCTGCTGTTACTGGTTACTGTGTGTTATCTCACTAGGTGGCAGATGGCAGGCCTAGTGACGTAATTCAAGTTTACAATCTCTCCTTTTTATCTTCCAAGTTATTTAGTTGATATCATTACTGGCCATCTCCGCCAGAGGTGTAAATTCCTGGATGATACTCTAATCCTTTTCTTGTATACTGTACTTCAGGTTCGTTCAGTTCCTTCTTTGATGTTAATAGTGACTTCGTATAGTGGTAGTTTAAATGTACATGGCATACAATCAGCAACTCATAAAGATGGAATCAAATTCACTCTGATCCTTCAAAACTTTTAATAACTTAATAAAACAACACATATAATGAGTTATTCAAATGATAGAGTTCGCATAGAGGCCTTTACTGGGTCTTTGTACTTCAGGTTAACTCATACATGAATTCTATGTCTTGTAACTTCCGTATTCCTCTTTAACTTATTCTTTTCTCCTGTAGACTTCCTTAGTCTTCCCAAAATCTGCTCCTATTTCCTCATATACCAATGCTCTTTATTAGCATTCCATACTTGATTTGTTACTTCAATATCTTCCTCGACGAACTGGTCAAACAGGTCTCTATAACTGCTCCTAGCAACAAAATTCATCTCATACATAAATAATTGTATGTACACCCTTCTGATACTTACAAGTGAGAGAGCATATTTGAAGTTCTTTTATAAAAGTCGACATTCACTTTTTCTTGAAAATCATATGCAATTCTGGATACTTCAAACCTTGTTCAATGTGGCTCCTCTATAATATCTCTAGTTTCCTTCAAATGTTTACAGCCTTTTGGTTACTTTACACATAGTCGTTATAACCATCCGTTTTTCTTGGTACATAGTCGTAAAGTTCTCCTGTAAACAAAATTCTACTCTGTGCGAAATATAATCATAGTTCAATACTTACAAAAACACAGCATAAACGCTGATCTTGAGTTTCATTTTCACTTTGGCTATCAGAAGTTGGTGGTCTGATGCCACATCTGCGCCTCTATATACCTTTACATCCTGCAATGATGATCTAAACTTCTTGTTTATGCATATCAGTCTGATTTTCTGTTCTATGGTCTGGTGATATCCATGTTGCCTTGTGTATTCTCTTATGTGGAAACATGCTTCCTCCTATAGCCAGTTGATTTGAAGCACAGAAGTTTGAGAACAGTTCCCCATTTTCATTCATTATTCCTAGCCCCTGTTTTCCCATGACTTCTTCAAAGCCGGTGTTGACTGTACCTATCTTTGCATTCATGTCACCCATCAAAATTGTGATGTCTCTTCTTTTTACTTATGGCTCAGATTAATTTCCTGTAGTCAGAGTATAAAATGCGAAATTTCCTCTTTTCACAGGACAACATGCCTTTGTCAAAAGTTCTCCGAATTTTTTGGATGACATTTACATTTATTTTCTTTTTAGCTGTTAAAAAAAAATAAGAATCTTCAACTCAAATGTGAAGTCAGTCCTATTGCATGGCTCTGAGATATGGAGAACAACAAAGACAACTACCAAAAAGCTACATACTTTCATTTGGGACCCTTGCGAAAACGAATTGTGTTGTTGTGTTATAGAGGCCGATTTAAAAATCAACTTATGCGGAGGACCAACGTGGAGGCTGATGACAAAGAATGAACTAGACAAGTGGGGCACTGGAACGAAGGATGGAAGCAGACGATGGCATGGTAGGACACATCGAGGAAAATTGCTGATAGCATTACAAGACGTCCCAGTTCTGTAATGGCCCCCATGGGGACTGCTTTGCAGAGGTTGACCAAGAAGCACATGGAGAACAAGAGCTGGAAAAGAGGTGGAAAATGATGGACTCATAGAAAGTGGAAAAACTTGAGTTTCTGCAAGTCTCCTGGAGGACTTCTATTCATGTGTTTGTTGAAATCTCTAGTGCTCCTTTGGGAGTGGAGGGTTATGAATGAAACGCTGATCTACTTTCAGAAATACACCTTAACTGTGAACCACAGAATCAAATCAAACTATCTCCCGATAGAATAATACTGGCTAGTGATGGCTGGACATCTAAACATATTCATATAAACCCTATCTGTAAAACCACAGAAGGTTCATCTTGTCCGCACAGCGATCACACCTTCTTCCTGAAGACCAACTCAGGACTGACTGTAATGACCTCTGGTCATTTCTCGTGGTGTGTTTTCTTGCCACTCTTCTGATTCGCTGACCCAAATCTTTTTACTTAAATTTATTGGTCAAGCTTTTTTTTTCTTGTTCTCGAACTTTCTATTTACAACTCACTATAATCACTCACTATTAGTTAACATGAACCGGTATTCTGAACCGTTGTCAGTTAGCAATATTATTATTTTCATTCATGATTGTCTCTTGTGAGCTGTCCCAACTATTTATCTCACTTTAACAAAAATCTTACTCTAACAATAGCATGAATAATGCTAGGGCAAACCCCACGGTGACATACAACCCGGGGCCACACAAATGTATCCCATAGGGAGACATTTGCGTTCTATCAACAGCTATCTAGTCCCTAACTGTAGTGTACTATCCTATACTTGCTCCTGTACATATATATTTACAAACTATGAGTTCTAATATGGAAAGTTGCAAAGATAAAACCATATATGTAATGTCATTCCGTTACCAATACTTAATGCTTCAATTGAGGTATATCATCAATCATTACTTAAATACATAACCTCATATGATACAACAACTGATCAATAATAATTCAATACATGCAATATATATATTTATATAGGTCGACATGGAAACTGTCTCTGGAAACAGAGATTTGTCAGCACTCGTCATGTCTGTAGTATCTGCCATCAATGTCATTACTGAATTAGAACGGTCAGATAGGCGGAGTTACACTTAATAGTATGGCGAAGCGTGCATAACTAACTGTCCTGGGGCAATAGTGAAAGACATGTGTCGCTAATCAAGTCAGAATTTGATGTGCTCGACTGATCTTAGCCTTGGATGCACAGTTCAAGTCGTTAATTCTGTCTGAAACTATAAACGTCATATACATGTGTACAGAACCTCATAAAATATAGAACATCCTTCTGGCTAAAGTTAATGTCAACGTGACTACGTGGCTATGTCATCATTATCATCTCTCAAGTAATCACATATGATATCTTTATTAATTCTTCTACTAAGTCCAAACTATGATTACTGCTCAGAGCAGTACTACTGCAAAGCATGTCGCGTTCCTGGTGTCGCTATATAGTCAGCACAATGGTAACTGGGGTACATCCTTTGTGGGTGGTGAAGGGGGAAAAGGTATGAGATGTGTCGTGGGGATGTTCATCAATATTGCTTGTTGTATACTCTTTGCTACCTGTACCCGGGTGAGAGGAATTTCTTACATTTCTATGACTTGGCTATGCCTATTTCATATCTCTTCTTTTCTTTTTCCTCTTTTGCCAATTTAAATGTGCATATAACTGGAATCTATACACTATACAAACAAATATGACAATAATACTATCAATACTAACAGTAATTATCAGTCTTGATCCTCTGGTGTGCTGAATCCGATACCTTGGGAAGTACATTGACAAGCTCTGTGGGTTTACCTGGAATAAGTCTACATAATCAGGACTCTGTGTTTCCCTAGATTACAGTCTGATTATTTTTTTTTCTAGAGTTCTATACTCTCGTCCCTTAAAGAGTTACATGAGTAATGTGAGTGTCCAAGTGTCCAATAAATCAACTAACTTAAGCACTGGTTAAAAAAAATAATAAATTGACTTAGTGGTAGGTACTTTGTTGATAAAAGTACCTATAAGCACTGTGCTGGGGAAGTGCTGCGATTAGTACTTTAGCTGGGGGAGTACTTTACGATAATTACACTGCCTGCATCAATTTTGAAAATTCTTTTGCAAGCTCTAACAGCGTGATTTCTCTACTGGAGAAACGACTGTCGTATTGTGACGAAATTGGTATCGATTGTGTTGTTGTGTTTATAGTCGCTCTGCAGGAGAAAGAGGGCGATTGAATATTTGGACGATGTTGTAAAACTGGAATCGGCTTGTGAACTGGGCGATGATTTCTTCTGAACTTGGCTCGTACATGCTCTTGTGGTAGACGTAATAGCTTCGCTTGTGGCGACGAATCTCCCGATGAAGGGCGGTAAGGGCGCTTGGTAGCTGTGGTGGTTTTGATGTTATTAAGTGCGGTTGCTATGTTACCTAGTGTACTGAATGAGGTCAGCTGTGAAGGTCCCTGAAGATAAAAGTTTATGTGAGTTTTACAGGATACCATTCTGCTACCACCTTGATGACGCCCAATTTATATTATGATTGAGTAATTGGCCGCCAAATGACGCGTGCACCATGAGGTGAGTGATGGTGCCCGTGGTCTGGTTTTGTGAAGTGTGTAGATGATGTACAGTCAAACAATGATCATACAAAAACAGGGCAATCCATACAAAGACGTCAGTTAACTCACGACGTATAAAGTCAATGATGCTTGTAACAGCTAGTGACGTTTTTCTGTATCATTTATTGTGGACGCCACAGTGACAAAATGTATACGCGAATATGTAGGTACATCAGACAGTCATTATCACAGCAACAATGTCAGTATAGCAATGGACGGTAGACAGCATCATAATAAAGGTGATTCACAGGCATGTCAATACATTATAAGGCTGTAATGTAGTCGGGAAAATTCTCCATCCCTTTCTATCTTAGCCAGAAGATAACCAGATGTATGAGATCAGTTCACTCTCCTTAATCTGACTTCAGCAAGACAGGCACGTCTGCCGAAGTATAAATAATGTCCTCAAAAATATCCTCTAGATAACAAAGGTTTTCCAAACCTAGTTCATGTAACAAAGTAGCAAGTAATGGTCCTTGGGACATGCATCAACCGATGCAGTACAATACAGCGACATGTGAGCTGGGAAAACATCTCGTGACGACGCCTTTCGAAGACAGGCTATGAATCAAAAAAATCGCTCACGACCAAAAATCGATAGAGTTAATGAAAAGTTAATTTACCTTGCCTTCAGGAAATACACAGAAATATTACGCCTCCCGGCATGTGGAAATACACTAGAGGTATTATCTCGAATAAACGAAATATCCATTAAGAGGACTTCACATTCCTGACAGAACAAAAAAATAGCGGAGATCCCCTCTCAGCGAGGCATCTTTCTAGCTATTCAAAATCGCTCACTGACTGGTGGGCGGAAATCGATCGACCAAGAAGCAAGACCAGTCATGCGCAGTCCAGCGCAAAATGACCACAGCTCAGAACTTAAGACGCAAGGACCTTTACTACGAACCAGCGTAAGAATGATTACCTTAAAAGGATAACCCAACAGGTTGCCAACCGTTTTCTGAGAAAACGGCCTAGCATAGCAAACTTAACTGCATTCAATACCAACGCGAGGAGACAACTGCTCACCGAGAAAAGTGACTATAAATTTCAAGCAGTTGTTGCCCTTGCGTTATAAAATATATATTGTAATAAAACGATGTTGCGAGAATTTCTCACGCAACACACCTATGACCTCAAACAGACTTATTCTGCTATTATGTATGTTAGCTACGTTCAATGTCTAGGGTACTGAAATGTGGTGTGCAGGTAATTAAGTACACAGACACACACATATAAACACTAGGTCTAATACTAAGCTCTATGATCAAGTAAATTAACACTGTGTTGAAATTTAAAATTTAAAATTTTTTTAACTTTATTTAGTCCTGAGCCAAGTTTTTTTATGGTCAGGACGTGTGAATCAAGATGAATTTATATCAATCAAAGAGCATATAATTGAATGATCACATAAAAAATTTGTACATAGATATATAAATGAAATTTGTTAATATGGATACTAACTACAGAGTTTTTGGGCAAACTAGTACTGGATGACGGGTCGTGGTGGTATCATCATGACTAGTTCTTGTTATACTGTTCATTGGTTTTTTAACAGGGGTAATGGTGGTAGAGTTCTTTATTCACAGTGTTTTTTAAATTTATTTATTTATATTGATGAATCAGCAGCAGGCCAGGTCTTCAATACTTAACTGGCCTGTGTCCATGTAGTCAAGGTGTTCATTTGGCCCACTCCTCACAGTTGCTGAGGTAAAATGATAGGCTACTCCTCACAGTTGCTGAGGTAAAATAATAGGCTTCTAGTCATCCACCGTTTGATCTCTTCAGAGCATCTGGCACTAGCACAGTGCCAGACAAAGAAACTCCGAAACCACAAAATTAGTCTATGTCATAGCATACTGCCTACTTTACCCTGTTTACTAATCATAAAACATAAATTAACAAGACAAGATCAGATCTCTCTGACCGACCCAGCACCTCTCATCCAGGCTGTCATCAAGTAGCACCAGTTTCCCATGACTGCATTGCATCTGAAATATGTTCATTAGTCTCTTTTTCCATCTAATAAGGTGGGTGATATGTTCCCACTGATCTCCTGAAATAAAGATCTGTCTTCTACATTCTTGGATATGGTTTCCCATATTATTCATTCGCCTCTAGGCCCTGGACTGTTGCTGGGGACCTAGAATAAGTACTCACTTGTCGTAATCATTTTTCATGACATGGCAGTATCAATCACTCAGAATTGTTAAATAAAAAAGTTAATAATTTTTCCCTTACCACAATTCAAATGAAAACACACAGATACGTTGTACTAGCACAAAATCAGCTGAGCTGCTGGCTATACTATGGCGTCCCACTTAAAATATTATCTATCTTTACTGGGCGTCACAGTTCTAAGCATCAACGATCTGTTGCTGTGGACAGTCTTCAACAAATGGCACTTGCCGGCTAATTTTTGTCAACAATATTAATCTTTCGTCCAATCAGAGTACTTCCCCTCTACAGTTTAAATATTTAAACTTAAATGTCCAATTTTAGTCCAGTTTCGGTCTAGTGTGAAATGTACTTCTGTCGGTCCGTCCGTCCGAACTTGGGTTTTCCCAAAATTACACTTGGTTTCGGACCAAACTACAAAAAAACTACACAAATTTTGTCTCACTTACGTATAAGATTTCTATGCTATGTTATTTTTAGCTTCTACCCTCCTTGTCTGCCCCTTGTCCACATGTAATTTGTTTTTCTACGTTAGTCTCAAGGACGTGTCAAAAGTAACTTTTGTGAGAAGTATGCACAAATAACTGTCTGCTCGTCTGTATTGAACAATACAGTCTTTCGTCAATATCTTCCGTGTTATCTGTCCGTCTTTGTAATTAAAAGTATATTATTTCTCAGGGAAAGATGGACTATCAAACTAGCTAATTTTTATTCTTCTAAACTTATTATTAAGAAAATACACAATTTTGCCCATGTTAGTCTTGAAATTTGTTTTTAACTACTCGTTCACGGCGTTTGCCGCTATATTCAAATTAAAACGACTATTTACCGTAGAACGTCCAAGATACGTCTGTTTCTGACAAGAGCTAAGGTCGTTTTTCGTGTTCAATTTCTTACATTGTGTCAACTAGTGGCGTATTTTTTTTCTTTAAAACTGCAAATTGCGTCTTCTAGGCTTTAGATTCAAACACGTGTTCAGACCGCATCATTTTTTCCTTTTATCTCCGTTTCTACCCCGTCTAAACGGATAGGCCGTTAGTCTTCATGTTATAAACTAGTTGGTTTTCAATGACACTAGAAAACGCTGGCGTGGGCGAAGAAGTAGCAGCGTATCTTATCCAAATTTTATCCCTACATTTCATTTTAACTGTTATCTTTATAAATGGAGGAATTTTAGCGTTGCATCACTGTAATTTCACCACAGTAGCTGTACGTATCTCAGTGTTGGTAGAATCATCCATACAATCGATGTTGCTTTCTTCTCGTTCTGTTGTCTCAAATTCTGACTCACAAGGTGCTAAAGGCTTGTCAACAATGTTCTTTTCGCTGTGTGTCTCATCGGAAGATCGCAATGCTTGAATGTTTGTATGATCTTCTGTAGGGCTCCGACTATGGTGTGTTATGTTGTTTCTTGTTGCTTGCAAGGGCCTGTCATCTTCGCTGTCCCAGCTGGAATGTGAAGGCTTTTATATGGGTTGTTGCTGGCTTGGAACTAGCGGTTGTACTCCTTGACTGCCATAGTATGTTTGACTCGTTATGGATGGGTGGGGTTCGATCTCATTCACTGATACTGGTGTGCTGCTATCTCTACCATGTAAACGATTGTCTCGAGATACTAACCTCTATCTTAATTCCACCGGCGGAATGTAATCTTCGTCTTCTGACGTGTCTCTACAACGATTTAATCGATGTATAGCATCCTGTAGTTGATTTGGGGTGTTACACTGTTCTGTGTGAATATCAAGATCATCATCTGTGTCGATTTCACTGTGTGAGGTGGTTTGCGTCTCTGTGGAATTGTAGTGATTCAATGTGGCTTTTCGTACGGGTCTGCCTTTCGATAAAGCTGGTGGTGCAATCGGGAGATGATATCTTTCTTCATTTGTGCTGCATGAGCTTTGGTGACTATGTTCTTCTCTTCATTCCGTAATATGTAATTTATAGGTGTTGTCTTTTCAAGTACCTTATATCCATCGAGCCATCGTGCGTCAAATTTGTTGTCGTGAACATTCTTCTTATAATAAACTTTATCACCAACTTGAAATTGTTCCAATGTAACTCTTTTATCGTGCAGTTTCTGCCATTTCTTGAAAGCTTTCTGCGAATTGAGATTAGCTATCTGGTGTGCTCTATGTTTCTCTCGTAGAATAATTTCGATGGGATCTTCTCCTACATACTTCCTCTGAGGTTGCAAGAGATTGTCTAATGGAAAAGTAGGTTCACGTCCATATAACATGTAAAATGGTGACAGTCCTGTCGTCTCATTTGTGTTTACACGTATTGCTTCGAGCGCTTGATTGATATATATACCCCAATATTGTACGTTTCCTTGTATATATTTGGCAAGGATATCATGTAAAGTAGCATGCATTCGCTCATTTCTTCCATTGCCCTGAGGCCTGTAGAAACTACTAATGGTATGTTGGATATGCAGAGTCTGGAGTGTCTTCTTGAAAGGGTTACCGACAAATTGTTTCCCGTTGTCTGTGATTATCCTCCTAGGGCAGCCATGTCTTGGTACGAATTCTTGCAGAAAAAAACTCAGTTACTGTCGCTGACGTTATATTTTTGAGAGGATAACTTTCAGGCCATACCGAATATTGATCAACGATGTGCAAAAGGTATGCATTTCCGGACTGGGTAATGGGGTATGTATTGTCACGTCTTCTCAAAAAATCAGTGACCAAGGAGTCTGATGACAAATATAGAATTCGCTTACGGTCTGAATCCGTGCATGCGTTTACCATAGTAGCGAATTGTTCTGCATCTTTCAACCATCTTCGAAACTCTTTAGAATCCCCTGTAAATGGTGTGATAACTGACCTAATGTGGTTATACTTTGCATAATGGTCAACGTTATGTAATGTGTCAGTGATGCTTTTGAGAGCAACCATTGTGGGTTCCTGTTAAGGAGGTAGTGGAACAAATGCAGGTTGTTGTTGTATCTGTTGTTGTTGTTGCTGTTGTTGCTGTAGATACAGTAGATCCGAATGCGATGTAGCCATGTTGTCACTAAGAAGGACTGGTCTCGGGGCCAATTCAAATTATGTGTATATTCAGCAACATTTTGAATGGCGATCCTTCAAAACTTGAAACTATATAATAATGTACTGTAACATAACGTATGATGAATCTATTCAAAGTATGTCAAACATCAGGGGTACTTCATACATGAATTCTATGTCTTGTAACTTCCGTATTCCTCTTTAACTTATTCTTTTCTTCTGTAGACTTCCTTAGTCTTCCCAAAACCTGCTCCTATTTCCTCATATACCAATGCTCTTTATTAGCATTCCATACTTTATTTGTTACTTAAATATCTTCCTCAACGAACTGGTCAGACAGGTCTCTATAACTGCTCCTAGCACCAAAATTCATCTCATGCATAAATAAATGTATGTACACCCTTCTGATACTTACAAGTGAGAGAGCATATTTGAAGTTCTTCTATAAAAGTCGACATTCACTTTTTCTTGAAAATCATATGCAATTCTGGATACTTCAAACCTTGTTCAATATGGCTCCTCTATAATATCTCTAGTTTCCTTCAAATGTTTACAGCCTTTTGGTTACTTTACACATAGTCGTTATAACCATCCGTTTTTCTTGGTACATAGTCGTAATGTTCTCGTAATGAACTGACAAATCGTGCTTCTGCAAGATTCTCCTGTAAACAAAATTCTACTCTGTGCAAAATATAATTATAGTTCAATACTTACAAAAAATACAGCATAAACGCTGATCTCCTTTCAGAAATACACCTTAACTGTGAACCACAGAATCAAATCAAACTATCTCCCGATAGAATAATACTGGCTAGTGATGGCTGGACATCTAAACATATTCACATAAACCCTATCTGTAAAACCACAGAAGGTTCATCTTGTCCGCACAGCGATCACACCTTCTTCCTGAAGACCAACTCAGGACTGACTGTAATGACCTCTGGTCATTTCTCGTGGTGTGTTTTCTTGCCACTCTTCTGATTCACTGACCCAAATCTTTTTACTTAAATTTATTGGTCAAGCCTTTTTTTACTTGTTCTCGAACTTTCTATTTACAACTCACTATAATCACTCACTATTAGTTAACATGAACTGGTATTCTGAACCGTTGTCAGTTAGCAATATTATTATTTTCATTCATTATTGTCTCTTGTGAGCTGTCCCAACTGTTTATCTCACTTTAACAAAAATCTTACTCTAACAATAGCATGAATACATGCTAGGGCAAACCCCACGGTGACAAAGGGGCCAGATGACGTGGTGGGCTCCATGCTTCATTTTGAGCGACATAGAAAATGATGAAGATGAACTTTTTTACCCGTCGATGTTTGCTACGTTTTCAAGAAGCGCGTCTCTCTCAACCATTTATCATTTGCATAGCTCTGTCGGTTATATCAAGACGACTTTGTATACAGCGCACATTATTTCCAGATTGTATCAAAGCGAGGGTCCAATTGTCAGATTAGTCAGACAGCTTCCATCTCGTGACAAAGTTACCTGATTCCGGTTTCGGAATCTAGTAGTGCCACGCTCCAGTTCACCCATCTGTCAATGGGTGCCTAACTCTGCTGATGAGTTAGGGAAGACAACGGCAGCTAGGGAAGAGAACTGATCATTCTACAAAGATGGACGGATAATAAAGTTTCTGATCCTTCAACCAACCCCCCCCCACCCTTACACATTATCTGTTACGGGACTACCCTTGCTTCATTATCCAATTCGTTTGGTATTCGTCTTGCCAGTGGTGTTTTCTTAAATCAGGTTGTGCTATTATTGACTAGGTTGTCAATTGTGTTGCTCCACTTGCGCTCTGTTCTCTCAGTTTGTTGGTTAAAATTTGCTAGCATTTTATTTTATTTTCATTTTAATGTGTATGGTTTTTGTCTTCATCTCTCCAAGACTTTTCTAATCTCTTCTAAGAACTTAGTACCACACTGTGTTTTCTTTTTCAACATAATGTGACACTACCTATGCACGTTGGGAAACTGGGAGCGATGATGATGATGATGATGATGATCTAGTGAAGTACGAAAGCTGTGTGTGAGAATGAAATTAATGGGGTGGTGTAAAAGTGGGGTGTGAGATCGAAATAGTTCTGAATAAATGCTTTACATGACCAGGAAAGCGTACAATATAAAAATGTATGTGTGAAAATTAAGATCACAGTACATAAATTTGCACGTATAAGCATGTAAGGTTACAAAATAGAAAGTTGAGTGTGGAAATGTAAAGGTTCAACACACAAGATTGGAGTATTGAATGACATAATTTTAGACTAGCAAGCATAAGTCATTCTTGTTGATAGGCGGTCAGTATAGTTAGGTAATATTACGTACATTTTTGAGCGAGCTTCGAGGGGAGTCTATTTTCTTTGATCCTCCCCCCCCCCCCGCCAGCAGGGGGGATAACTCTTCGTCGCTAGTGGATTGGTCGAGTTAAGATAATGTTATGATATTTAACGGAAGCTCGTACGATTGGTTTTGATTTTTAATTTATGTAGCAGTCATTAGATTACGTCAGAAGTTGGGTTGGGAGGGAATTTGGGGAGACACTGCTAGAAACTATGACTCACCGCGTCGGTCTTGCATCAGAAAATTGGCCCTATATATGCAGGGCCAAATTTGTAGTTAGGGCTCCCAAGTCCAAGAATTTTATTGCCGTGAATAGCGTCAGTTCAGTCTGCCAGGTTCGTGGATGTTCTGAAAGTCTTGGTATGTTCGTAAACTTAATAAGTGGTGTAAGAATTTTAGCTAATAGAGTTAGCAAGTAAGAGTAAGCTTTCTTCTGGGATTTAATTTTATTGTTAGTCAGTAGTTGCCATCCATTGCCGACTTCTACAAAGCTAGAGCCCGTGTAGTGTAAGTTTTGTTGTAATTATACTATGTCTATCTAGCGAATTCTATGATTTCGTGGCGCGGGTTTGAGATATTAACGGTTGAGAATAGGGGCTTAGGTTAGACGAGAGCACTGTGTAACGTTATAACGAGTTCAGAGTAACCACAGTTTATGATGATAAATAGAAGTGTATGTTCGCGGGTTTTTTGTGGGTGCCTAAGAAATGGGTATAATTAATGTAATTCAGAAGGAGAAGGGATGAAGAGTGTTTAATATTCTGATATATGGTGTAGGCATTTGTGTGTTAATAAGTTGTGCTATTTGTTAATGTAATTCAGAAGGAAAAGGGGTGAAGAGTGTGTAATATTCTGATATATGGTGTATGCATTTGTGTGCTAAATAAGTTGTTCTATTTTGATAACCTTCCATGGGCTGCCTTTAATATAAGAATAGTGCAGAAATAATACTTAGAGATGGGAGCTTGTATTTAGGGAAGATTTATTACTGTATGGGAAACGGGGTGTAGGTAAATCTTGGTTGTTAATGTGTTGTAAATTATGTATTTTTTGAATTGTTGTAAAATTTTTGTTATTTTGTCTTACAGCGATTCTCGGCGGAGGGTAGGTAGCCCTAAGCCTGCAACGGACGTTGCCTTGTCAGAGAGGAAGGCAAGAGAAAACATTGTAATTGAAAAGAACTGGGGTACGCGCACAGTAACTGGTGCCCTAGTTACGTCTGCAATACGGAGAGGCCTTAGAAGTTCTCATGACGTGAGGAAACATATACCTCAGCGTGGAATTGCCTAAGAATTAGAGCTCCTAGCTTGTACGACCAAATTCAGAACAGGCTACGTTGCCTGGTATTGTTTACATACTGCCACAATAAAGTAGTAGGCCAACACACGTAGCGGGTTAAATCGTCGTTGTGTGAAGAATAGGGTGCATCAGCAGAGCTAGATCTACAGCCAGAGGCATATATATATATATATATATATATATATATATATATATATATATATATATATATATATATATATATATATATATATATATATATATTGTTACGGTGTTATTTTTAAATGATGGCGTCTGCTGGGGTTTACCCATGTGCAAACGTTTAGGGGTCATTAGTATTTATAGAATATGTCGATATTTTACGGTATAGTGAACGCGAAATATATGCGGAGATGATGACGCATTCGCGTTGGGTAGGTCACGCCGGGTGACTTGGTTACTGGGCCTTTGTTACGTTATCCGTCAAGCATGAAGGTCGTGTCTTGTAATTCTTCCAAGGAATTAAGGCTGAGTATATAGCCTATATTTTATAGATGAATCGATGTAGACTTCAGGGTCAGTTCGGAAAATTAATCTAAGCATGAGATTAATTAAATTAAACTAATAATGGAAGAAGAATCGTATTGTGATTCAATTTGTAGATGTCAAGAACTCATGTGCTCATTTCTGGCTGTTGATTAAACAGCGCACGTATATAGCCACGATGTTCTTCTGACACATTGTTTTGACACGGACGGACATGAATACTATGCATGTAATTTCCTAATGAACTATGTATGAACTATATCTGGATGTACCACAATGTGAACTGTTCTTCGTGCGTCAATTTTGTATTAAATATTGGACTCAATCGAAGGCTTACCACATTCCTTTGATTACGTTTTGATTGCTTCAAATTTGCATTGTTGATGGTCCTTTGACCTGGTGAACTCTTTCTTGTAAAAGTTATAGAATAAATGGATCAGTTCGTACGGAGCCGGGGTTTGCTTGGACACAAGTGGCGTAACGATAATTAAGCAAGCATCCCAACTGAACTTACAATAATAGAACAAAGGACCCTCCAACACCAGTAAACCACCCACGCAACAGTGGTGGCCATTGTGATAGGGAACTGGAATTTTATTGAAGAAAAATACTCAAGATTAGCAAGTTGAAAGAAATAATTTTCCTTCGAGCGAAATGAACACTTTTTCTATCTACACCGATGACGTCACACCCGCTTGGCAACAGGATGAATCAGCTGTAGTGATGGCAGCCGCACTTCAACGTCTTGGAAGAAAATTATTTATAAACGTTTAATTGAACATTGCAAAAATAGATTCCATCAACATGAGCAGTAAATATAGGTCCTACTGTCCGTTGGCGAAGCAAGCACTGTATGAATCTATCGAGGCAAAAAGATAAGTAACTTATTTGAAGGTTACAATAAGTCAGTCCTATTTGTCCTACAAATGCCATGTTCTTTTTTTTTTATGTAGCCATGTTATATCTTGTTTCTGTCCGTTTACATGTAGTGGGAGGTAGGATGGGAATCGGAATTGAACTTATGGCTTTTCGAATGTCAAGCTCAATTTCGATCGTTCTTAGGGCTGTGAATTAATAGCACCTCGCGAAGAAAGCGTCGAATTATCGTTATCGGTGATCGTTCGGGTTCGGTCTTGCATTAATTCACTTTGCATGTTAGGTGTATAGTCATGTTATAACTGTTGTTTTCATGTGTATTTGGTTCTTAAATTTTATTCATTTACAGTCCTATGTTCGTAAACTATCTTGTTATTCTGATCTAGCTATCTTTTATTTTAATTAAATGTATTGTGTTAACGTCAAATGAGTCCTGTGACGTCATCTTTCATAGTACCAAATATGTTCGTTTCCTCAGTTAACCTTCACCCTTCTACATTTCCGGTTAGTACACTTGGTTTTATAATAGCATTTATTTTTGTGAAAGTGTCACTTTTGTATTGTGCTCCTGTTCTGTAATCCTTGGTTAACCCATTTGTATTGTTTGTATTCATTACATATTTTATTAATTTAATATTAATGCTATAATTTCTTCATTAATTATAGTGTAGATGAATATGATTAAATTTTTGATATAATTTCAGCAGCTTATATAACTAACTATCATAACTATTTATGATAGGTATCGGTGAGTATATATATTTAAAATTGGAAAAGATTGTAATAAAAAGGGAGAGGCACTCCTTGAATTTGCTGAACAACAACTAGCAAGATATAAAGCAGAGATGGAAGAACTTGACAGAAAGGAAGCTGAAAGGAAAGCCATTGCTAAAGCAGAGATGGAAGAACTTGAAAGAAAACAGGCGGAAAAGAAGGCAGAATTAAGGCAAGAAGAAGAAAGAAAGATAGCAAGAGATGAAATCCTACGGATTGAAGAAGAGAATAAATTGAAACGACAAGAAATCATATTGCAGCAAGAAATGGAATTGCAACGGCTTAAATTGGAAACAGCAAAACTTAATTCACAGGGTGCTGCAGCAAATCAAAATGATATTGCTCAATCTGGATCTTCATCCACCCGACTTAAAGGTAATTATTACTTTAAACTACCACCATTCAAGTTACACGTGGATGACCTTTCATCGTGGCTGGCGCGCTTTGAGGATATATGTAAGGTCAATAACCTTGACAAAACTGCATGGGCACTTAAACTTAAGGAATTTCTGGATGGCGAACCTGCAAGTGCAGCACAAAACATTGATCCTACATTAGCAACAGATTATGAGGCCATTAAGACGTTGTTATTACGTCGTTTCCACTTGAACGAAGAGGCATGTAGATTACGTTTCAAAAGTTTATTGCCAGATAACAATAAAGATTTCACAGGTTTTATTGCTAACATACGCAATACTTTTAACAGATGGATTGAACTGGCAGGTGTCAACAAATCTTACGACAAGTTAGTCGATTTGTTATTAAGGGATAAAGTATTATCTTCTGTCAGCTCACCATTCTTTGCTTATTTGCAAGAAAGAAAACCAGAAACAATTGATGAGTTAGAAAAAATTTCTTTAAATTACTGTACAGCACATCCGAATGCTAATATTTCTGGCTCGTTGATAAGAGAACCACTTCCTGTAGCCTCCAATATGGCATATAATAATAACAAACCGAGAACACACAGTGTGGACAGAGGTAGGTTCAAAGGAAACTATGACAATAATTTTCATAAGGGACAGAATAACTTCAACAATAACTTTAATAGAGGAAGACAACAAACCAGAAATTATTCACCTCAGTCAAGATACAACAGTAATCCTCGCAACTCAAGTTATAATCGGTCATATCAATATAATAATGGTAACAATTGGAAGAATAGCGATAATTATAACTCGAGACATCGAGATAACAATTATAATAGACGACAACGAGATAATTCAACTAATTATTCTCGTAATCGTTCCCATTCTCGTGGATCTTCACATTATAACCATAATACCGGGGCAGCAGTGACAAATGATATCACCCCTAAGGTTCAGGTTCCACCTAACGATAATACAATGAATTCTTCTGCTGCATGCTTTGCTATAAATTATAACGTGGCAAATAGTTGCCCACAATGCAATCTTATTTTTCAGAAGGCAAAGGAGACAGTGCTAAACTGTGGACACATTACACCAGAAGTAGGTCTTGCAGCCAATGATGGAACAGGCTCTCTGATTTTTAACAGAGGGATAGTAAATGGTTCTGTAGTTTCTGTATTGAGAGATTCGGGGTCCACAACCATTGGAGTGCGACAGTCGCTGGTACATCCTAGCTGTGCAACGGGGGAATATGTCCGTTGCATGACTTTTGGGGGAACTATTGAGTTTTACCCCACAGCTATTATTCATGTTAACACACCTTTTTTCACAGGTAACGTGAAGGTATGCATGCTGAAAAAGCCAATAGCAGACCTTATGGTGGGTCGCATACACGGCAGCAAGGATTGTTCACCAGAAGATATTATTGAATGGGAGAGACACAATCTATGCACTGGAAACGCCGTGACAACTAGAGCTCAGACTATACTCATGGAGAGTGTCAATGTTAATAATATGGATGCAGAAAAACAGGAGAATATTGAGGTCAATTCACCTATTGACAGGGAATCATTTGCTAACAAACAAAAAAATGACAAATCTCTAAATAAATTTTTTAAACTTGTTAATAAGGTTGATAATTTAACTTCAGGTAATAAGAACAAACATTGGTTTATTATGAAAAATGATATACTAATTAGATGTTTTAGTGATAAATCACTGGTAAAACAACAAGTGATGGTACCGGCTGCTTTTAGACGGTACATTCTTCAACACGCACATGACTCGCAGTGTGCAGGACATATGGGATATACTCGAACACGATCTCGAGTATTATCTTCATTCTTTTGGCCAGGAGTGTCACGTGATATTTCGCAATATGTACGTTCTTGTACTACGTGCCAGGAAGTGAAAGCACGTGGAGCTTTTCACACGGCGCCTATTCAGGCTTGCGATATCTCAGTACGACCTTTTGACAAGATGGCCATAGACATAATTGGTCCACTTCTACCATCTGCGAGAGGACATAGATTTGTTCTGACGTGCATTGATTTATGCACACGATGGCCAGAAGCCATTCCATTGAAGACGACCACTACCACAGATGTAGCTGATGCATTACATCTAATTTTCTCTAGAATAGGGTTTCCTAGAAAATTATTATCTGACCATGGGTCGCAGTTTATATCAGATACCATGAAGGAGGTAATGAAAACCTGGAACATTGATAGGAACTTGAGTAGTATTTATCATCCCATGAGTAACGGTGCAGTTGAAAGACTTAACCGTACGCTTAAGCAACTTTTACATAAGGTTACTGTTAAACACCCTCAGGACTGGGACAGAGCACTCCCAGCTGTCCTATTTGCTTACCGAGAGGTGCCACATGAACAAACTGGCTTCTCTCCATTTGAGTTGGTTTTTGGTGCCCCTCCAAGAGGTCCTATGGGACTGATAAAAGATTTATTAATTGATGCAGAGATGACTCAGGACACTCAGTCATCTTATGAGTATGTGATTAATCTTCGGAATATTATTATTGAGTCTTGCCAATTGGCAACAGCTTCTTCTGAGGCTGCAAAAGCTAAGGCTCGATCTATACAAAACCGATCTAGACGATTACGCCAATTATTCCCGGGCGATGAGGCTTATGTATTACTCCCTCACAATAACAATAAGTTATTGATCTCATGGACTGGTCCTTATAAGGTTACTGATAAAATTTCAGACGTTGATTACGTCTTAGATATCAAGGGACACAGAAAGATATTCCATATTAATATGCTCAAGCAATTTCATACACGTCCTATACACTTACAGTCAATTTTTCATGAATTAGATGACAATACTGTATCTACTTGTCATTATTCTAATCTATCTGTTATACAGGAGGAAGAATCTTCTTTTCCTGAAGTGCAGATGCCTTTACCTGTACTTACTGTCCAATCTACTGAATCTTGGCGTGATGTGACCATTTCTTCTACGGTTACACCGCAACAGCATCAACGCGTTGCTGATCTTCTACAATCTTTCCCAGATGTGTTAACTGATGTACCGGGTTGCACATCTGTAATTAGTCACGATATTATTCTGAACGATGATACACCAATTCGTGTTCATCCTTATTCTGTACCTCTACATTTTCTGAGTAAGACATCTCAGGAACTCGAACAGATGATATCATTAGGTATTTTTGAGACTAGTACATCTCCATTTTCTTCTCCTTTAGTCATTGTCCGGAAAAAGGACAACAACATACGTTTATGTGTTGACTATAGGAAACTTAATGCGCAGACAGTACCGGATAGCGAACCACATCCTATCCTTGACGATTTACTTCCTCGTCTATCCAATGCTACACTTTTCACTAAAATTGACTTAACTAAAGGTTATTGGCAGATTCCACTAACCGAAAGAGCCAAATACTACACAGCATTCTCAACTCCACGAGGTCTTTACCAGTGGAACGTGATGCCTTTTGGGCTAATGAATGCTCCAGCTACCTTTATTCGCATGATGCGAAAAATTTTATCAGGTAGATCAGATATAATTACCTATATTGACGACATATGTTTGTTCAGTTCATCATTTGAGGAACATTTTTTGGGTCTTAAATCAGTTTTGGAAATATTGCGGGATAACCATTTAACCGCTAAACCAACTAAGATTCAAATAGCTTGTAATGAGATAACATTCCTGGGGCACATTATTGGATCGGGACGTATCCAAACAATTCCCAGTACGGTTTCTAAAATATTAAATTTATCTGTTCCTCAAACGAAGAAACAGGTTAGGAGTCTGTTAGGTTTAATCCAATACTATAGCAGATTTGTACCTCACCTATCATCCATCACGGCTGTCCTGTCTTCGTTACTAAAGAAGAATATGCCTTTAAGGATAAATTGGACAGACGAATGTGACAAAACCTTTCGCACTATCTTAAAAATATTTTCATATCTACCTATTTTAAGAATACCAGATGCTTCTAAAAAGTTTGTTCTACGTACAGATGCGAGTAATTACGGACTCGGGGCATGTCTACTGCAATATCATGATGATGTCCTTCACCCCGTAATGTATGTCTCACGCAAACTGAAACCTCCTGAAACGAAATATTCCACTGTGGATCGAGAATTGCTCTCCGTAATCTGGGCAATTACAAAGTTGGAGAAATTTTTACTGGGATCACCATTCCTGATCCAGACTGATCAGAAATCAGTGGCAGCATTACGTCGCTCAAATCATAAAAGTGCTAAACTTGCACGATTTGCTATTACGTTGCAACCCTACGAATTCGAGATACAGTCGATACCTGGAACTGAAAATGTCATAGCCGACACGTTGTCCAGACATCCTACGGATTCTGAATGAATTTTCAATTTCACGAAAATTTTCTGACTAGTCAAGCATTACATTTGCAATAAACAGTATTGATATCAAGTCAGAATATACAACAATTCAGTTGGACTTCCTACCTAAATAAGGACATTTCGAAATAAACTATGGTGATCAAAATATCAAGATGTACGGATCGTTTGAAGGTTTGAACTTCAATTCCACTTTGAGTATCACTCAAAATAAACAATCTCTGATGAAGAAGGGACAGATACTTTGATGACTTAGTCAATTAACTTTCAAATTTTAATAAAGGAACTAACAATGAATGGATCATCAAATCATAATTTGATAATATGAACCTTGTGTCTTAATGAATTTTCATACAATTCAACAGGAGGTAACAACGATTGGATCTTCATGTCCCATATTATTAATTTTTCTAAATTAGTATATAATAGATAATAAAGTCAAAGTGTGATGAAATAAAAAAAATAAAATATACTAAGAAAAGATGAAACAAAAGAATATCACACCAATTAAACCTTTTAATTAGTGTAATTATCAAGGTAATGGATAATACATTATGACATTTCATATATATAGTTAAAATGTATGAATTTTTTCTGTTCTTTTGATTATGTCAATTTAATTAGGTGTCTATCCTTACACTTCATTTTCACACACATTCTAATTTAATGTAGACTTTAATATTTGGTTTTAATTGTCCGTACTTCTCAATTTTATTTCTTTTACTCTCTTATACTATTTCTCATTTTCTTCAATTAGATATTAATTAGTTAATACCATACGTACATACTATAATTAATTATTTTAATTTTAGTTAGTTAGAATAATTTTAATAACACCTCACATTATTAGTTAGTCTATACATACAACAAATTAATTAGTTAATTAATTAGTGACAGTAACATTTACTTGTTTAATATAAGTTATATGTATGATATGACGTTGATTTTATTATAAGATATTACTGACATGACTGCGACACTGTTCTAGATAGAACATCGTAGTTCATACGTCGGGTTTTGTTAAATTTTTGATTAATATTGTTCAAAAAAAAAAAAAAATCTATTTCATAGATTTTTTTTTGCCCCCGTCTGACAGGAAATCTGTTACGGTGTTATTTTCAAATGATGGCGTCTGCTGGGGTTTACCCAAGTGCAAACGTTTAGGGGTCATTAGTATTTATAGAATATGTCGATATTTTACGGTATAGTGAACGCGAAATATATGCGGAGATGATGACGCATTCGCGTTGGGTAGGTCACGCCGGGTGACTTGGTTACTGGGCCTTTGTTACGTTATCCGTCAAGCATGAAGGTCGTGTCTTGTAATTCTTCCAAGGAATTAAGGCTGAGTATATAGCCTATATTTTATAGATGAATCGATGTAGACTTCAGGGTCAGTTCGGAAAATTAATCTAAGCATGAGATTAATTAAATTAAACTAATAATGGAAGAAGAATCGTATTGTGATTCAATTTGTAGATGTCAAGAACTCATGTGCTCATTTCTGGCTGTTGATTAAACAGCGCACGTATATAGCCACGATGTTCTTCTGACACATTGTTTTGACACGGACGGACATGAATACTATGCATGTAATTTCCTAATGAACTATGTATGAACTATATCTGGATGTACCACAATGTGAACTGTTCTTCGTGCGTCAATTTTGTATTAAATATTGGACTCAATCGAAGGCTTACCACATTCCTTTGATTACGTTTTGATTGCTTCAACTTTGCATTGTTGATGGTCCTTTGACCTGGTGAACTCTTTCTTGTAAAAGTTATAGAATAAATGGATCAGTTCGTACGGAGCCGGGGTTTGCTTGGACACAAGTGGCGTAACGATAATTAAGCAAGCATCCCAACTGAACTTACAATAATAGAACAAAGGACCCTCCAACACCAGTAAACCACCCACGCAACATATATATATATATATATATATATATATATATATATATATATATATATATATATATATATATATATATATATTCACCAAGTGCCCCTTCATCAGTTATTCTGGAGAGGAGAGTGGGAAATCATACCTCTATAAATGCTAACGGGAGGAGGTACGTGACGAAGAGCAACGCATCGGAGCCCCAGACGATGACGAAAGCGTCAGTGTCGTAAAACGAGATCTGTATGGACAACACGCTCACAATTCCCCCATTTTAAAATCTAGTTACACCGTAAGAACCCCTACTCCTAGTGATAATTGCCTAAGGGCAAAGCCACTACAAAAAAGTCACAAAATCGGACGTAATAATGTAATATTTCCTCCTTAGAAAGTGGCATTTTTCAAAACGCCCGCAAACGACACGCGATTTTGAATCTAGTAACGCCATGTGAGGATAACCCCCACCGCCTTCTCCCATCCCTGTAATGAAAATTAAATATAACTTAAAACGATCTTGGCACAAGACCAAGACGTGTTTCGAGAGAGAGGCAAATCTTACAAAGGGAGTTAGCGTGGAGGTAGTCTAACATAATCCTAATGACACTGGTTGCTTGGCAACTGAACGATTAGCAAGAGGGGGAAAAGATAGTGACAATTGAACGCGTGTATAATGTATAGACAGAAGAATAAAAAGAAAAGACAAAGTGAAATAAAAAACGATAATGTTGTTTATTCTATACCATATCATCTTTAGAATATGTTCTCTGAACTTAGATAATAAAAGTATGTTGTTCTGAACCAATAAAGATGAAAAGCAAAAATGGATAATTTGATAACGACTGAGACGAAAATATAACAGTAAGATACAGGACACTTGACAGAGTAATAAACAATTTTAATCTTTTCAATCGGTCAAATAATAACGAAGATAATGAAAAAAGTATTGAGACATACGGTTTGACACATTCATACTCGGTTTTGGTAACATTTCAAACCAAAAGTCAAATCCGTAGATTTGAATCCTATTGACTTATGTTAGTTAGTTATGAAGAAAGAGGAGAGGTAGGAACGGCAAATTTGTTAGCCACGCGAAACATTTTCTCACACCGTAATAGTAAAGACACACTGACCAGCGCATGTATAGACACATAGACGTATTTGAGATTTTTAAAAAAAGTCGTTTTTTTTTGGACTCGTCTTTTTCATTGGCCAGTGGGTTTGACAATAGGGAAGTAAACCAAGGCTCAGTGCCATTTGACAACAAAATATTCAACCTAGTGTATGTTTGAGAGCAGAAGTCAAGCTTTTAACAAATAAAGTTTTGCAGTCTGGACACAGGCGATCTATTCTTGGGCTAAAAGAATTGCCAGTCAAACTATTACTAGTGTGATTATTATTTTATTGATTTCGGTAAGAGAAATGTTTTATTAATATCTTTTATTGCATTTTAAAGATAGACCCCAGAAAAGGGGCACTCCTAACTTTGTATTACACGACATAGTAGTAAAAGAAGCCTATGCTATCCTTAGGGAGCACATCATGCCTAAGGTAGTCATGAATATAGGGACATTGTATTTGAATATTAACATCATAAACTATTACGACAGTAAGTCAAGAGACTAAGGGAAATTCTTTAATGTAACTCAGTGTTCAATTGACACTTGAACACCTATATAAAATGATTGAGAAAATAAAATAAATATAAGTTGCCAGAAGGAGAGTGTATACCCCACCTGATTAGATGGAAGAAGATCAATATTGAAATGACAGTGGATTTGCAACTATCTGAAAGAAGCATGTAAACACTGATGTCCACTGTCATATTAAATGAAGATGGGTGAAATGGGTTGTCGTAAAGAGCTGACACTCTTTGTTTTGAATGTACCATGTTTTAAACTGTATAATTATTAGTTTGAATGTGATGTACAGAAGGGGAAATACCTTCTTTCCCCAGGGTTAAATTTTGTGTTTAAAAGCCAGACCCTGAACTCCTGGTGAGGCCTTATGGTGTGTGAGGAGGAGCTGTCAAGCAAAATACAAGCCCCCTGCTACTGGTACTGCCAGGACTTCCCAGAGACAGGTCCATGGTCGCTGAAGAACCACATCAGCACTATACAACATAGTTTAAAGATAAGTGCCACGTAGTCGGCACTTGAGATCATATCCACTTTGTACAATTGTAATAAAAGTTTTGAAAACACAAGAGGGGATGATGATCCACCCCAACCCACCATCACTTATCCATTATTACAAGTAAAGAGAAAAAGAGGGGAATACATATCCATTAATAAGATAGTATTTTCATTCTTATAGACAGATTACCTACATTAGTTATTAATTATTGTATAAATGCACATTTCGTATTTTGAATTAACAGTCCTGACTCAGATCATTTAGGGTCAGGAAAGATTAAATGGTACTATACGTGATTGCCAAATTTTACCCAAAGTCTTGTTCATTCGATATTATTAAATTTTAGTTGTGTATGTTGTATTAATACATCATCACCTTCACATTACCCTAGACACGTAGCAAATTTAACATACAACCTAAAAATATAGCCCGAGTGAGATCTAAATGTGGTAGCACCGTAGGTACCCTGAGAATACATAAACTCTCAACAATTAGACTCAGGGACGTACACAGCTTGACCTCACTCGGTGTACACGTAGGTGGATACGACACCTATAACACCTGATAACATCACCACAGTCAAGAAGGCACTGAAAAGAAGTAGAGGGGAGAGAGTAGAGCTAGATAGATAATACTTAGAGGAGAGCCTCTGAGTTAGTTCTGCAGAATTCAGTGGAGTAGGATTTAATAGTGTATAAGTTAGTTGTGCAGGACCGCTAAGAGCGCCTTTGAGACATTGTAGTCAAATTAGTTAATAAGTCTTAACCGGAACAGAGTGAACACTAGTGAAGAGTAGTCAGGTGGCGGAGGACTCCACCGTGTGTTTAGTTAGTAACAATAGAGTAGTCAGGGGTAGTGGCTCTTACCGAGAGACTCCCGCCCGGTATATTTCTTTAACCTTAGTTGTTTTTGTGTAGGTGTTGAAGAGAGCGTGGTAATTTGATAATTGTGTCTTTCATTGATTGCTCTTTTTCCCAGGTTGTGTGACCTCACACATTATCGTTGCGTTTTTTTTTTTTTTGCTGTAGTGTAGATTTGTTTGTTTTAATAAACTATAAAATGTGCACTGGATCAGTTTGTCTTTCACTATAATGTACCTGTATTCTTTAACTGCACAGTTGTATCTGTGGTTAGAAATTAGTGCATACCTTATCTCAGCTGAGCGAGAGGTGGTGAGACAGTAGCTAATAAAACAAGTCACAGGTGGCGAGGGAGAGTCAATCTAGGTTCTCACCTTTGAAGCTATAAGTCGCATCCTCCACAGTCACTTTAATTCTCATCTTAATCTATATTCTCAGACTTTCCTACAAATTGGTGCCTTGTCTCTTTACTCAGACATACTCTCAATTAAGCCACGGTGTGACAAAGTGTGCGGCTCGTCTCGGTTAAATTCTGGGTTCTTGCCTAAGATTCATAGATTGTTTCTTGTTGAGGAAGTCTTCTGAGAATAGATTTTTCTTTATATAACCCATAGACTCTGAGCTTTTAACACTGATCCAGTCAAAAGTTTTTTCACAGGGTGCATTTAGAATATACTACAGGAGTTGTGTTAAGGCTTTAAATGACACAGGGGTAATTGATGGCTAACAGTGATTTTTATTCTCCAACAGGAAGGTAATTCCAGGTTGTAGAGTAGATACATAATTTTTTTCAGGTTACTAGTGGGTAACGGCTTTTATCGGTGGCAGTTATCATTCAAATTAGGCGCTAGTCTGTTTTTTTGGGTTGGGTTAGAGACAGCCGATATAGTGAGGGAGTATTTTCCGGGAAGTTTTGTTTCTTTTTTCCCTTCAGTCCTTCTCTGTATTTGTGAGCTTACTGTAGATTTTATAGGTAAGATAGCTGAAATGGCAAAGTTACGAGCTGCCTGGCGTGAGGCAGCTAAATATATGGGTATGGATGAGGCCGAGACTAAAGCATACATGATAAGTGAGAAGGATAAACACGAGCAGAGAGAGAAAGAGGAAAAAGACAGGAAGGAGCAGAGAGAGAAAGAGGAAAAAGACAGGAAAGAGCAGAGAGAGAAAGAGGAAAGGAAGGAGGAAAGGGACCGGCAGGCCAAGATGGAAATGAGAAAAATGGAAGCAGAGAACAGGCAGAGGGCAGAACAAGTGGAGGAACGGAAGTTGGTAGCAGAGAGACAACATGAACTTGCCATGCGCTCTCTGGAACTACAAAGCAGGGCCTCTGATAGCAGTTCGGCGAATAGCGACTCCCCCAGAGCAGGGGCGACAGACCCCTCAGGACACGCAGGCTCCCCAGATGGCAGCCATAATTTCCCATTTGACTCTTTCTCTAGTGGGAACGAGAAAATCGACGTTTTTTGGAGAAATTCGAACGGATGGCTACGGCATATGGATTAGATGGGAGTCTTTGGTGCTTAAAACTGTCTCAGTCCCTGTGATGGACGAACTCGGCTGACCCTGAACTTTGTTGTAATTCTTGTAAAACGGGACTTCTTTCACGTGGATTCATTAGCTATGCAACTGTTCCACACAGAGGGCAAACACGTTTGCTGATTGATATGCGGAAAGTTTACCTATCGTTCATTCTGGTCATCGCATTTTGAGGTTGCCTGACCTCAAGAAACCTTTTGTACTGAGAGTCGACGCGTCAGGTCAGGGCATCGGGTCAACACTGCTTCAAGCCGATGACAGTGACCTGAACATGCTATTTCCAGTTGCCTATGGCAGTCGGAAATTAAATAAAGCGAAACGGAACTACAGCGTAGTTGAAAGGGAATGTCTTGCTCTGATTGACGGTATCAGACGCCATCATGAGTTTCTTTATGGTACATCTTTCACGGTGCAAACAGACCACGCTCCGTTAGCATTTCTTGGTGCCAATAAAGAATTTAACGCAAGGATCATGCGTTGGGCGTTTCTTTTAAGCGTTTATTCTTTCAAAGTGGAATATTTTCCGGGAAGACAGAATGTCGGGGCTGATTTCCTGAGTAGAAACTGGACTACAGAGGAAGAGGAGGAAGGTGAAGATACCAATCATCCAAAAGTTACCGATCAGGGCAGCTTCATCGACATAAATCAAACATGAAAACACGTTTTCACGTCTCAAAAGAGGGGACGATTGTGATGGACGAACTCGGCTGACCCTGAACTTTGTTGTAATTCTTGTAAAACGGGACTTCTTTCACGTGGATTCATTAGCTATGCAACTGTTCCACACAGAGGGCAAACACAGTTGCTGATTGATATGCGGAAAGTTTACCTATCGTTCATTCTGGTCATCGCATTGATTTAAGGAGAGATTAAATCACGCCCACTAACATCTCTTACATCACCCCTCGTGTGCCGACGGTCAAGATAATATGGGCCTAACACCATATTCCCAATATGCCTCAATGGGCGTGTAACGGGTTCCTTTACCTTTACCTTACTAACATCTCTTGAACAATCATAGGCAGTTATTTTAATTAACTTGGCCAGGGGGGGGGGGGTGTCGCCAGAATCAAACAGATACAGCGACCACGATCAAAGAGACAGACTGAGGGATTTCAGGGGAGACTATCGGCGTTATCAAAGACAGTAGTGGTCCCTGATACGAGACGCAGTTGCTTGCCGCTATTTTCGCGTCTCGGTGTCAATCGCAGAACCGAGCGAACGGGGAAAGCCGAAACGGGCAGCAGCGAACAGAGATACGAAGACCAGGGGGCGGCTTCTTCCCTTGATTTGGCGGTCAGATCCCCAAAAGTTCATGAGATCAAATAAGCTGTCAAGTTTACCATGTCCCACTCAACTTACATTCCATTTTAGCTAAATAGACCATGAAGACTAGACACGTTATCACTCGCTGGCCAGACCTTTACAGAAGCACTAGCTTTATTGAAATCTTGTTATAGATTTTCCCCAAGATTTTATATATATATTTGCAGTGATTTCTATTCTGTGCAAAGCGGTAATATATATTGTGTAAAGTGATCAGTGGTCGAGTTCATTCATTATATTTCAATGGATTTTGTGTTAATTTAAATCTATTAAATTAAACCGCCTCAATAGTTCCAGTTGTAAATATAATGATCTATCTATTATATTATTTCAAAAGATAATAGATGCTTAAATTAACTTTTAAAGTCGCGAAGGAATTTATAATTAATAAATTTAGTTAAGTCCTATATTTATAGATGTGTGGTTTAACCACTAGAATTCGCGCAGTGTTTATTAAATACATAATTAAATACTCGAGTGTATTATAGGCTTAACGGGAAATTTATCGCGCTTGATTTTTCGGTATGTTACATGTCTTTTTTCTTTCACACAGAGTGATCGTAACCTGCGGTCCCAGCTAAATAAAGAAAGAAATAAAGAAATCATCCTATAAACTTCCAGTCATATTGAAGAAACATTTCTTTTAAATATAATCTTGTGGCGGTCCTTTTGCGACCTAGCTGTCAGAATTAAATGAAATAAAGCCCACCCAAGAACATTTTAAAGAACAATCATCAAATTACCCTTACAAACCTGTAAGATAAACTGGAAGGTAATCATCGCCAGTAGCGATATCATATTTACTGTTTACTGTGAGAGAGTACATATTTTCCTGACTGTGACTGAGCCTAGTTTTTCCTCAATTGGATTTAATAAAACTATCATCACGCATTGAAGGAATTTTACCATAGCGGAGGATTAAAAGAGACCACTTCATTTTCACCCCTGTGTCGAACTGTGTCAGTGCCATCCCATAGACTCGTTTCTTTATAATAAACCACAAGAACTCTTAGAACTTCAAGTCCGGCGATAAGCGGGAATATTTGCTCTCAGTAAAAACTCGCAATATCTGGGGCGGGGCATAGAAGTGCTAGACAGTTACACGTGTCAAGAGTTTAATCAGTGTATTTATCATTCTATGGAGTGACTGATGCTGCAACTCGGTAAGTGTGTGGTGTATATGAGTGTGGATCCGCACAGAGTGTATGAATGACAGGAAATTAATTCTTTTGTGTAACCATTTTGTTAACTTGCTTACCTGGTAATATATATCTTTTCTGTATACCCTACATTGTTCCTTTAAGTGGGATAGTTGATAATTTGTTAACTATGTTTAAAACCCCCTCCTTTTCATTTGCTTAGTAAAGGGAAGAACAATTGGGAAGAACAGGATTTCTTTCTACCACCTATACCTAAGTTGGTGACACCTCTTTTCAGAGTAATTAACTTCACTGTTAGGTTAACGTACCCGTGTTCCTGATATTATCTATCTCTGGACTGGGTTTATCTTTGTCTAATAAGCGGGAAGGGCTTAGTCGATACCAATTTTCTTCACCCCTCCCAAACTTGTTATTTGCATTTGTGTACTTATGATAATTTATGTAATACCTGATATTTGTTAGTAATTGATGTTTAAAGTGAATAAAATCACATAAACTCATTTAGTTCTGTGTGTTGGATATACCCAAAGCCCAACTTTTCCCTTATTCGTTTAATATAGTTTGTATCTACGTCGTCTGTGTGTTTGCAAACACCAAATCGGTGTGCGCGCAGATGCGGGTCTGGAAAACTGGCAAATAATTGTTTGACCAGGAGAGTAAAAGAGAAGATTGAGAGAAACGATTTGTCGTAAATAAGTCTGTCTTTACTCTCTTCCAGCACGCTGTGAAGCAACTATTAAATCTCTACATTTTCTATCACTGAGCTTTCCATCATCATTTTCCACTCTAAACCGGACCACTATTTCTAAGACTCTTTTCTCTCAAAATAAATTTACGACAATATTTGGCTGGCTCGCCGGGATAATTTTGAGATACATTTGATGCACACATATTTGTGGGCTGGTTCTGGGATCTTGAGCTACATTTGAGGCAATCGCATAGCCGGGTTAAAGATATTTTGAGTCTGATTTAGTCTGGGTCTAACTAGGTAGAGTGTGAATGATCTGTCTTTGTGAATTAGGGAAATAAATAAATAATTAAACCCCTAGACAAACGTTCTTTAAGTATTTGGGTTGTCCACACAGCATATTTACAGGCTGTTTTCTCTCCACAGCAGTAGAAAGTACAGATAAACAAAAATATTTGCTATTTTAATTATCCTCTGGCGGAGATAATTATATTTCTTTCTTTATAAGAGTTGCTGGGATTGCGTGATTGTTTTACAGTCACAAAGGTTTTTGAAGTTAAAAAGAGTTGAGCTTAGCTAAAGACGGATTGTTCTGATTTAAAAAAAAATTAAGTTAACAACGTCTCATCTCAATAATTGACTTTAGGGACGGAGTTTGTTGTCAGAGATTTAAAATTTAGGGGAAAATTTTTTTTTCCTTTTAAATTGTTTTAATATAAATTTTTCTCTACTGTTAGTAAAAGTAGATTCTTTTCCAGTGTAACTTACCATTTAGTGGCATAGTCGCTTGCGTTTAGAGCCTAAATTGCCAGATAATAGCAGCGATAAGTTTGCACAGTACAGGTAGGAGGTAACACAGGTAAATTTATACTTGTGTTTTTTTCTCGTAGCGGTTCAGAGTTCCTCCCTTTCGCGTTTCTTCTTACTAGTTCTCTAGGCATACTTCATCTTATTCTTTAACAATGGCAGAGAGGATAAAGATGAGGTCCATCTTGAGGCTGGAAGCGAAAGAGGCAGGATTAGATGCAGAAGCTGCAAACGCGTTTATTAACCAGGAATTGGAAATATATGACGCGGAGCAACAGAGAGCCGAAGCTGAGAGACAGGCAGAGCAACAGAGAGCAGAAGCTGAGAGGAAGGAAGAGAAAGAAAGAACAGAGAGGAGAGAAGCCCAGGAGAGGGCAGATAAGAAAGAAGCGGAAGAACGTCTTTTGGAACAGAAGAAAATTGAAGCAGAGATGGAAACTCGCAGAGAGAGAGAGAGAGAGAGAGAGACAAGGAAAGACAGCATCAACTGGCGCTTAAGGCTCTAGAGAGTCGGGGCGCCTCTACTTAGACTAACGGAGAGCCGTCTTCGCCCCAGTCTCAATCAATGGACCTCTCCAGTATTCAATCTGCCCAATTAACTGCTATGTCGTTTTCTTTAGAATCTTTTCCTAGCCCTAACGAAAAAATTGACAGCTACCTAGAAAAATTCGAGAGACTCGCGAATCTTTATGGGTTAGAGAGTACCCGCTGGGCGCTTAAACTCTCAATGTCACTGAAAGGCAATGCTTATGACGTGTACACAAAGCTGGGACCGAATCAACATGATTATGACCTGTTGAAGAAGGCCTTACTACAGCAGTTTGAGATGACTGCCCGAAAGTTTCTGCAGTTGTTCAGAAACAGCCGAAAAGAGAGCAAGGAAACATTTCCCCAGTTCTCTTCACGTCTCACGGGTTATCTGACAAAGTGCATTGAATTATCTGACCTACCTCTTCATATGAAGGACTCCTCGAACTTGTTCTTGTGGAGCAGATAAAATCCACTTTGTCGAATGAAACACGTAGATTTTTGGCGGAACAGGGGCAGTCAGGCTTGAAGACATACTCAATAAAGCTGAACGCTATAGCAATGCAATGGCCGAACTTCCCAGCACTAAACGTAAACCCACCGATGAGCCATCTCAAAAACAGAATCTAGAGCAGGCATCCTATTCTTCCACTTCCTCTCAACATTTTAACCAACGAGATAACAATACCCAGAAACCTCCCCAGGAAAAATCGAAATTCTACAAAACCCGATACCCCCCCAACAACAATTCTGATCAACCCAACAAGCCTACGTGGCAGCGCGGCCACCAAGGTCAAGGAAAAGGAAAGACCCCCTACACCAGGAACGTCTGATCAGGGCAAACAAACCGGTGCAAACCGCATTGGATGTTTGCATACAGCCTCGAAAGGTAGAGTCAATGTCAGTGAGTCTCAACCTGAGGGGGACCGACCCTCAACTCGAGAAACTGTAATTTTGAACGGTACCTCTACTACTTGTCTTTTTGACACTGGATTAAGCTTTAGTTGTATTGTCGCTAGGCACCTAGTCAAACCCGGTCAGGAGACAGAGGAAACCGTCAAACTTAGTGGAGTTTTCAGGAGTGATGCACCTAGGACGCTTCCTATCGCACTGGTAGAAATACACTCTGACTTTGTCAGAGGAGTTATTAAAGCGGCCATAATGGATGATCCGATCTACCCAGTTATCCTGGGATGTAGATATGTGTTCATTGGGAGACCTAAGGAGCCGATTGTGGCAGCGGTAACCACAAGAGGGCAAGCCAAGAAGGAGAGGGAGCCTGCGCCAAACTTGTTGCCGAATGAACTGAAGGAGGCGCAACAAAAGGACCCTACTCTGGCGCCCTGCTTTAAAAAACTGCCCATGGCTAAGGACCCCAGACACAACGGAGACATCTTTTCTAAGGATGGTGTATTGTATCGTAGAACGGGCAACCCGGACACGGGGAATAACCAGCTCCTAGTACCGACGCAGTACAGAAACCAGAGCTTAGAAATGGGGGACTCTCTTCCCTTTAGCGGACACATGGGACAAAACGCCACTATTCAGCGAATAAAAAACCACTATTGGTGGCCAGGAATGAACTCTGACATTGTCAGGTATGTGAAATCCTGCGCCCAGTGCCAACGGGTAGCACCCAAGCACTTGACACCCCCAGTACCGATGGGGCAAATGCCAATAGTAGGGACTCCATTTGAACGGGTTGCTGTCGACATTATTGGTCCCCTGGAAAAGACCAAAAGAAGGAACAGGTTCATCCTGACCTTTGTTGACATTTGCACTATGTGGGCCGAAGCCATACCGCTACCATGCACTAATTCCAAGCATGTGGCAGAAGCCCTTGTGCAAATTTTTACACGGTTGGGATTCCCTCAACAAGTTTTGACGGACAATGGATCCAAATTCCGTAGCCTGTTAATGGAGGAGATCTTTAAGATCTTGAGGGCCAAACATATCCACACAAGTCCCTACCATCCGGCCGGAAATGGGCTCGTGGAACGTTTTAACGGTACCCTCACCATGATGTTACGTAAGCTGGGTCAGGAGAAACCGGAAGACTGGGACCAATATATATCGGCTGCCTTATTCGCCTACCGAGAGGTTCCCCAAGCGTCTACGGGTTTTGCGCCAGCTACACTTTTATTTGGCAGACCTATTAAGGGGCCACTAGAAGCCTTACTTCGGTCCCTGACAGACCAGAAGGCTGACGAGACAGTCGTCTCTGCAAGCAAGTATGTATCTGAGCTTAAGGAAAGGCTAAAGCTAGGATGGGATCTAGCTACTACCAACCTTAAGAAAGCCCGCGCTAAAATTACTAAAAGATACAACAAAGCTGCAAAAGAGAGAGAACTACAACCAGGGGAGAAAGTCCTATTGCTACTTCCAACCGGAAGCAATAAACTTCGCATCGGATGGCAAGGACCGTTTACTGTCCTTAAAAAGGTCTCACGTACCAATTACAAGATCTCCATCAAAGGAAAGGAGGTCTTCCACATAAATCTGCTAAAGAAATATTTGGAAAGACCGGTGCCATCCTCTGAGCATCTCCTGGCTGTAGCCATAGCAACGGAAGACGAGGAAGATGATGATGGTTGCATGGAGTATCCATTGCAACCCACAGAATCCTTTAAAGATGTCAAGTTCGGCGACAATCTCTCACCAGAACAACAAACAGAAACTAGGGCTCTACTAAAACAGTACAGTGCAGTCTTAACGGATGTACCTGGTCGAACAAATCTCATTGAATTTGATATGAAATTAACAAACGAGACCCCTGTTCAAACCAGAGTTTACCCCATCCCGTACGCTAAAGCGGACGCACTTCGCGGAGAAATAGACAAGCTGCGTCAGGCAGGAATTATCAGTGAGTCTACATCTCCTTACAGCTCGAGTGTAGTGCTGTTGCAGAAGCCCAATAAGGAAGTTCGGCTGTGCATTACAGGTTGTTAAACGCTGTAACGGAATTCCAGCCCGAACCTCTCCAAACTGTTTCTGAGTTGTTCACCAAGCTCAGCAAAGCAAAGATCTTCTCCAAGATTGACCTCAGCAAAGGTTATTATCAAATACCAGTCAAGGAGGAAATTAAACCTTTGTTAGCTTTCAGCACTAGCGAAGGACATTACACATTTAATGTGATGCCGTTCGGTTTGCATAACGCACCAGGAGTGTTCACCAGGATGATGAAGAAGCTTCTAGAACCTTTGCAAAGTCCCCATATCCATAATTTCATGGATGACATCTTAATTGCATCGGAAACCTATGAAGAACATATTGCTACGGTTGCTATGCTCCTCAGGAGACTACAGGAAACGGGTCTCACAGCCAGACCTAGCAAATGTCTCATCGGGTTTGAACAGTTAGACTTCCTGGGGCACACTATTTCTCACGGATGCAGTTGGCCTATTAAGAAGAACGTGGAGAAAATAGTGGCAGCAAAAAGACCCCGAACGAAGAAAGACGTACGTTCCTTCATATCGCTATGTGCATACTATCAGAAGTACATCCAGAACTTCAACGGACTGACGGCACCTCTGACTGACCTCACAAAGAAAGGTTGTCCTGATAAGGTCATATGGGATCAAAAGTGCGAACACGCTTATAGCACTTTGAAAGGACAGTTGTCTGCATACCCCATTTTGAGGTTGCCTGACCTCAAGAAACCTTTTGTACTGAGAGTCGACGCGTCAGGTCAGGGCATCGGGTCAACACTGCTTCAAGCCGATGACAGTGACCTGAACATGCTATTTCCAGTTGCCTATGGCAGTCGGAAATTAAATAAAGCGAAACGGAACTACAGCGTAGTTGAAAGGGAATGTCTTGCTCTGATTGACGGTATCAGACGCCATCATGAGTTTCTTTATGGTACATCTTTCACGGTGCAAACAGACCACGCTCCGTTAGCATTTCTTGGTGCCAATAAAGAATTTAACGCAAGGATCATGCGTTGGGCGTTTCTTTTAAGCGTTTATTCTTTCAAAGTGGAATATTTTCCGGGAAGACAGAATGTCGGGGCTGATTTCCTGAGTAGAAACTGGACTACAGAGGAAGAGGAGGAAGGTGAAGATACCAATCATCCAAAAGTTACCGATCAGGGCAGCTTCATCGTCATAAATCAAACATGAAAACACGTTTTCACGTCTCAAAAGAGGGGACGATTGTGATGGACGAACTCGGCTGACCCTGAACTTTGTTGTAATTCTTGTAAAACGGGACTTCTTTCACGTGGATTCATTAGCTATGCAACTGTTCCACACAGAGGGCAAACACAGTTGCTGATTGATATGCGGAAAGTTTACCTATCGTTCATTCTGGTCATCGCATTGATTTAAGGAGAGATTAAATCACGCCCACTAACATCTCTTGAACAATCATAGGCAGTTATTTTAATTAACTTGGCCGGGGGGGGGGGGGGCGTCGCCAGAATCAAACAGATACAGCGACCACGATCAAAGAGACAGACTGAGGGATTTCAGGGGAGACTATCGGCGTTATCAAAGACAGTAGTGGTCCCTGATACGAGACGCAGTTGCTTGCCGCTATTTTCGCGTCTCGGTGTCAATCGCAGAACCGAGCGAACGGGGAAAGCCGAAACGGGCAGCAGCGAACAGAGATACGAAGACCAGGGGGCGGCTTCTTCCCTTGATTTGGCGGTCAGATCCCCAAAAGTTCATGAGATCAAATAAGCTGTCAAGTTTACCATGTCCCACTCAACTTACATTCCATTTTAGCTAAATAGACCATGAAGACTAGACACGTTATCACTCGCTGGCCAGACCTTTACAGAAGCACTAGCTTTATTGAAATCTTGTTATAGATTTTCCCCGGGATTTTATATATATATTTGCAGTGATTTCTATTCTGTGCAAAGCGGTAATATATATTGTGTAAAGTGATCAGTGGTCGAGTTCATTAATTATATTTCAATGGATTTTGTGTTAATTTAAATCTATTAAATTAAACCGCCTCAATAGTTCCAGTTGTAAATATAATGATCTATCTATTATATTATTTCAAAAGATAATAGATGCTTAAATTAACTTTTAAAGTCGCGAAGGAATTTATAATTAATAAATTTAGTTAAGTCCTAGTTTTATAGATGTGTGGTTTAACCACTAGAATTCGCGCAGTGTTTATTAAATACATAATTAAATACTCGAGTGTATTATAGGCTTAACGGGAAATTTATCGCGCTTGATTTTTCGGTATGTTACATGTCTTTTTTCTTTCACACAGAGTGATCGTAACCTGCGGTCCCAGCTAAATAAAGAAAGAAATAAAGAAATCATCCTATAAACTTCCAGTCATATTGAAGAAACATTTCTTTTAAATATAATCTTGTGGCGGTCCTTTTGCGACCTAGCTGTCAGAATTAAATGAAATAAAGCCCACCCAAGAACATTTTAAAGAACAATCATCAAATTACCCTTACAAACCTGTAAGATAAACTGGAAGGTAATCATCGCCAGTAGCGATATCATATTTACTGTTTACTGTGAGAGAGTACATATTTTCCTGACTGTGACTGAGCCTAGTTTTTCCTCAATTGGATTTAATAAAACTATCATCACGCATTGAAGGAATTTTACCATAGCGGAGGATTAAAAGAGACCACTTCATTTTCACCCCTGTGTCGAACTGTGTCAGTGCCATCCCATAGACTCGTTTCTTTATAATAAACCACAAGAACTCTTAGAACTTCAAGTCCGGCGATAAGCGGGAATATTTGCTCTCAGTAAAAACTCGCAATATCTGGGGCGGGGCATAGAAGTGCTAGACAGTTACACGTGTCAAGAGTTTAATCAGTGTGTTTATCATTCTATGGAGTGACTGATGCTGCAACTCGGTAAGTGTGTGGTGTATATGAGTGTGGATCCGCACAGAGTGTATGAATGACAGGAAATTAATTCTTTTGTGTAACCATTTTGTTAACTTGCTTACCTGGTAATATATATCTTTTCTGTATACCCTACATTGTTCCTTTAAGTGGGATAGTTGATAATTTGTTAACTATGTTTAAAACCCCCTCCTTTTCATTTGCTTAGTAAAGGGAAGAACAATTGGGAAGAACAGGATTTCTTTCTACCACCTATACCTAAGTTGGTGACACCTCTTTTCAGAGTAATTAACTTCACTGTTAGGTTAACGTACCCGTGTTCCTGATATTATCTATCTCTGGACTGGGTTTATCTTTGTCTAATAAGCGGGAAGGGCTTAGTCGATACCAATCTTCTTCACCCCTCCCAAACTTGTTATTTGCATTTGTGTACTTATGATAATTTATGTAATACCTGATATTTGTTAGTAATTGATGTTTAAAGTGAATAAAATCACATAAACTCATTTAGTTCTGTGTGTTGGATATACCCAAAGCCCAACTTTTCCCTTATTCGTTTAATATAGTTTGTATCTACGTCGTCTGTGTGTTTGCAAACACCAAATCGGTGTGCGCGCAGATGCGGGTCTGGAAAACTGGCAAATAATTGTTTGACCAGGAGAGTAAAAGAGAAGATTGAGAGAAACGATTTGTCGTAAATAAGTCTGTCTTTACTCTCCTCCAGCACGCTGTGAAGCAACTATTAAATCTCTACATTTTCTATCACTGAGCTTTCCATCATCATTTTCCACTCTAAACCGGACCACTATTTCTAAGACTCTTTTCTCTCAAAATAAATTTACGACAGTCCCTAAAAGGTCCTGCGTATAATATTTATAGCAAGATGGTCATCGAAGACCAGAATAATTTCGAAGCGCTTTGTAATGCTTTGTTACAAAGGTTCCAGTAGATCCCCCGTAAGTGCCAAACAATGTTCCGGGAGAGCCGGCTGGAAAAGGGAGAGAGTTTCACCCAATTCGCGGAAAGACTAAAGACTTATCTCGCTAGATGGCGGGAATGGAAAAAACGCACGTAGGTATGGAAGAGTTGGTAATAGCTGAACTATTGAAGGCAACCATGTCTCCGGACTTGAGGCGGTATCTGGTGGAGCATGGCGGCCAGCAACTTGACCAGGTTATCATCTTTGCTGAAAGGTTCCAGACGGCACAGGCCGAAATACTGGGCCAGAAACGGAAAAACCCCGACCCGCCACCCAGAGGAAGTAACGCATCTCCCAGTAAGCCAACGAACGTGCCAAATGCTAGAGAGCCCTATTCACCGACTTTTAACTCCGCGAGGCCACCCAAACAGCATAATAAACGGGACGAGACAAGAATTGACCATGCCAGGAAGTACGTACCTGGTCGGCAGCGGGGCGGCAGAAGTAATTATAGCTCGCAGTGGAGACCTGCGGGTAGCCGGGAAAACCCCCCGAAGAGAGTGGCATGTTTACAAACTCCTATACAGGAATCGGAGGAGGACAGGGGCTCTCAGACTGGAGGTAACTGACCTTCCACGAGGGGAATAGTAACGGTAAATGGGGTTGAAACGGAGTGTCTGTTTGATACAGGATTGAGCTTCGGATGTATCGTGGGCCATCATCTAGTGAAGCCAGAACAGATAACTGGAGAATTTGTGGAGATTTGTGCGGTGTTGAGAGGAGATGCTCCGATGCGACTCCCGGTAGCGCAGATAGAGATAGTATGTTAGCTGCACGATCAAGGCGACAGTAATGGAGGGGCCGCTGTATGAGGTAATTTTAGGGTGTCGGTATGTGTACCTAGGGGACCCTAAGTAACCGGAAATCGTAGGAACAGTGGTTACTAGCAGTGGCGGATTTACTATGAAACTAATGAAGCTTAAGCTTCAGGGCCCCAAATCCCGGAGGGGCCCCAAAAGCGACTTTAGTCCACATTGCTTAAAAATTTTGGGTCTTCTGTATGAGAATGGGTTTTTAAACAATAATAATATTAATAATATAATGCAATTCAATACAAAATAATAGTTAAAATAAAAATTAAAAGGTTATTAAAGTATCATGTAGGCTAGCCGTAAACGAAAAAAACGCTTTCTTAGAAAGTTGACCTAAATTTTGTTCCTTTCAAAGCATGCGACAATAGTTGCACGAGTCAAATTGATTAATTTTTTGTTGTATATATTTCAACAATCCCAAAGTTTGAGAGTCAGTAGCACAGATGTTGTAAAGGTGGAGTGTTGAGGTAAGTTGGCTGTTCTGCTGTGGCTAATGTAATTTTTTCCCCTTTTTAACAGAGGTCAAGACCCTAGAGGAATAACAATGAGTTCACGAAAGTACTTAAGTGGATACCAAAAACGCAAACTCAAGGAAAAGGGATCTGACGAAATCTCTAAATGTCAAAAACTAACAAACTATTTGGCAATGTCAAGTTTGTCAACACCTACAGTTGAAACAAGCCAAGCAAACACCATTGAAGCCACTGATAGTGCACAAACTGCGGGTGCTCATTCTAGCAATAGTCAACCCACTGTTGACGCTTTTGATACAGATGACGATCACAGTGGTCAACGTGAAAGTAGCGCGGAACAAGCAGAGACTGAGCAGAAACATGAAACAAGAAGCAAATTCAGTGATTTCAAAGAATGCAGTGACCTCGAAAACTGGCCCATAACAGTTGATAATGATTTCATACAGAATTGTTTAATGCAAGACATAGGTTTTTTTTCTTCAAAATAATAAACCAGATGATGTATATATCGAATCAAGCAGGGTTTACAAGGAGCAAAACTGAAGTTTCTGAAACAAATATTTTGAAAAAAAGATTGAAAAATGGCCAGACTGTGATGAGATCCTGGTTAGTTTACTCAAAGAGCGAAGGCTCAGTCCTACGATAATGCATCTAACATGAAGGGCTAGGAGAAAGGACTGTAAGCACTCTTTAAAAACATTAACAGGTACGCAGACTATGTACCATGCGCAGCCCATTTACTTAACCTTGTTGGAGAAAAGGCAGTGTCTACTGTATCTGAAGTTGTTGACTATTTTGGCATTTTGCAGGAGCTGTATGTTTCCTTTTCTGGATCTCCACGAAGATGGGGGATTTTAAACACACAGGGAAATCTAAATTTTTCTCTAAAGAGCTTAAGTGTAACTAGATGGTATGCACACTATGAAGCAGTCCGGGCAATTAAAAATGGATATATGGGTATGTTACAAACTCTCAAACATATTTTTGAAGACTCAGAAGAGAAGCCTGAATGTAAACGATATGCAAAGAATTTATACAACAAGTTGGTACAGCTGGAATATGCTATTTTAAGAGTCGTATGGGAAGAAGTGCTGGAGCGTTTCAACAAAACAAGTAAGAAACTCCAAACCCCTGGTTTTGATGTATTTGAAGGTTATCTTCTGCTTTCATCTTTACTTTCGTTTGTTAAAGAACTCAGAGAAAATTCAGCCGATAGGATTGCACACTATGAATCAGAAGCAAAAGGTTTGTGTGAAGATATCACTTCAAGTTAGTCTGATGCTTCCAAATGCATTGTTACAAGGAAATTTTCAGATGGAACAAGTGGTATTGGTTCTTTGAGAGGAGCTCACAAATTTAGGATAGAAGTTCTATATCAACTCTATGACTGCTTGATAATCTAGTTACGCAAGAGGATTGACCCATATGAGCAGACTGTGGAAAGGTTCAAGTTCCTCTCAGAATTGGTGAACAATTCTGAAATTGATGAGGACAGTATTAACCTTATAATATCGTATTACAAAGATGATATTGACCACAAATTAGTAAACGAGTGTTATCAGTTCAAAGAATATTTGCACCTTAGGAAATCCCAGAACACAGAAGAAAACACGCCATCTAAAATGCAATGCGCAGAAGTTCTTCAGCTTATTTGTGAGCAACACCTAATTGAAGTGTTCCCCAATATTACTACTGCGCTTAAGCCGTACTTGACAATGCCCATCACGAGATGTGAAGCAGAAATGAGTTTTTCAAAGCTATCCTTTATAAAAAAAACAAAGTTCGGTCTACCATGACTGAAGAGCGCTTAAATTCTTTATGCATATTGTCTCTAGAAAATGACATTGCAAGGAAGCTCTCATGCGACAAAACTGTACGTGAATATGTTGCTAGAAAAAACAGAAATACCAGTATTTTGTAAAATGTGCTTCATGTAGTATGTTCTGGTAAATTTAACTTTTCCTTCTTGTAGCGAGATTTGGTACCTCTTGCTTTGTATGTGAAAAAAAATGTGTAGCGCGACACACACACACACACACACACACACACACACACACACACACACACACACACACACACACACACACACACACACACACACACACACACACACACACACACACACACACACACACACACACACACACACACACACACACACACACACACACACACACACACACACACACACACACAGCGCAAGGATAACACGCGACGCGTCTTGCTTTGAAGTTTGAAGGAGGCGGAAAAATGTGACTTACGTTCAGCCGGACGGTACTGAAGAATGAGGAAAAAGCTAATATAGGGAATGGCGGACTTTAAAAGTTTGCATTTACAGGAAATTAAATTTAAAACAACAAGAAAACGCCTGGTTGGAATACAATTAAATAAAAATAATTCATCAAAGGAGATAGACTATAAATGATATCCAAAAGGATATTATTCAAATATAAATAGTTTTAAAAATAATTAACATTTTTCATCGTCATCACATCTGCTAAAAGCAAGCTAATAATCTTTAAAAATTTATTGTACGTACATGCCTCAACTGATTTGGAAAAAAACTTATATAGAATGAAAGCCTCATATGGGGAAAATGAAAGGATACCTAGGAAGGAAGGAAAGATATAAGTGTGTAGTGAAAAGAGGAGAAAACAAGTACAAAAAAGCACAGATCGCCTCAAATCGCCTCAAACCGAGAGATTAAACGAAAATCTTTTGAGACTTTAGGAGGTGTTTTCTCGTACGTGAGATATACCCATATTTAAAGGACAGAGCGGCGCGTTGAAAATCACACACACCAAATCCAGAAGCCAAAGTGAGAAACTGGAAGACAGCATCTGCAAGAAAAGTTCTTTTTCCACGCTGCATGCAGGGCAGATTAAATTCAGCCAATACAGTCTCACCGTGAGCTTATTAATCCTAAGAGGGTATGTAAGTTTATTAAAGAGATAGGTATGACTAATATCATTTTATTTCAGATTTTATTTACGATTTTATTGTATCACATATAATAAAAAGGGAATGACGCTAACCAGAGATAACCTCTACCGGCATTGTCAGGAAGCATAACCATTAATTGGTTAGCCAAATATATCATGGCTAGTTCTTGCCTGGAAGCTTATGACATACCAGCAAGTACATAAGTGACTTGACATCCATAAGTGGAAGGCAAAGGTTATATTGTACCCATGTGATTTATTCATGTATTTTGTTATTTTCTGCACAGTAAACATTATCTTATCATGCTATCTCTGTAACATACTACCATGATTCATTCATTTATATACAAACACTGAAGACATGGTCGCATCATGAACAGCAGTTGGTGGTGAGATTGTTGGAACACCATGGCCACCTATTGCCTTTTGTTCCAGGTTTTTATGATCAATTTTTATGATCATTCCTGATCGACAAACTAAAGACTTGAGCACCGTTGATCCTGCTAACTGAAGCCTAGAGGTCAACCAATCTTCAACACCTTAGTCCCCCGTAGTTATAGGGCGGGCTGAAGGACAGTCTGTTTATTCAAGTGTGTCTCAGGAACCTCAAGCAGACGTGGCTAATATCAGATGAGTGTTATGTGTATCCATCCAACAAATCCTGTGAGCCGTTTCTAAAGCGATGGTCAATGATGATATCATCTAGAAACTAGATAGCAATACATAAACAGTATACTGTGACAGACTGTTCTAATTGCATTGGAAGTTTCATCCAAGATTTTTTCTATTATTTATTTTAATTTGTAACTATAAATAATCATACATTTTACCATCTTCCAACACCCATTTCTCATTACAAGAATATATAGATGTACATAATAAATTATGAAATTGTACTCATTTGACTTGGTAAATTTTTAACCGTTAAATTTTGAGTTACTTTTTCTAATTTAATTATATTATCACATAGGGTTACTATAGCGAAAGTAGCAACTTATACTTCTGAAGCCTAAATCTATTGTCCAGCTCAGAGTATTCACAGCTGTAACTCACTTGTGATACCAGTGTACTTCTCGGGCACTGGAACTTCATACTTTCTGGAGAGAGATTCTACTTCTGCTCTACCACTATTATCATACTAGGAAAACCTTTCGCTACACTTCTGAGCACAAATCTCTTATGGATACACCTTGTCAGCCTTGTTTTTTTAACAAATGTATTAAAATATTTTATATTTTCCTCATTGCTAATTTTCTTATCTTATAATTTTTTGGGTATGTCTTCAACGAATTAATTCTGAATGATGGAGGCAATCATTAAAATAGTTCAGATTTAAAAAATCACATATACCAAGGTGGATAGTGGTTTAGTGATCAGAACATATGCCTTCCAAGCAAATGTTCTGCATTCAACTCCCAGCAGAGTTGTTTCGTTTTTGAAAATTCATTCATTTGTCTTCAGTTTGTATATGTATGTTGTTGTGGATCTACTATAACGCTTGAACTTCAGGTCCTCCAAGTCCATTTATCTCTATAATACATTTTTTTCCACCCTCACAAATTTTTTTTTTAAAATAAAAGGGCCCCCTCCAAGAGTTCAAGCTTCAGGGCCCCCAAAATGTAGATCCGCCACTGGTTACTAGGAAACAAGCCAAGAAGGAACGGGAAAGTGAGGCCCCCACAAACCCGTTGCCCAGGGAATTGAAGGAGGCCCAACAACAGGTTCCGACATTGGAGGCCTGTTTTAAGAAATTGCCCACTTCTAAGGACCCCAAACAAAAAGGGAATTTCTTTACAAAAGAAGAGCTGATTTATCGAAGGGAAAGAGGGGAAGAGCAGGGCCATAACCAACTGGTAGTGACAACCAAGTATAGGCCACAAATTTTAGAAATGGGACATGCGCTTTCATTTAGTGGGCATATGGGGCAAATGGCCACATACATAGAATATCGGTTCATTACTATTGGTCGGGAATGACGCCGGATATCATAAGATTGGTAAAATCTTGCGCCCAGTGTCAGAGAGTGGCACCCAAATACTGGACTCCCCCAGTTCCGTTGGGAGAGATGTCCGTCGTGGGTACCCCATTCGAACGAGTGGCGGTTGACATAGTAGGCCCCTTAGAAAGAACTAAGCGACGGAATAGGTTCACTCTGACGTTAGTCGATGTGTGCACCATGTGGGCAGAGGCAATCCCACTGGCTTCCACGGACTCGAAGCATGTCGCAGAAGCCTTGGTGCAAATCTTTACGCGACTAGGATTTCCTCAGCAAGTGTTGACCGATAATGGATCCCAGTTCCGCAGCTTGTTGATGGAGATCTTCAATATTCTCAGGGCCCAGCATATACATACCAGTCCATACAACCCAGCCGGAAATGGACTCGTGGAGCGGTTCAACGGCAGCCTGATGATGATGCTTCGCAAGTTAGGGCATGAGCGGCCAGAGGATTGGGACCTTTTTCTTCCCGCGGCTCTGTTTTCTTATCGAGAGGTCCCATAAGCTTCTACAGGCTTGCCGCCAGCCACATTATTATTCGGTCGACCTATCAAGGGCCCATTGGAGGCCTTGCTCAGGTCGTTGACAGATCAGAGGGCCGATGAGACAACGGTGTCGGCCTCTAAATATGTAGAAGCGCTGAAAAAGCTACAGTTAGGCTGGAACTTGGCCCCAGATCTACAGCAAGAGGTGTATATATATATATATATATATATATATATATATATATATATATATATAGATATATATGTATATATATGTATATATATATATATATATATATCTATATATTCACCAAGTGCCCCTTCATCAGTTATTCTGGAGAGGAGAGAGAGAAATCATACCTCTATAAATGCTAACGGGAGGAGGTACGTGACGAAGAGCAACGCATCGGAGCCCTAGACGAAGACGATAGCGTCAGGAAGGCACTGAACTGAAGTAGAGGGGAGAGAGTAGAGTTAAATAGATAATACTTGGAGGAGAGCCTCTGAGTTAGTTCTGCAGAATTCAGTGGAGTAGGATTTAGTGGTTTTCGTATAGGTTTAAGTTATTTGATAATTGTTTACATTGAGTCAATCTAGGTTCTCACCCTTGAAGCTATAAGTCTCATCCTCCACAGTCACTTTAATTCTCATCTTAATCTATCTTCTCAGACTTTCCTACAAATTAGTGTCTTGTCTCTTGACTCGGACAGACTCTTAATTAAGCCACGGTGTGACAGGCACATATTTTCTTGGCCATCGGCACACTAGGGGCGATGTGGTCAGCATCACACTGGCCGCCTTAACCTTCCTAGAGTTACTCTGGTACCCAATTCATGAGGCTGGGTCGACCCCGGAGCCGTTTGTGGTCTAAAAAATTCCACCTCAACTGGGGATCGAACAATTTTGTGTAAATGGTATTTGTCTAATTCTTTCCATCAGTTCCACATTGGTGATCTTGTCATCAGTTCCACACTGGTGATCTTGTCATCGGTTCCACATTGGTCATCTTGTCAACAATTCCACATTAGTTTTTTTTTTTTTAAATTAATGAAAAAAAAAAGATATCCCGTTCAACCTCTGATGGGTTATAATTAGGATATATATTGTTTTCAATTCCAAATAATATGAACAACCGCCGATATGAGAAAGTGGCATCACATTTGTCAAATCAGTATAAATAGGCACAATCACAATAGTGCTAATACGTTAAAAAAATATCAAGAATAAACTCTGAACAAGAATAATATTAAAGTGGAGGGGTGTAAAGGCCTGATGGTTCTAGTTATATAACGGACGTTACCAGATATTTAATTGTTAAAAGTCATATGCAATGTAAGAACAGCATCAGACCTTCACATTCCCAGCCACTATATATTAACATTTGTTCGTGTTAAATATTGTTTGACTATATTATGCAGTTCCCTAGGTCTGTCTATTCTCAATACCTCTTCTATATTTATAGGTAAGTTGGATGCTTGCAAATAATCTAATATTGGTATTCTCATTTGTTCATACCTCTTACATTTTAACAAGAAATGTTCTATATTATTGTCTTGAAGACACCCTGCACAGTAAGGTTCTTCTATTCTGAAATAGCCTCTTCCCAGCCCTAGTCTGAGAAGTTTCTTATTACTGGGAATTTTCAATTCCCTAGACATTAGTGATCTTGTCATCAGTCCCACATTGGTCATCTTGTCATTTGAGCTCAATCCTTCTATTCTACGCCAGCACCCATTTATGCAAGTCTATGTCATTGTGGTTGTCATTGTTCTCAATTTACAATAAATTAGACTGCTGTACTACAACGTGATATCATCACAAAGCAGTTCTTGTTCTGAAACCCCCAGGGTAAGTGAAGTAGAGGTAATCCGATATACAAATTGACCATATAACTGAAGACAGACATGGGAATAATGAATAAGGCCTGTGTTAATGTGAAATTTCAGTTGTAGCAGAGTTGGTGGCATAACGCGAATGGTTTAGGTTCTGACATGTAACGATTAAATAAGTCCAAACGTTCCACCATTAACATGAGTACAATTCAGCAAGTAACGTCAGGATGCAATTGAAGGCCATTTCATCACATTTATTCACAATCTCCATATTCGTGTACATGCAAAGTACAATATATTGTTGCGTAGAATACAATTTTTCGTCCATCAAAAGTCAAAAGGCATAGCATGCATTTATAGATGAATAAGCTTGACCGTGTCAACTTTAGATCAGTCCACTTTTGACTTGATCGAAGTCCTACGGCAGGTTAAACATTTGAAGACATCTTCGTCTTGATTTATAATACTCGATTGCATGACTTACTTGAGAAGCTGCAAATCGTAATGGCCAAATAATATAGTGGCGGCCAGTCTCAAACAAATAGCCACGGCATTAATATCTTGAAAATTCTCCATTACTTGGGAGCATAAAATAAGTACGTCCTCTCACTTCAACGAATACTTGAGAAAGGCCCAGAAATATAACGGTTGGTCTTTACCAGTAGACGACGGTTAGGTCACATAGTTAAAATTACGTCATATCGTTAATAAAAACTGCGGCGTTCAATAATAGTGTTTTATCGTACAAAAATGTTGCTAATGCATACAGCTGTATCTCTGAAGATAATGGCATACGCCTGTGTGCAAAAGCATTACGCAACAGCATGTAAACATCTTAAGCTGATGAAAAGTGACAGGAGTACTTCGGGAGCTAAAGTACTATGATGATGATGATGAATACGTACTTACTTAGTCATCCCTTTTCAACTGTGAGGTGTAGAAATTTGGAGAATGGAGCGCCATACTATCCTATCGACTGTCTTCCTTGTAGCCTGGTTCCAATCTAGTCCTCGGTCCTTCAGAGATTGTCTAATGTTAATGACGAATACAATTTTATAAACTACGATACACATTTAGAAGCGACACTGATACGTCAATGTCTTCTTTAAGCCTTATTTTCCTCAGAAGTTAAAAAAAGTAGGAAAAGACAACAAGGTTAAACGCATCACAGATCTGCCACGAGAAGTAATCTGGCTAGATCAACATTTGGAATTTGCCAGCCGAAATGGAAATTACTGCCAGACGTTTCGTGTGGACTGAAGTCTGAGGCGTTGCTTGGTTGTACCAGAAGTAGCCTGGCTCATCTGAGTTGATTGCTTGTGGACGTTGCCTGTGTACAATTGCCTACTTCCAGCTTGTATGACTAAAACTTAGACAAGGCAGCTCAAAATTAAAGGACGTATTCTAAATGTGTTTTGTTGTCCCCCCCTCCCCCACCTTGCTTGCTTCTAGTTCAGGGTTTCTTAACCAAAGGGTCCACAGACCCATTGGAGGTCCATGAATGTATTCTAGGAGGCCTGTGTTCAAAACCGAAATATTAGAATTTTATTTTGACCAACTTTTTTACTCGGAATATTGTCAAAGATTTTTGAATTTAAAGATATTATATTCTTTTTATTTATAATAGATTATTTTCTTATTTCAGTATGACTATATGTGAGCTTAACGATTTCTTTGTAGTAAAATGTATTCATTGTATGCACACATTTCTTTATGCATCTAAGTGCATTTTTTTGTCTAAGAAGGGTTCTTTGCCTTCACCAGGATACCAATGGGTTCCGTTGCGTTCACCAGGATATCAAAGGGGTCTATGGCAGGAGAAAGGTTAAGAACCTCTGTTCTAGTATGATGTAGGTAACGTTTGTAAATCATTTAAAATGAATATTTACCGCCTCCCTCTTGTATCTACTATGGTATACTTCATTGTTTTTTCACGCCCCAATACACTCCTCAGTTGTTTATGTTCTTTGCTTATCTTTTTATTTGGAAGCATTTCTTTCTTTCTTCCTCTTATTCTTCTTCTTCTTCTTCTTCTTCTTATTTTTGTCTTATCTTTCCTTGCGAAACATGGAACCGCCGTTGCAACTGCTCTCTTTTGGAGAGGCCTGCTTTATAGCACTCATGCAATCTTGAATGTCTGGTTTATGTAGCAATTACTTTTACATGATGAAGTGGCCAGCACTATGCACAATCTCATGGTAGTCACCTATTATGGCATTTCTGTTGCAATAGTCATCCTATTCTTCCTAAGTCTCCGTAAACTCCAAGAAACACACGTAACTTCCCTTCCTAGGAAGGTCTAAAATTGGGAACTTAAACCGATCGCCAATAAAATTGATCGCTTGTGACCAAGACTTGATGTTTGCAGAACTGAGCATGCAACCGTTGGAGACGATCAAATCTAGTCAATGTTTGATCAGCTTTGGACTTTCTTTGCTGAAGTCTTCAAGAAGATTGAGCGAGAAAAATGGAAGGATTATATGACTGAGAAAGTATAGACATTAGAAAATTGGAGACTTAAATGACAAAGGGTGAGGGCAAGGGGGGGGAAGAGTGAGAGAGAGAAACGAGAAAATTGATTTAAAAAAATGTATAAACAGCATGCAGACATGGGATTTCAAGAGCGCATCACCAAGTATTCCTTGTGTGTATGTATGTATTCCTTGTGTGTGTGTGTGTGTATATATATATATATATATATATATATATATATATATATATATATATCAAGAGTTTTTATTGTTGTTCGGGTCGGTATAGCAAGAGAACGCGCGATATACAATATAATTATATATATATATATATATATATATATATATATATATATATAGCAGGCTGATACTTGGAAGTCATGACCCAAGTGGGCCTGCATCCTTTGAGTGGAAAGGAGATTAAAGGGCCGAAACACTTGATCGAGGAGGGGACAATTTCTGATGATCAGATTGTCTCCTGTTGTACCGCTCTGATATGTATGTATGTATATATATAATGGCTGGGATTTTTAACTTTTAATTGAAAATCTATTTGTTGATAAAACAAATTTTAATAGAGTATTCCATTTTTAACAGTGTTTGCTTTTTTTTGCTTAAATGCGAGATCATAATTTCTATGTTAGAGGTTTGTGATATGCTATTTGTCAAGAATGGTCAATATTATAAATTGTGTGGTTGTAACTTTTTAGTATTTTCATGATATTTTCATATTTTCATGATATTTTCAGGATGATATTGCCCTAACAAGTAAAATAAAAAAAGTGCTCAGGGATTTTAAAAAATAATTTATTTATGATTTTAAAAATAATTTTTCAAATTGTTTGAAAGTGACCAATTAATCTTCGACCAAAGAAATTCAATTAGTCCATTAACGTGTTTTAAAGTCAACCCCAGGTGGAACTAGTATATTGAAATCTTTAACACTTCACTGTCGTAAATTTATTTTGAGAGAAAGAGTCTTAGAAATAGTGGTCCTGTTTAGAGTGGAGAATGATGGTGAAAGCTCAGTGATAGAAAATGTAGATAGTAAATTGTTGCTTCACAGAGTGCTGGGGAGAGTAAGGACAGACTTATTTACGACAAATCGTTCCTCTCAATCTTCTCTTCACTCTCCTGGTCAAACAATTATTTGCCAGTTTCCAGACACACACCTGCGCTCACACCGATTTGGTGCTTCAAACACACAGACGCACGTAGATACAAACTATATTAAACAGATAGGGGAAATTGTTAGGCTTTGGGTATTCCAACACAGTACTAAATAAGTTTATAAGGTTTATTCTCATTTAAAACAATCACAACAACTATCATGTGTTACATAAAAAATATCATAAGTACAGAAAATACCAATAACAAGGTGAGGGTGGGAAGGGGGGGGGGGTGAAGAGGATTGGTATCGACTAAGCCCTTCCCGCTTGTATTAGACAAAGATAAACCCAGTCCAAAGATAGATAGTTATCAGGAACATAGGTAATGTAACCCAACAGTGAATTTAATTACTCTGAAATAGGTGTTACAATATTAAGTATAGGTGGTAGACAAAAATCCTCTTATTCCCAATTGTTCTTCCCTTTACTAAGAAAATGAAAAGGGGGAGGGGGGAGGGGGGATTTAACAGAGTTAACAAAATATCCCACCTAAAGGAACAATGCCGGGTATACAGAAAAAGGTATTACCCGGTAGGCAAGTTAACAAATGGTTTGCAAAAATTAATCTCCTGTCATTCATGCACGCGCGTGAGGATCCACACTCATACACTCACACACACTTACCGATTGCAGCATCAGACAATCCATAGAATTATGTAAACAGCAATTACACTCTTGACAAGTGAAAATGTCTAGTACTTCGATGTCCCGCCCCAGATGTAGTGAGGTTTGCTGATAGCAAATATTCCCACTTATCGCCGGACTTGAAGCTAAGAGTTCTTGTGTTTTATTATATAAAAAAGGAGTCTATGGGATGGCACTGACACAATTCAACACAGGGGTGAAAATGAAGTGGTCTCTTTAATTTCGCTGCTGGAGGTAAAATTCCTTCAAGGCGTGATGATAGCAAATTCTTCTTCTTCCTTGTTCGCCCTGAAAAGGACGGTGGTTGCGTTGTGTCTGTTTACGCCGTAGCTGTGATATCTGCACCTTTCGGTCGACACATCCGACTTCAGCACGGCATTTTTTAGGGACCGGGTTTGTCTTCCCATTGCAATCCGTACTCGCTCAGCCAGACTGCACTGCTGCAGACTGTTTTCAGGACCACCACGTGGAGGTGGAGTACGGTCTTAGTCAGCTCTGGTTCGCTGACTCTGATGCAAGCAGTCAAGCTATGGGTCGCTGACTGCATTCACTATTGCTGCATCTTTGGTTCCCATGATAGCAACTGACCGGTAGGTTTTTAATCCATTGAGGAAAAACTAGCCCAGTCACAGTTACAGGTAAATAAGTACTCTCTCTCACAATTTTGCAGTAAATAAAATATCGCTACTGGCACTGTTCATCTTCCAGTTTATCTTATAGATTGTAATTTAATTTGATGGTTCTTTTTTTTAAAATATTCTTGGGTAGGCTTTCTTTCATATACTTATGATAGCTAGGTCGCATCGGACCGCCACAAGATTAAATTTAAAATGTTTCATCAATATGTCTGGAAGTTTTAAGATGTATGATTTCTTTATTGCTGGGATTGCAGGTTACGATCACTCTGTATGAAAGAAAAAAACATGTAATATACCGAAAAATCAAATAACATTCTAAAGCGCGATGAATTTCCCGTTAAGACTATAAATATACACTCGCGTATTTAATTATATATTTAAGAAGACACTTCGCGAGTTTAAATGGTTAAAACACACATCTATATATATGACTTAACTCAATTAGTTATAAATTCCTTCTCGACTTTTAAAAGTTAATTTAATCATTTAAGCATCTATTATCTTTTGAAATAATATAACAGATATATCATTACATTTACAACTGGAACTATTGAGATGGTTTAATTTAATAGATTTAAATTAACACAAAATCCAGTGAAATAGAATGAATGAACTAGACCACTGATCACTTTACACAATTATATTTTACCGTTTTGCACAGAGTAAAATTCACTGCAAATATATATGAAAATCCAGGGGAAAATCTAACACGATTTTAAATATAGCTAGTGCTTCTGTCAAGGTCTGGCCAACGAGTGATACTTTGCATTTCTTCATGATCTGTATATATCTAAAATGAAATGTAAGATGAGTGGGACATGAAGAATTTGACACCTGTTTAGATCTCATGAGACTTTTAGGGATCTGACCGCCAGACTAAAGAGAGATGCCGCCCCTGGTCTTCCGTATCTCCGCTCGTTGCGTGCGCGTCGGCTTTCCCGTTCGCTCCCACTGCGATCGTTCTGTGGTTAACACCGAGATGCGAAACACCGGCAGGAAACTTGCGTCGCTCGTTTCAGGGACCACTACTGCCTCTTTGATAGCGTGCCGCTAGTCTTACCTGAGATCTCTTCCGTGACTTTGATCGTGGTCGCTACTATCGTTTGATGCTGGCAACGCCCCCCCCCCCCCCACTGGCCAAGTTAATGAAAATAACTGCATATGATTGCTCAAGAGATATTCGTGGGCGTGATTTAACCTCTCCTTAAATCAATGCGATGACCAGAATGAACGGTAGATAAACTGTCCACATATTAATCAGCAAACGTGTTGACCATCTGCGTGGAAAGGTTGCATAGCTAATGAGTCCAGGTAAAAAAAAATCCCGTTTGACGAAAAGTTACCAAAATATTCGGGGGCACTGATGCTATCCGAAGGGGTCGTTACGAAGGATCGTACCATATCATCCAACACTTTAGGGGTACCGATGTTATGAGAGGGTTGTTACCATCATCTAACAAATTCAGGGATGGCTAAGTTGTCTGTCACAATCGTCCCCTCTTTTGAGACATGAAAACATCTTTTCATGTTTGATTTATGACAATGAAGCTGCCCTGATCGGTAGCTTTTGGATGTTTGGTATCTTCAACTTCCTCCTCTTCCTCCGTAGTCCAGTTTCTACTCAGGAAATCCGCCCCGACATTCTGTCTTCCCGGAATGTATTCCACTTTGAAAGAATAAACGCTTAAAAGGAGGGCCCAACGCATGATCCTTGTGTTAAATTCTTTATTGGCACCAAGAAAGGCTAACGGAGCGTGGTCTGTTTGCACCGTGAAAGATGTACCATAGAGAAACTCATGATGGCGTCTGATACCGTCAATCAGAGCGAAACATTCTCTTTCGACAACGCTGTAGTTCCGTTTAGCTTTATTTAATTTCCGACTGCCATAGGCAATTGGAAATAGCATTTTCGGGTTACTGTCATCGGCTTGAAGCAGTGTTGACCCGATGCCCTGACCTGACGCGTCGACCCGCAGTACAAAAGGTTTCTTGAGGTCAGGCAACCTGAAAATGGGGTATGCAGACAACTGTCCTTTCAAAGTGCTGTACGCGTGATCGCACTTTTGGTCCCATATGACCTTATCAGGACAACCCTTTTTGGTGAGGTCAGTCAGAAGTGCCGTCAGTCCGTTGAAGTTCTGGATGTACTTCTGATAGTATGCACATAGTGATAGGAATGTCGTAGATTTCCGATAGGAGAATTAAGACTAGGTTTGGTCCCTTCTGAATAGGTTTGAATAGGTGATAGACTCAGTGAGAGTTAGTGAAAGGTAATAGAATTTCCACACACGTGAAATGATAGATTTGATATAGTGGCTGTCTCTGAAAGCGAAAAGAATTCTTCTCTCTCTCACCTATCATCTACAACAGTTGTTACAGCGTCAGACAGACTACACCAATATACATATTACGTATATTTCTATCACTCACAGGCACGCACATACACGTGACGACAGGTAAACACACAGACGTGGGAAAACTATAACAATGATATATATATTATCTAGAACGAGCTGACCAAACACGATTATTAAGTTCAAGAGCGATTTTATTATCAGGAAAAATCGGCTCACAACATCAAAGAAAGTACATCAAGGAAAATACATATACACATAGTCATAAAAAAAATCAAGGAAATGTTGCAAGGATGATAGCCCCGTTATAGTGTTAACTCTAGGTTTAGCCCGGCCCCGTTAAGAGAACAGATGATGGCGCCAGAGTCACAGATACATAGGGTTTGAGTCTAAGAGTTTTTCTTTGTTTATCTCGTAATTATATGCACAGAGTTTGAAAAAAATCTGATTTAACCTAAGACAAAAACACAAGAACTCTAGCCTTAGCAACAAATTATGCAGATTGGAAAAAAAAAATTAGGACAGCAACAGGGTGTCAAAGATATAATAGTGAAAATATCACTCAGACCAGCGTACACTCATTCATTCCGCCATGGCTTCTCATTCAGGTACTCACGACTTTGCTCGCTGCCTCTTGGAACACATTGATCTTAGATTTTTACACAGACTCAAAAAAAATGCAGTCTTCTGCCAAGAAGTCCCCAGTTCCAAAAGACGTATTTAACTCGGAGTCTCCGGGAACGACTACTTGGATATGCAAATTTGTTCAAATGTCTGATTAAGTCACCTAACAATTAGTCCAGGCGCGGGAGTTAGCAGAGCACAGTGTCAATGCGTAGGTTCCTAAAAAATGATGAATGTCAGGTCGGTGCCTTCCCTCAGTATAGGATTCACTTTAGTCACACCACAGATTTGTCCACAAGATATAATCTAGTCGGGAAATGATTGTTAATATTCACGCCACCAGGCAGCAAATTTTATAGAGTTTCTAGAAGAAATTAAGTGCTGGCTCCAAGGTCCAGTATTTATCATTACAGTCTTTGAAAAACCCGTTATAGGGATATTAGTATTTCTGTCTAACTTGCACCGTCAGATCAGTGTTACTTGAGAAAACCCACGTGGTTCAAAATAAGGACTGTCTATTTCTTCACAAGTATGGAAACTACTACTAGGTGCTGGTAAAGTTAGGGTCACCCCAAAACTTTCACTGTGTGGAGGAAAAATAACACATATAATATAATAAACAGAATCTGTACTGGTTAAAACTTACATTTAAACTTGCAAGCAGAGAGCTTTGCTTATCATTTAAACTTCCCGTGACGTAAGTTATATTAAAAAATCAGCAATCCTCATAAATTAAGAACACGTGCGTATCCCGTCATCATTCATGAGGCTGGATTCTAGAGTTTATACGTTAGTTTAGAAAAATACACTCGACTGAGTATTAGCAGTTAAATTAAATTCATAAATAGCTACAATTGCCGTTATAAGCTAGAAATTAAATTTTTAGTCTGCTTTCCACTGAATGCTTCCCTAGAAAATATAATAGCCTACCACTTTATTTCTCTTCTGCGCTAAAGAAATAGATTAAAATGAATTAAGCGATTTAACACTTTAACACTCACAAAATCTATATATCTATCATATTAATTACCTCAACCACAGAATTACAGGTAGTCGCACAACTTAAGAATAAAAATGCTGAAAATATTTCTGGAAGTCTAGAAGTTCGACAAATTGCCGAAACAAACTAAGATCTTCGCTAACAGCTATTCTGTTTTCGAGCGACCTATCTACTGTGGAGTCTATGAGCGAGAATGAAATTAAAGTTTCAAACTTGGCCAATATCTTAAAATCAGACAAAGGGCCCAAACTTATTTCGCCAAGCGAAATTATCTCCCCTACTCCCAACATTTACGTCCGCTTAACGCGTGTCGTAACTGTCACCTACTGACCACGATGTACGCGTGTCAGTTTCAAATCCCAGACAGCCTGACTCCATTGCCCAAGTGAGCGCCGTGTCAGTTTTGGGTTTTCCAGACAAATGTCTGGATACTGACCGGTGCAGATGTAAAGTATCACACCTCACCGGGACTAATGCCGAGAAGAAGCTCGCGCGCTCGGTGAGAATGTAGACGATTTGCTACGTCCTATGTTCAGCGAACCGACTTATCACGCCTTCTGACGCCCTGCAGCCCTGACATCTACGTAATATCGTCCTAGCGCGATTCTCAGTTTAAGAGAAAGGAAAACAGGTAAAGTTTGCGAATTATATGAAAATAATATTCGCAAAACGAATGGATGAAAAAAATATACAGGAAAAAATAATACAGAGATAATAAAAGAGAGAATTTATGTGAAAGAATAGGAAGAAGGTGTAGGAAATTAAATGAATATAAACCCTACGTGACAAGGAAGGAACGTACGTCTTTCTTCGTTTGGGGTCTTTTGGCTGCAGCTATTTTCTCCACGTTCTTCTGAACAGGCCAACAACAGCCGTGAGAAATAATATGCCCCAGGAAGTCCAACCTGTTCAAACCCGATGAAACATTTGCTAGGTCTGGCTGTGAGACCAGTTTCCTGTAGTCTCCTGAGGAGCATAGCAACCGTAGCAATATGTTCTTCGTAGGTTTCCGATGCAACTAATATGCCATCCATGAAATTATGGATATGGGGACTTTGCAAAGGTTCTAGAAGCTTCCTCATCATCCTGGTGAACACTCCTGGTGCGTTATGCAATCCGAACGGCATCACATTAAATGTGTAATGTCCTTCACTAGTGCTGAAAGCTAACAAAGGTTTAATTTCCTCCTTGACTGGATTTGATAATAACCTTTACTGAGGTCAATCTTGGAGAAAATCTTTGCTTTGCTGAGCTTGGTGAACAACTCAGAAACAGTTTGGAGAGGTTCGGGCTGGAATTCCGTTACAGCGTTTAGCAGCCGGTAATCTATACACAGCCGAACATCCTTATTGGGCTTCTGCAACAGCACTACACTCGAACTGTAAGTAGATGTAGACTCACTGATAATTCCTGCCTGACACAGCTTGTCTATTTCTCCGCGAAGTGCATCAGCTTTAGCGTACGGGATGGGGTAAACCCTGGTTCGAACAGGGGTCTCGTTTGTTAATTTCATATCAAATTCGATGAGATTTGTTCGACCAGGTACATCCGTTAAGACTGCACTGTACTGTTTTAGTAGCGCCCTGGTTTCTGTTTGTTGTTCTGGTGAGAGATTGTCGCCGAACTTGACATCTTTAAAGGATTCTGTGGGTTGCAATGGGTATTCCATGCAACCATCATCATCTTCCTTGTCTTCCGTTGCTATGGCGACAGCCAGGAGATGCTCGGAGGATGGCACCGGTCTTTCCAAATATTTCTTAAGGAGATTTACGTGGAAGACCTTCTCCTTTCCTTTTATCGAGATCTTGTAATTAGTACGTGAGATCTTTTTAAGGACGGTAAACGGCCTTTGCCATCCGATGCGAAGTTTATTGCTTCCGGTTGGAAGTAGCAACAAAACTTTCTCCCCTGGTTGTAGTTCTCTCTCTTTTGCAGCTTTGTTGTATCTTTTAGCATGTTTAGCGCGGGCTTTCTTAAGGTTGGTAGTAACTAGATCCCATCCTAGCTTTAACATTTCCTTGAGCTCAGATACATACTTGCTTGCAGAGACGACTGTCTCGTCAGCCTTTTGGTCTATCAGGGACCGAAGTAAGGCTTCTAGTGGCCCCTTTATAGGTCTGCCAAATAAAAGTGTAGCAGGCGGGAATCCCGTAGACGCTTGGGGAACCTCTCGGTAGGCGAATAAGGCAGCCGATATATATAGGTCCCAGTCTTCCGGTTTCTCCTGACCCAGCTTACGTAACATGGTGGTGAGGCTGCCATTAAAACGTTCCACGAGCCCATTCCCGGCCGGATGGTAGGGACTTGTGTGGATATGTTTGGCCCTCAAGATCTTAAAGATCTCCTCCATTAACAGGCTACGGAATTTGGATCCATTGTCCGTCAAAACTTGTTGAGGGAATCCCAACCGTGTAAAAATTTGCACGAGGGCTTCTGCGACATGCTTGGAATCTATACATGGTAGTGGTACAGCTTCGGCCCACATTGTGCAAGTGTCGACTAAGGTCAGGATGAACCTGTTCCTTCTTTTGATCCTTTCCAGGGGTCCAATGATGTCGACAGCAACCCGTTCAAATGGAGTACCCACTATTGGCATTTGCCCCATAGGTACTGGGGGTGTCAAGTGCTTAGGTGCTACCCGTTGGCACTGGGAGCAGGATTTCACGTACCTGATAATGTCAGAGTTCATTCCTGACCACCAATAGTGGTTTTTTTATTCGCTGAATAGTGGCGTTTTGTCCCATATGTTCGCTAAAGGGAAGAGAGTGTCCCATTTCTAAGATCTGGCTTCTGTACTGCGTCGGTACTAGGAGCTGGTTATTCCCCGTGTCCGGGTTGCCCGTTCTACGATACAATACGCCATCCTTAGAAAAGATGTCTCCGTTGTGTCCAGACACAGACATGGTCCTTAGCCATGGGCAGTTTTCTAAAGCAGAGCTCCAGAGTAGGGTCCTTTTGTTGCACCTCCTTCAGTTCATTCGGCAACAAATTTGGCGCAGGCTCCCTCTCCTTCTTGGCTTACCCTCTTGTGGTTACCGCTGCCACAATAGGCTCCTTAGGTCTCCCAATAAACACGTATCTACATCCCAGGATAACTGGGTAGATCGGATCATCCATTATGGCCGCTTTAATAACACCTCTGACAAAATCAGAGTGTATCTCTACAAGTGCGATAGGAAGCGTCCTGGGTGCATCACTCCTGAAAACTCCATTAAGTTTGACGGTTTCCTCTGTCTCCTGACCTGGTTTGACTAGGTGTCTGGCGACAATACAACTAAAGCTTAGTCCAGTGTCAAAGAGACAAGTAGTTGAGGTACCATTCAAAATTACAGTTCCTCGCGTTGAGGGTCGGTCTCCCTCAGGTTGAGAATCACTGACATTGACTCTACCTTTCGAGGCTGTATGCAAACATCCGATGCGGTTTGGACCGGTTTGTTTGCTCTGATCAGACGTTCCTGGTGTGGGGTCTTCCCTTTTCCTTGACCTTGGTGGCCGCGCTGCCACGTAGGCTTGGTGGGTTGATCAGAATTATTATTTGGGGAAAATCGGGTTTTGTAGAATTTCGATTTTTCCTGGGGAGGTCTCTGGGTATTATTTTCTCGTTGGTTATAATTCTGAGAGGAATTTGAGGAATAGGATGACTGCTCTAGATTTTGTTTACGAGATGGCTCATCTGTGGGTTTACGTTTAGTGCTGGGAAGTTCGGCCATTGCATTGGTATAGTGTTCTGCCTTATTGAGGATGTCCTCAAGCCTGACTGCGCCCTGTTCAGCCAAAAATCTACGGGTTTCGTTTGACAAAGTTGACTTTATTTGTTCCACAAGAACAAGTTCAAGTAGTCCCTCATATGTAAGAGGTAGGTCAGATAATTCAATGCACTTTGTCAAATAGCCCGTGAGACGTGAAGAGAACTGCGGAAATATTTCCGTGCTCTCTTTCCGGCTGTATCTGAACATTTGCAGAAATTTTCGGGCGGTCATCTCAAACCGCTCTAGCAAGGCCTTTTTCAGCATGTCGTAATCATGTTGGTTGGTTCCCAGCTTTGTGTACACATCATACGCATTACCTTTCAACGCAGTTGAGAGTTTAAGTGCCCAACGGGAACTCTCTAACCCATACAGATTTGCGAGCCTCTCGAATTTCTCTAGGAAGGTGTCAATTTCTTCATTGGGGCTAGGAAAAGACTCTAAAGCAAAAGACATCGCAGATAATTGGGCAGATTGAGTGCTGGAGAGATCCATTGACTGAGACTGGGGCGAAGACGGCTCTCCGTTATTCGAAGTAGAGGCGCCCCGACTCTCTAAAACCTTAAGCGCCAGTTCGTGCTGTCTTTCCCTCTCTCTATCCTCACGTTGTCTCTCCTTCTCTCTTTCCCTGCGGGCTTCAATCTCTGCCTCAATTTTCTTCTGCTCCAATTGACGATCGTCCGTTTCTTTCTTCCTAGCTTCTGCCCTCTCTTCCGCTTCCTTCTTCTCTGCTCTATCCTGTGCTTCTCTCTTCTCTGCTCTCTCTTTTTCTTCCTTCCTCTCAGCTTCTGCTCTCTGTTTCTCCGCGTCATACCTTTCATGTTCCCTGTTAACAAACAGGTTCGCGGCTTCTCCTTCTAATCCTGAGTCCTTCGCCTCCTGTCTCAAAATGGATCTTATCCTAATTCTCTCTGCCATGCCAAAGAACTGGATGCTTCTAAGACTAGAGAATAGTAAGAAAGAACAAGAAGGGGAAAAAAACTCAAGCCGCTACGAGAAAAAAACACAAAGTATAAATTTACTTGTGTTACCTCCTACTTGATAATGTGCAAACTTATCGCTGCTATTATTGTCACTTAAGACTCCTAATGCAAGCGACTATGTCACCTTAACGTTAAGTTACACAAGAAAAAATCTACTTTTACTAACAGTAAGAGAAACATTTTTATTAAAACAATTTAAAAGGAAAAAAATTTTTTTCCCTAACATTTTAATTCTCCGTCAAAAAACTCCGCCCCTGAAGTCAATTTATGAGAAGAGACGTGTTAACTAGACTTAAAGAAGTCAGAACAAGGCGCCTTTAGCTAAGCTCAACTCTTTTTAACTTCATAAACCTTTAGTGACTGTAAAAACAATCACGCAATCCCAGCAAATCTTATAAAGAAAAAATTTAATTTTCTCTGCCAGAGGATAATTTAGCTAACCGAATTTATGATTATCCGTACTTTCTACTGCTGTGGAAAGAAAACAACCTGTAAATATGCTGTGTGGACGACCCAAATACTAAAAGGCGTTGTCTAGGGGTGTAATTAATTATTTATTTATTTCCCTAATTCACAAAGACATATCATTCACACTCTATCTAGTTAGACCCAGACTTAATTAGACTCAAAAATATCTTTATCCCGGCGAGCCAGCCAAATATTGTCGTAAATTTATTTTGAGAGAAAGAGTCTTAGAAATAGTGGTCCTGTTTTGAGTGGAGAATGATGGTGAAAGCTCAGTGATAGAAAATGTAGAGAGTAAATAATTGCTTCACAGAGTGCTGGGGAGAGTAAGGACAGACTTATTTACGACAAATCGTTCCTCTCAATCTTCTCTTCACTCTCCTGGTCAAACAATTATTTGCCAGTTTCCAGACACACACCTGCGCTCACACCGATTTGGTGCTTCAAACACACAGACGCACGTAGATGCAAACTATATTAAACAGATAGGGGAAATTGTTAGGCTTTGGGTATTCCAACACAGTACTAAATAAGTTTATAAGGTTTATTCTCATTTAAAACAATCACAACAACTATCATGTGTTACATAAAAAATATCATAAGTACAGAAAATACCAATAACAAGGTGAGGGTGGGAAGGATGGGTGAAGAGGATTGGTATCGACTAAGCCCTTCCCGCTTGTATTAGACAAAGATAAACCCAGTCCAAAGATAGATAGTTATCAGGAACATAGGTAATGTAACCCAACAGTGAATTTAATTACTCTGAAATAGGTGTTACAATATTAAATATAGGTGGTAGACAAAAATCCTGTTATTCCCAATTGTTCTTCCCTTTACTAAGAAAATGAAAAGGGGGAGGGGGAGGGGGGGTTTAACAGAGTTAACAAAATATCCCACCTAAAGGAACAATGCCGGGTATACAGAAAAAGGTATTACCCGGTAGGCAAGTTAACAAATGGTTTGCAAAAATTAATCTCCTGTCATTCATGCACGCGCGTGAGGATCCACACTCATACACTCACACACACTTACCGATTGCAGCATCAGACAATCCATAGAATTATATAAACAGCAATTACACTCTTGACAAGTGAAAATGTCTAGTACTTTGATGTCCCGCCTCAGATGTAGTGAGGTTTGCTGATAGCAAATATTCCCACTTATCGCCGGACTTGAAGCCTAAGAGTTCTTGTGTTTTATTATATAAAAAAGGAGTCTATGGGATGGCACTGACACAATTCAACACAGGGGTGAAAATGAAGTGGTCTCTTTAATTTCGCTGCTGGAGGTAAAATTCCTTCAAGGCGTGATGATAGCAACTGACCGGTAGGTTTTTAATCCATTGAGGAAAAACTAGCCCAGTCACAGTTACAGGTAAATAAGTACTCTCTCTCACAATTTTGCAGTAAATAAAATATCGCTACTGGCACTGTTCATCTTCCAGTTTATCTTATAGATTGTAATTTAATTTGATGGTTCTTTTTTTTAAAATATTCTTGGGTAGGCTTTCTTTCATATACTTATGATAGCTAGGTCGCATCGGACCGCCACAAGATTAAATTTAAAATGTTTCATCAATATGTCTGGAACTATTTTAAGATGATGATTTCTTTAGCTTATTGCAGGTTTCACTCTGTATTAGAAAAACTGAAATGTATACCAAAAATCGCGGGGAACATTTAAAGCGCAATTGTCCCGTTAAGACTATAAATATAAATAATAATAATAATAAATTCTTTAAGCGCCAAAACACGGCGCATAGAAAAACAGTGCTCTGGAGGTTGTGCCCACTTTCAACTCAATTGTGAGAACCACGTCCTCTTAGCAGAAAAACTTTTGCACATTATTTAGGCCCAACGTTCTTCCTTCTCTTATTATTGTTCTTCTGAGTGTTTCTTTTGGCTTCCTTTTTTCCGCTTACCCTCAGGAACCCAAGTGAGCGCCTGTAGTGGTATTCTGTTGTTTTGCATTCGTAGGACATGACCGATATATGACCATCGTCTTTTCCTTATATAGGGGAGACATAGGTTCAGCTAGAGTCTTCTCTTATTTGTCGATTAGTCTTGAATTCTTTCCAACTGATGTTCATGAGTTTTCTAAGACATTTGTTCTCGAATGTATTCAGCTTGTTCTCCAATGATTTTGTTATTTTCCAACTCTCACAGCCGTATGTTAACACTGAGATAAATTTGAATTAAACAGACGAAGCTTGGTATGTATATTCAATGATCGTAATTTCCAAATGTTAGATAATCTATTGAAGGCGCTAGCTGCCAAAGCAATTCTAGTATGGATTTCTCTTGTTGTGTCACCATCCTGAGTCATTTTACTGCCTGAATAATTGAAACTTTCACCTTTCTGTAGTTTTTCCCAGTTCAAGATGATATCAAAGGTCTCGTTAGAAAAGTTCATAGCTTTAGTTTTAGAGGCATTTATTTGGAGACCAATTTTAACCGAGAGATGACACAAATTATTTATTGCTTCTTGGGATTGTCTTGGTGTTGAACTTAAGAATGCTACATCATCTGCGAAATCCAGGAACCCCAGGAATTTTCCATTTGTCCATTTTATACCCAATTGTTCATTGTGGGTATAGTTTCTCATAACCCAATCAATAGCTATTCCAAAAAGTAGTGGTGACATAATACAGCCTTGTTTCACCCCTGTTTCTACAGTAAACCATTCTGTATTCCCTTTATTTGTTCTAACACAACATCTTGCATTGTCATATAGCGCTTTGATTATATTCACATATTTTGTTGGAAAACCATAGATTGTAAGTATCTTCCACAATGATGGCCGGTGTAGACTATCAAAGGCTTTTTGAAAATCGACGAAGGTGATAATAAGTGGCGATTGCCTTTCCACTGATTTTTTCTATAATTGTTCTTAGTGTGAATATTTGATCAATACATGATCGTTTCGGCCTGAAACCCGCTTGTTCTTCTCTGATCTTTTCGTCAGCATGCAATTTAAGTCTTTCTAACATCATGCAACATAATAATTTTCCAGGTACTGATAATAGAGATATACCACGCCAGTTATTACAGTCTGATAGATCACCTTTCTTGGTAACTTTACAATAATACTGTCTTTCCATTGTTGTGGTGGTTGTTCTTCTCTCCATACTTCATTTATAATATCTAAAATTCTCAAGAGGTTGTTGTCATTAACTGCTTTAATCATTTCCCCTGAAATTTCGTCAACTCCAGCAGCTTTAAAATTTTTTAATCTTTTAACGGCTTGTTTGATCTCGTCCAGCGTGAATTCATCGCAAGTTATTGGCAAAGTGGTTGTGGATGTTTCATTATTAAAATCAGGTGTTACTGTTGGTGGTGGTCTGTTTAGCACCTCCATGAAGTGCTCAGCCCATCTCTTCATTTGTTCTTTTTCTGTTGGTATTGAATTCCCTAATTTACCTTTAACAGGTGTTTCCATAGCAGTAGGCTGGTGACATAGTTGTTTTGTAATTTGATAAAGGCACCTACTATTACCAGTTCTTGCAGCATTTTCAGCTTCTACGGCCAGTTCATTGATGAAATGTCTTTTATCTCTTCGAGTTTTTGTCTTCACTTCTTTATTTAACAAGTTATAAGTTAGTTTGCAAGATTCAACTGCATTATGTGTACTTGCCGCTAGTAGTTTAAGTTTTGCTGTTTTCCTTTCTTGTATTTTATCCCAAGTATCTTCTCTCATCCATTTTTTCTTTTTATGTACTAGGTAACGGACCGGTGGTCGCTACAGCTGCTTCTGTCATTGCTGTTCTCAGTTTGTTCCCATTTAGTATCGATTGTCTTGGTGGTGATATCGTTGTCAATTTTGCCTAAAGCATCGAAATAGTTGTTCATTTTGACATTATATTCCTTCTTTATATCATTTGATTGCAGTCTGTGTACATCTATTCTTCTATTTTTATTCGGTTGGTATAACTTCTTCAGTTTAATTCTCATTTTAGCTATGCAGAGGTTATGATCGCTTCCGATCTCTGCACCTCTGTATGCTCTGACGTCTTGAACTGATGAGCGAAATTTAGCGCTTATGCAGAAGTGATCTATCTGGTTCTTAGTTCTGCCATCAGGTGAATTCCATGTTATCTTGTGGATATTCTTATGTGGAAAGATGGTGTCTGCCACAACGAGGTTTGATATTTCACAAAGTTCTAGAAGTCTTTCGCCATTTTGATTCATACAGCCTATGCCATGAGTACCGAGATATCTTTGTACTCCATCGTTGTTGTCACCTACTTTGGCGTTAAAATCACCCATGACTGCTATTATGTCATGCTTGGGTATTGTGTTGATGGTACTTAGAAGTGCTTCATAGAAGTCATCTTTTGTGGTATCAAGAGCGTCGTTAGTTGGTGCATAACATTGTACAATTGAGAGCTTGAAAAATCGTGTCTGAAATCTAGCTAATATTAATATACACTCGCGTATTTAATTATATATTTAAGAAGACACTTCGCGAGTTTAAATGGTTAAAACACACATCTATATATATGACTTAACTCAATTAGTTATAAATTCCTTCTCGACTTTTAAAAGTTAATTTAATCATTTAAGCATCTATTATCTTTTGAAATAATATAACAGATATATCATTACATTTACAACTGGAACTATTGAGATGGTTTAATTTAATAGATTTAAATTAACACAAAATCCAGTGAAATAGAATGAATGAACTAGACCACTGATCACTTTACACAATTATATTTTACCGTTTTGCACAGAGTAAAATTCACTGCAAATATATATGAAAATCCAGGGGAAAATCTAACACGATTTCAAATATAGCTAGTGCTTCTGTCAAGGTCTGGCCAACGAGTGATACTTTGCATTTCTTCATGATCTGTATATATCTAAAATGAAATGTAAGATGAGTGGGACATGAAGAATTTGACACCTTTTTAGATCTCATGAGACTTTTGGGGATCTGACCGCCAGACTAAAGAGAGATGCCGCCCCTGGTCTTCCGTATCTCCGCTCGTTGCGTGCGCGTCGGCTTTCCCGTTCGCTCCCACTGCGATCGTTCTGTGGTTAACACCGAGATGCGAAACACCGGCAGGAAACTTGCGTCGCTCGTTTCAGGGACCACTACTGCCTCTTTGATAGCGTGCCGCTAGTCTTTCCTGAGATCTCTTCCGTGACTTTGATCGTGGTCGCTACTATCGTTTGATGCTGGCAACGCCCCCCACTGGCCAAGTTAATGAAAATAACTGCATATGATTGCTCAAGAGATATTCGTGGGCGTGATTTAACCTCTCCTTAAATCAATGCGATGACCAGAATGAACGGTAGATAAACTGTCCACATATTAATCAGCAAACGTGTTGACCATCTGCGTGGAAAGGTTGCATAGCTAATGAGTCCAGGTGAAAAAAAAAATCCCGTTTGACGAAAAGTTACCAAAATATTCGGGGGCACTGATGCTATCCGAAGGGGTCGTTACGAAGGGTCGTACCATATCATCCAACACTTCAGGGGTACCGATGTTATGAGAGGGTTCTTACCATCATCTAACAAATTCAGGGACGGCTAAGTTGTCTGTCACATTCACTCCCTACGACAGTACCTGCTATGGGACTATCTTTAACACACATACACACACGCACGCACGCACACATACACGCACGCACGTGCACACACACATATACACACATACACAGATACTTACATACACACATACATACACACACATACATACACACATACATACATACACACATACATACATACACACACATGTACACACATACACAATACACACATACATACACACACATACATACACACACATACACACACATACATACATACATACATACATACATACATACATACATACATACATACATACACACACACATATATATATATATATATATATATATATACATATATATATATATATATATATATATAAATATATATATATATATATATATATATATATATATATATATATATATATATATATATATATATATATATATATATATATATATATATATATATATATATATATATATATATATATATATATATATATATATATAATGATCTTTATTTTTTGCCCTGGTAAAAGAAATTATCTATTTTACTACACCTCTGTGGCAAGTCAAATTTTCGATCGTTACATTTTTCTGTGACCTCATTCATTTTCTTTCCTGTGTCCTTCCTTTTGTTTTTCTTATCCGCTTCTTATCGTTGATTCGCGAAGGAGTGGACTAGCCCATTGATCTTTGCTTATCGTTACCTCCAGACGGAGTAAGAGTCTACACTGAGCGACACTCCTATTGTTAACTCCAACTTTATGTCTGGGGACTATACTGGCTTCCAGGTTGCGAATGATAAGGTCTCACTGGGATGTAGGAAATGACCATCTTGCTGAAGATTAATACACGGACGGTGACGTAATACTTCCAGCACGTGGACTTTGCTGTGATAAACAATTACAAGAAAATAACATCTTGGAGTAGATTATAATGTTAGATCTGCGAAGTAGTGAGTTTGTAAACATGACAGGCGAAACGGAGGAAGCATGACCTTTTATGGTCATGAAAGACAGGCAGATGAATTTGTAAATGACAGAAAATATCTTGTGTGTCATGCTGAATGCTCTACGGATGAGGGTAGTGGTGGAAAAAGATCCCTACCGATACCAGACACTAATTCGTGGTTGGACTGGCATGGAAGTGCTAAAATAAACCCCGGAGCCGTTTGCGGTCTAAAAAATCACACCTCAACTGCGGATCGAACCACGGACCACTGAGCTAGGAAGCTAGTGCTCTAACCACTGCGCTACCGCAGTTTCAGTTGTGGGCTCAGAAAATACGAGCAAATTTCTTTTTCCTCACAGAACGGGCGGGAAGATAAAATGTTCATGACAGCTTAAATGATCTCAGTTGTGATGCTTGCTATCTTAAAATTCCTGTGAGGCACCCTGTAATAGAAGCCTTATTCTTCTATTTGTATCTCTGCCAAAAGTAATCTTGAGCGAAGGTTCATACCTTTGAAGACTCTCATTTTTATACTCTACGTCTGGCCATTGTTGGATCATCGCTGCAAAGAGGGGAGACAATCCTGTGACAACCTCGCAGGAAATGGACAGAACGCAAACTTTCTTCTCCTTTTTCCTTTTTGTAGTCTTAACTCATTTCCTGACTATGCCATTAGTGACCATCAAGTCTATCGGCGTGTTGTAGGGCAGCAACAAACTGTATCCACTTTTCTGGATATTGGGGGGGGGGGGGGCATCCATCGTTTGGTGCCCCAACACTGGTTTATTTTATGCACCACTTCTTTCACCAAGTTGCTTTTGGTCGGCCTGTCTTTCGACTTCATTCTGGGATCCATAGCATTGCAGTTCGAATGAACGTTCTGGGTCCCTTCTGAGGATGTGGCCTACCAAAATCCAGTGTCTACCCGCTATGATGTGCATATCTTCTTGATAGCTTCGAGTTAACAGTTCTTGGCCGGTAATAGCATCTGGCCAGAAAATTCGAATTTTTCGTAGGCAGGGTGTGAAAAGAGCACAGTCTGGACATTTTATTTTCTGTTACTCTCCAGCAGTATGTACAGCACAGAAATAACACAACTCTCATATATTTTTAATTTAGTGTTTGAGCCGTAATGAGAAGATTTCCAGGTGTGTTTATAAAAATCTTTAAGTTAACATAACGTTTGGTTTGCTACACTTCACCCTTACAGACACAGAGAGCAAACGTACGACCGAATGAAATAGCTTCTTTATTTCATCAGAGTACAGAATAAGGCTTTGCTTTTTCACATTTTTGTCCTGCAATATTACATTTCTACAAGTGATTTCAAATTAATACATTATTAACGTCAACAGTAAGTAGTTTCCCAACTAAGATGGTTTGGCCATGTCTGCAGAATGGGAGAAGATCGGCTACTACGACAAGCATGGGAAACAAAGAGCCAGGGATCCAGACCCCCAGGACGACCCAGAGTCCGCTGGGAGGACAACATTAGACAATCTTTGAAGGACCGAGGACTAGAATGGAACCAGGCCAGGAGGAAGACAGCCGATAGGATGGTCTGGCGCTCTCTCTTCCAAATCTCTACACCTCACGTTAGAAGGGGAACGACTAAGTAAGTAAGTAAGTAGTTAGTATTAATATTGGTATGTCACCAGTGTAACACACACACACATAATTTCAATAAGCGGCAGTATTAACAAGGGTGTAGGGTGGGATAAGTCCCGGCCGCTCAGTTTTGCTAGATTCTGAGGTAACCTTAACAAAGGCAAGGTGTTATCAGTGGTGTGGTCATAGCATCAATGGTTGGTATTGTTGTGGTTGTGGCAATGGTTGTAGTGATGACGGTTGTAATGGCGGTAGTAGTGATTGTGATAGTAGGGGTGATAATGATAGTGGTGGTGGTAGTATCAGCGATATTATGAGGAGTGGTGATGGTTGTAGTAAAAGTGATAATGATAGTAGTGGTATTAGTAGTGGTGATGGTGTTTTTGGTAGTAGTAGTCGTGAAAATATTGCAAGTTTTAGTAGAGGTAGTTGTAGTAGTAGTCATGGGGATTTTGGTTGTATTAGTAGTAGTAGTAGTATTGGTAATGATAGTCGTGGTTGTAGTAGTGGTGGTGGTTTGTTAGTGAAAGTAGTTATAGTAGTGGTAATGACCTGGTTGGCAGGGTTGGACTCTTCAGAATTCTCCTGAAAATAGACTGCCCCACTAAATCGGAATCTTTGAATCTTCTTTGCCTTGCTCTTGAGACATGCATTTGGGGATGCAGCCGTAGGAATGTGCCGCTAGGTCAGTACTTTTAAAAAGTCAACTATAAGAGCGCTCCAGAGCTACTGATGAGCTTTGCTTGCTTCTCTCAAGCATGCAAGGACTTTGGCCTCATAATAAATCTAAAGAAAACTAAGTCTTAATAGTAGCTGTAGTCATGGGTGTAGTGTAGTAGTATAGCCAGTGCTAATAACATAGTTTTAATTGTAACTGGTGTATATTGTAGTAGTGGTAGCACTAATAGTTGTAGCTTCAGTAGTAACTGGTGTAGTAGCAGTAAAAGTACCAGGACTAGTAGACGTAGCATTAATGGTAGTAGTAGCACCTTTAGTAATAGTTAGATGTAGTAGTGGTAATAGTAGTAGCTTTAGTAGTAATTGGTGTAGTAGTAGTAGTAGTGCTAAGATTAGTAGAAGTAGCATTAGTGGTAATAGTAGTACCTTTAGTAATAGGTGTAGTAGTAATGATAGTACTAATAGTTGTCGCTTCAGTAGTGATTGGTGAATTATTAGTAGTGATAATAGAAATAGTATTAGTAGCTTTTGTAGTATTTGGTGTAGTAGTAGTGGTAGTACTAGTAATAGTAGTAGCTTTAATAGCAGGTAGGTGTAGCAATAATGTAGCAATAGTGATAGTGTTAATAGTATTAGTAGTTATTCGTGTACAATTAGTGATAGTGCTATTACTTGCAAAAGTAGCATTATTATTAGTAGTAGTAACTTAAGTATTAGTTCGTGCAGTAGTAGTTGTAATACTAATATTAGCAGCTTTAGTAGTGACTGGTGTAATAGTCGTGATAATAGTAACAGTATTCGTAGCTTTAGTAGCAGTTGGTGTAGAAGTAATGGTAGTACTAGTACTATTAAAAAGTAGCATTAGTAGCAGTAGTAGATGTAGTAGTAGTTTGTGTAGTAATAATGAATGCTAAGAGTAGTTTTTGTAGTCTTTGGTGTAGTAGTAGTGGTAATACTAGTATTAGTAGCTTTAGTATTTGTTGGTGGTAGACGCAGTTGAAAATCTTGCTGCTGTCGTAGAAATTGCAGTAGTAGTTGTGTGAGGTGGTGGTAGCAGTAGCTTTAGCTGTTACATTATTATTAGTAGAAGTAGGTACAGTTGTTGTAGTAGTAGTGATTGTAGTAGCCATAGCTGTCGTAGTAGTACTAGCAGTAGTAGCTGCTGCAATGTGTATGTCAGAAGTGGTTGAGGTAGAAAGAGTAGTAATAGTAGAAATAGTGGTCGCAATAGCGGAAGTAGTAGTAGTGGTAGTAATAGTAGTAAATGTAGTAGTAGTGGTAGTAATAGTAGTAAATGTAGTAGTAGTGGTAGTAATAGTAGTAAATGTAGTAGTAGTGGTGGTACTAGAATAAAAAGTAGTAGTATAAAGTAGTAGTAGCGGTAGTAGTTGTAGTAGAATTAATACTAGTAGTAGTAGTATAAGTAGCAGTAACAATAATAGTAGAAATAGTGGTAGAAGTGGTAGTAGTAGTTGTTGTAGCAGTAGTAGCATTGGTAGTATTAATAGTAGAAGTAGTAGTATAAGTAATAGTAGCGGTAGTAGTTGTAGTAGAATTAATAGTAGTTGTAGTAGTGATAGTAGTAGTAGTAGTAGTAGTAGTAGTAGTAGTAGTAGTAGTAGTAGTAGTAGTAGTAGTAGTAGTAGTAGTAGTAGTAGTAGTAGTAGTAGTAGTAGTAGGAGTAGTAGGAGTAGTAGTAGTAGTAGTAGTAGTAGTAGTAGTAGTAGTAGTAGTAGTAGTAGTAGTAGTAGTAGTAGTAGTAGTAGTAGTAGTAGTAGTAGTAGTAGTAGTAGTAGTAGTAGTAGTAGTAGTAGTAGTAGTAGTAGTAGTAGTAGTAGGAGGAGGAGGAGTAGTAGTAGTAGTAGTAGTAGTAGTAGTAGTAGTAGTAGTAGTAGTAGTAGTAGTAGTAGTAGTAGTAGTAGTAGTAGTAGTAGTAGTAGTAGTAGTAGTAGTAGTAGTAACAGTAGTAGTAGTAGTAGTAGTAGTAGTAGTAGTAGTAGTAGTAGTAGTAGTAGTAGTAGTAGTAGTAGTAGTAGTAGTAGTAGTAGTAGTAGTAGTAGTAGAGTAGTAGTAGTAGTAGTAGTAGTAGTAGTAGTAGTAGTAGTAGTAGTAGTAGTAGTAGTAGTAGTAGTAGTAGTAGTAGTAGTAGTAGTAGTAGTAGTAGTAGTAGTAGTAGTAGTAGTAGTAGTAGTAGTAGTAGTAGTAGTAGTAGGAGTAGTAGTAGTAGTAGTAGTAGTAGTAGTAGTAGTAGTAGTAGTAGTAGTAGTAGTAGTAGTAGTAATAGTAGTAGTTGTTGTAGGAGGAGGAGAAGTAGTAGTACACGGAGTAGTGGTAAGAGTGGTAGTAGTAGTAGCTGTTGTTGTTGTTGTAACTAGCAAGAATAGAACCAGAATAAAGCAACATTCAATTGTCTGTATGTGAATGTCTGTGTCCACGATGTACTTCGTCTCTGCATCTTTGAATGTTCACGCTGTGTGCACGAGTTCTGTTTCGTCGGGGGAAGACAAAAATCTTCGTGGTCCAGAGGACCAAGGGGACATAACCCAAAAAAACACATATGACTACACGAGTCCAAGCAGTCGTAGTTACTTCCCCGTTGACAACATAACAGAACACCTGTCCGCTACCGAAAATAAGATATATCTGCTAATTTTAACTATTTTCTTCAAACCTACAATGCAGTTATCAGCTTCGCAACCTCTTGCTCTCAGGCAAAATACAATACAATACAATTTTTAGACAAATAAATACAAACAAACAACTCATTAAACAATATTTAAAAATTTAATACATGGCAAATGATATTTATAAAAGTGCATGGCATCACAACTTCTCATATTATTTGTAAAATAATTTTTGCGTGTCTGTCTGTCTGTCTGTCTATCTCTCATCATGCGTCTGTCATGTTGTCCACTTGTCATTCTGTCTGTGTTTGATAAACATCACCGGGGATAGGAGGTTGTGGAGATACATCATCATCCAGGCCAGAAGGCGTTGTGTTTGAAGAATAACTCCCTTAACATGTGTTCTTATTCTTAAGCTGCAAATGTCGACTTTAATTCTCAGCACAGTAAAAGAAAGAACATTCTAAGGCAGCGATAGTCAGCCCAGGAGCTGTGGAAATCTACATTAGAAACACTGATCTCTCTAAAAGATCAACTTTGATAAAAATCATTTCGATTTTCAGGCTTCAGATAATTTAAAATTTGTGAAGCTTAAATGTAACTTTTATCTCTGTGTCCTGTTACTCTGTCAACAGGGCGGTGGAAAATTCTAACGATATGACATTTTACCAAACATTTAAGTTATTGATGTGTTTACTTTATATTTTATTTATTGTTTGAAATTAAATTAACCTAACAGAGCAACATTTTGAATAAATTTAGCAGCGTTTTACCAGGTATATAAATTCAAATACCTGGGCACATTTATGACAACGATTGGAATATGCATCTCAGAAGTGAAGAGCAGAATAGCTCAGGCAAAAGCAGCATTCTATAAAATGAAGATTATTTTATGCAACATTTCTTTGTCATTGGAAGTAAAAAAGAGAGTTCTTTAGTGTTATATAGAACCAATCCTGATATATGGAAGCGAGTCATGGGCAATTAGTAAACAAGTAGGGAATGAACTAGAGGCCACAGAGATGTCACGGTTTGCCTCCCCTTAGCTCTACAGTAGTAGTCCAACAGTGGCCCAAACTCAAGAGTAACTGATGTGGGTCTTCAAAGGTGTCTACCTTCGCACAAGATTACTCTTGGCAGTGTTGTAGGTAGAGGGATAATGAAGCTTCTACCTCCAGGGAAGGTTCACAAGATATTCAGAAAAGCGAGAACAATGCTGCATTGGCTGAGCACGTTAACTCTAGTATCTGCCGTCAACGTTTGTGAAGGATAGGGTTATCTTATAATTCGTTAGCTCGTTCAAGCCCCCAGCTGAGTTAATTCAGCGAATTCCTCTTATTATTATTGTATAGCTCTGTTTAAGTGTATTTAAGAAATTGTCTGAGACATACGAATACAACAAATTCAAACTGATTAAATCAACTTTAAATTTGGATAGATATAAGTAACAAATTTGATAATCAATTAGGTAGATTTTCACAGTGATCTCTGCCGACTAAAGTGTCATGTTATATTGCCCCTGTCGTTCCTAGCACGTGTTGTTTACTATTAGACCAGGCCCCAATCAGAAATGTAGTTATGTTTAAATCTCTAATGCCGGCCAATAATTTCAAAAATTCGTGATTGGGTGGGGTAATTCAAAATATTTCCATTAGGAAATTTCTGTACATTAATGCAAAGGTCATGTCTTCTAAATTTGGAATGAAAACATCCGATCACTCTCTCGGCAATGTTTTCTCAAATACAACATCTTACTTTCATCTAAAGTAATGTCTTTGTAACAAGGTGTACAGGAAATGATTATGTCATTCGCTTCCGCCGAGTGCATGCCGACAGGTCGATAATTTATCGCGGGACACTCCTAGGTAAACACGACACGCGGTCACTATACGAAAATTGACCAGGCCCATCTCGGTTTTATCTGTGTCTTAATCTTAGCAAAGCCGAGAAGCGCAAAGCAAACATGATCAATTATCACTGAAGGGAGTGAAATATTGATAAGAAAATAGCTAATATCTGCTTGATAGCAGAGAAAGAAATGGGCGGCCACGGAAATTGCAAGTAATTTAGTACACACACAAAATGTAACTAAATACTGCCAGAGAGGAAAAGAGATCGACCCAATGATTTTGTGACAAGAAGAAATTTTGCAGAAGAATGTTAAAAATACAGCATCCAAAAAGAGTAATGAGGATGCGCTGAAAAAGGCCAATGCGCAAAGGAAACTTATTTCACAAGTTAGAAAGAAGCAATGCACACTTTTGGGGCATGCTATGAAAAGAGGAAAGCTGGAATATATCTTAACAACAGGTAAGATTGAATATATCGAAACAACAGGTAAGATTGAAGGAAACAGAGATAGGGGAAGACAAAGAGAACAAATACTGGACAGTTTGACATCGTGGCTTGGAAAGAAGTCAACAGCAGAATTGATAAATTGTACTGGAGACAGGAAGTTGTGAAGAGACATGATCTTCTACGCCATCAGGCATGGTACTTGAAGAAGAAGCTTAACCAGCAATGTAATCTTGTTAAAAAGCTAATTTAATTAAACACTATTTTACTGACAAATTGTTATTTGGCTGCATTGGTTAACTAATTTACATTTGATTACAGTCTTTCTTTTCAGCATTTAAAAAAATTGAGAAAATGCGGTTGGGGGAAAGGGGGGGGGGGAAGGGGGAAGAGATTTGTGACGTCACATAAGAGGGGTCTGTGACAATGAGGAAGGGTGAATTAAAATGGCAAAACATGGGTGACGTCATATGTGCACAACCCCTTAGCTATAGAGATAATGGGACAAAGAAGGACGTAGAAAGAACTTAATTGAAGGGCACAAAGATGAACGGTTGTCCTTGTATTTGGTGATAGTCGACTGGGAGCTGAAAGCCGCAGTGTTTTCGACTCGAGCTAATCTACTCGATCTGGAGACGGACTTAATTCACCACAACGAGTCGACTCAAGACCTGAATCACAAGTTTTTATATTAGCGACTCGACTCGGGATTTGCCAATTTTGGCGAACCAACTCGCCGTACGGAGATAATAATTCTAAAACGCAGAACTAAACAAACAAACATCGTTACTGAGTAATTTTGTGAACAGATATCACAAATATTTTGTGATCAAATAAAAGCAGTCAGGAAATAAAATACTAAAAATAGAGATTATTATTTTTTATTATTATTTATGGTGATTGGTGTGATCTTGTGAATAAATGTGATTGTGACTTTTGGATAAAAAATGAGACTCGACTTGAAAGTTACTGTGAGGTACATCAAACTCGACTTAAGACTTCCACTAAGAGACTTGAGACTCGACTTGAAGCCTAATCGGAAAGACTTGAAGAGAACTCTGCTAAAAGGTAGTGTATGAATGGGATGAGTGCCTCCAAAGAAGGAGACATTAAAAATAATGTGCTACATTTGGTATGGCACCTTGGTTGAGAACACATGATATAGACGCCAGTGTAACCAATGAATATTGTGCATAAATATCAGTTGGTTATTTTCATTATAATCATTTTTCTTTTACGGTCCCCAAGGAGTAAGGGTTCAACACTGCAATTGGTCTCCTTGCAGGAAGTCTGGGCACAAACAGGACTACATGTATCTTATAATCATGATTTCTGTTGTTTTGTTATTGTTCGTCCATCACGGGTAATGAAGACCACTCTGTTCATCCTAGTCATGATTTCTATAGCATTGTTGTATCCTGAGCTTGCCAGCCTCGCGCATAAATTCAAATTAGATGCCTTTTACGTCATGCCAGTAAGAATAGCAGTTCTATTACTTGGTCGTTAACTAAGAGACCCCTAGAAACGACATAAGATAAATATTGATTGACATGTGTCAATCAATTGTGAACAAATGAAAAAATACACGCTACATTTTGGATGAACGCAAATGTTTGAGAATGAAAATATCATATGGAAAAGACAGAGATAGTGAGAATAAATGCAGGAAATGATAACAAAGTGGAATTCAGAATCATACATATATCTTTGCAGAAATATAGGCAAAGTTGGAGGTATGGACAATTATATCAAAATAAGAATACAAAAAAGCAAGATGCGCTTTATTGCATTGTGACATATACAGGAGATTAAGAAAAATCAAGTAAAACACATAAATAAGAATCTTCAATCAAACGTCAAGGCAGTCTTATTGTATGGCTCTGAAACATGGAGAACAACAAAAACAACAATTAAAAAGCTATAGACTTCCATAAATGGGTGAGACGGAGAATAGAAGGGTTAAAATGGTCACCAAAGTGGAACTGATGACACCAAATAATTACACTAGTCAACAAATTTTCAAAAGTTATTTGTACCAGAAATTAAATATACCATTTCTTATTGATTTTGACATGCTGATTTCAAATATCATAATGAAATTTACCAATTGGCTCTGGGTTTTTTTTAAATGATGAATTTACATTACAGTAATACAAATAATGTATGCTTGTTTAATTCTCTGGGGTGAACAGCTAGTCTTTCTACTTTAGCATTATAAAAATTGTGGTTACATACTCAATTAATTGATATTTCAACATAAAATGATAGAAAAATAAAAACATTATTTTAAGTTCACATATCATGTTTTAAAAAGGCACATTTGAACCCATTCCGTCATTATTCAGTCGCTGTTCGAGCTCTCTTTGCTTGCTTCTTGTAGTCAATCGATGAGGTGTCTCTTGTCACAGTCCAACAGTAATCAGCAAGCATTGAAGGGCTCCAATTGCCTTGATACCTTGTCTCCATAGCAGCAATGTCCTGGTGAAATCGTTCACCATGCTCATCACTGACCGCTCCACAGTTTGACGTAAAGAAATCCCGATGAGAATCCAGAAAATGAATTTTCAAAGACATGTTGCAGCCAAGACTCTTATACTTCAGAAGGAGATTTTCTACAATTTCATTGCAATTATCAGATCTGTTGTTTCCAAGAAAATTGTCCACCACTGACTTAAATGCTAGCCATGCTGCTTTTTCCTTGCCATGCAACACGCAAAGAAACTCGTCATCATGAAGAAGTTTTCGAATTTGCGGACCAACAAATACTCCCTCTCTTATTTTAGCTTCACTCAGTCTTGGACATTTTCTGATGAGGTATTTGAAAGCCTCATCTGTTTTCTCCATTGCCTTGACAAAGTTTTTCATGGGACCCAGCTTAATGTGCAAGGGTGGCAACAAAATCTTGCTGGTGTCGACAAGTGCTGGGTTTTCAACGTTCTTACTGCCAGGCTGCAATGACTGCCTGATTAGCCAATGTCTTCTGATGTAATGGTCACTTCGTACACGGCTATCCCATTCACAGAGAAAGCAACAGTACTTGGTGTATCCACCCTGTAGTCCCAGCAAAAGAGCGACCACTTTTAAGTCACCGCAAAGTGACCAGTGATGATGATCGTAGTTTATACACTTCAAAAGCTGCTTAATGTTTTCATAAGTTTGTTTCAGATGAACTGCGTGACCAACTGGAATTGACGGTAACACATTACCATTATTCAACAAAACAGCTTTAAGACTCGTCTTGGTTGAATCAATGAAAAGCCTCCACTCTTCCGGTATGTAATTGATTTTGAGGGCTGCCATTAAACCAGAAATGTTGTGGCACGCAGAAAGATCACCCTCTTTGAAAAAGAATGTAATAAGCGGCTTCTGGCGGTTCCTATACACAGAAATTGTAACATCTTCTGCCAGGAGATTCCACTGTTGCAATCTGGAACCCAAAAGTTCCGCCTTGTTCTTCTGTAAATTCAGATCTCTTACAAGATCATTCAGTTCACCTTGGGTTATTAAGTGTGGTTTAGTGGATGTAGTTTGCTCAAAATCTGGGTCGCTTGAGGTTGATGGTTCAGGACCACCAATGTCCTCTTCTTCATCAGTGGAAGCAGCTGAAAATGATACTGGCACTTTGGGAACTGGTAGGTCCTCGCTATGTGGTACTGGACGTATTGCAGAGGGGATGTTTGGATATTCCAGAGTCCATTTTTTTTCTTCTTTGATATGCCTTTCCCAAGTGGAGGGACCATGCAAAAGTAACAGTTGTTGAGATGATCAGTGGGCTCTCTCCAAATCATTGGGACTGCAAAAGGCATAGCTTGCCTTTTGCCAGTCAACCACAGTTTAAGATGTGCTGCACATGTATTGCAGCATATGTGTGGCGCCCAGCTCTTATCTTGATCTATTCTGCAGCCAAAATACAAACTGTATGCCTTCTTAATCACTTTAGTTATATTTCGTTTTTGTGATAGAAATGTCACCTCACCACATATATAACAGAAATTATTAGCACTGTTAGGCACACACTTTTGTCCTAGGCATTTCTACAAACTACGATAACATTTGACACTATCCTCCCTGCCATATAGGCATCACCAAAAAAATGATGCTTCGATGACGGATCATTCATTGTGTGTTATAAAAATACAAAACTTGAGTACAGGGATGACACGTGACAGTAGCACCTGGCACGTGTTTGATGACGTCCTATGCTCCTTGAGGAGCTAAAGGGAAGTGATTAATTGAGATGTTTGATAGCAACTGTCATGGGCAATCAAGGTCAATGTAAAAATAACCACATAGCAGATACTGACGTAGAGGAGAGAAGTGTTAGAAACTTCTATATACTAGTTCCCTTCATAGCTGCCTTCGCCTTCCTTGACTGAAGAGCAGAGGCAGGTACCAATTTACAGCTGGGTGAACTGGGGTGAAATAGCTTATTTAAACTGAAATTAAATGATCAAACAGTGACTTGATCCCCAACATAACTTGTTCCTGGAGTTGTCTGCTCCCACTCCAATCTTGGTTTTTCTCCCAAATTCATCCATGTTCCGATTTGTCTATCCAACAATTTCTTCTTCTTTTTTGATGCTTAGCCGCCGACTGTCAAAGCAGTCAGTGGCCATCACGCCTGGTGGCGTCTTGTAGGAAAGCAATACATTGCTTCCACTTTGGTCGGTCGGCGGCCATCCTTCGGGCAGTGCCCATCTCTGGTTCATTCTTCGCATCTCGGCTTCCACAGCTCTCCGCCAGGTTGTTTTTGATCGGCCTCTCTTTTGCTTTCCTTCAGGGGTCCATAGAATAGCTGTTCTTGTGATGGCATCGGGATCTTCTCTGAGGTATCCAAAAATTTATTTATCTGTTGATTAGTATTCTAGTGTTTGTCGCCAGAGGGTGAAAACAAGACACTGGCGTTGGATAGGAAACATTAAGAAAATCAGTTGACAGCATTACAATGTAGACGCTGTTCTGAAATTCCGAGGGTAACAGAAAAAAGTGGGAGGGAAAAAGATGGAAAAAAAAAGCAATGAGAGGATGTCACAGGACCGAATGGCTTGGTATATATTCGTTAAAGACCTGGGTTCCATTCTGTGATGTAATTTGTTGATGATTATGACGAATTATTATTTCTGCTTCTTTGTTGGCTGAGTTTATTAACTCTTTGACTCCGGAACAACGCTCAGAGCGTTGGTTAGATTTGACACCCGTGCCACAACAACTCTCTGAGCGTTGTTTTTAGTCTATCACGAATTAAAATTACGGCACCGGGTGGAAAATAATTGCGGAGTCAAGGAGTTAAATTTCCAGTAGATGCCTTGAAACAAGTGGGCTAAGGGAAATAAGTCGGTAATGGTGCTCGCTCAGTTGTAGGACTTGATACGTCTGACCACTTCTCTGTAAAGTGAGAGAAACGCCATTAAGTTCAGTTTGACAAAGATCAAAATTAATTTATAAGTAAAAAAAATAGTATTAAAAAATTCTAGTTTAACATTAATCCAGATTTCTAGACATCGTAATAGCTGGTAAATCATTTTCATCACTATTCACTTACTGGTGCTTTCAGTACCACAGTTAAACCACGTCATGGCACTTCAAGTAACAGAGGAGTTAACTATGACTGTCATCACTTCCACACAAGCATGTGTTTACCTATCACCGCCATATTGGTACTATAACCTCATCTTCATCTACTTCAAATACTTTGCCCGTTTGATTTGGGTGATCATGTCTCACCACAACTCGAGTCCCAAGTGCAGTTTATAGATTCCGTTGTTAACTTCTTTCAATGCAATGATTTCAAACTATCCAGTATATTCTCTCTTTGTCGCTCTCTATCTCATTATTTTTCAACCGTTTCTGTCGTCACAATATTTTACAGCTGTCCTCTTTTCATAACATGTTGTGACGATATTCTCAATACAATAGCTAAATTAGATAATTTTGTAGTGCATAAAGTCAAAAATTGGATAGAAAATAAAAATTGAGTCCAGCGTAGTATTCTCCTACGCCCGCCCGCATGTCGATTTTGATAAACCTAATAGCCGAATGAAAGATACTGTCTTTTCGAAAAATTCGTCCTTGAGATTAAATGTAACACTTTTGCAAGGTCAAGTCGAATTGCCAAGACGAGAGTGAAAGAATAAAAGAATAATTTCATATTTATTTATCTCCCACTCATTCTGTCCTCTTCTATTTCCAGTCCCCACTTTTATCCCGTTGGGTAGTTTATTGTCCGGTTTCGTTTTTTAGTTTTTCAGTATGTATTGTGTACACCCGGCGGCGGAAGTCGCTTTCTGTTCAGCCACGCGCTCTTCAACAGACAGCGAATTTCGGTTCTTGCCTTCAGGGAAGTACCCAGTTTTTATTTTATTATTTTATTAAGTTTTTTATGTGTCCTATCTAGACTTCACTTTCTTTCCTTTCCTGACGAAGGCCTTGTGGCCGTAACGTAGACTATTTTCTTTGTCTTTTGTCCTCGTAAGACGAATCACCTTTTTTCGATTTTTTTTCAAACCCACCCATTGTATTCCACGTCTTACCGCAGTTCCCCTCAACTTCCTCGATTATATATATATTTTTTTGACTGCACCGTGTCTCTGTTATCTCGTATCTCTATCTACCTATCCTGCTTATCTCCCTGATCCTATCCTATCTCCTTTTCTCAGTATTTTATATCCTACTTAGGCCTACTTATTATTTATTTTTTTCGTATTTCCCTATTCTTCCTTCATACCTTATATTACCGCAATCTACCCTATTTATTTATTGTTTCATTAATCTCTATTTTCATTTAGCGTTATTTATTTCATATTTTATTTTCTGGACGTTTTTCTTTTTCCCCACTATGCCCTCTCTGAAATATTTTATCAACTCTCTCCGTGTGTCGGTCACCACCAGCTTTAGCTCCCTACCTCCTGATATATCCCGTGTCGCTATTGACTTTGCGATGTTCATCGGTTTCACCGTCGCATGAGGCTGAAGCTCCATTTTAGAGAGGAAGACAGCACTCCGCAGTCTCAGGCTGAATCCGACATCTTTGCACGCTTTTCTGACTCTACTAAACCTCCCTTTACACCTAAACCTGGAGCCTCTCATGCCCTGGACCTGTATATCAAGAACACCATCCATGACATTCAGCAGCTCCGCCCTCGTAGATTGCATTATTCCAATCTCACTTCGGCAGAGTCTAGTGCTCTCTCCCTTCTTCGCCGTAGAGACGACATTGTCATCAAACCGGCTGACAAGGGAGGAGCCATTGTCGTCTGGCAGAAAGACTTGTACCTAAGTGAAGGTAAAAACCAGTTGACCAATGGCTCTTTTTACAGGTCTAGGACCAGCGATGCGACTGTCTCTAACAATCGCATTGTACACAACACCATTAAACAGCTTATCAATAGTAATGATCTTCCTCCCGGGGCATCTCGTCTTAGGATTCATGACAGCTCTTTGGGCAAGCCTGTATTCTACATGCTCCCCAAAATTCACAAGATCGAAAACCCTGGAAGACCTATTGTCTCAGCCTGTTCTTGTCCTACTGAACACATTTCTGACTTCCTCGACAGCATTTTCCAGCCTATCGTTGAGAGTCTTCCCTCCTTCATCAAAGACACCAATCACGCTCTTACTACTTTCTCCTCTATCCGACTCCCAGCAGACCGCTCCTACCGTCTTTTCTTGCTAGACGTCTGCTCTCTGTATACCTCTATTCCCCACTCTGATGGTCTCCGAGCTCTTCGGTTTTTTCTGGATCAGCGCACTTGCCCTTCTATATCCACTGACACCCTTCTCCGTCTTGCTGAACTGGTCCTTAACCTGAATTCCTTTGAATTCAATGGTCAATTTTTTGACCAAATTAGTGGTGTTGCCATGGGAACGAAGATGGGTCCCTTTGGTGGCATATAGACGTGACAAGAACTTGAAGGATCTTCTTGTTCACAGCCGTCTCCCAAAGGAGAATGCCACTCACTTTGGCACACTACCCTGTGGTCGGACAAGATGCAACACGTGCAAGTATGTCACCTCAACCCAGAAGGTGTCCTTTCCTAAGGCTACGTACACCATCACTAGTAGCTTCACGTGTGAATCGCGCAATGTCATTTATACGATCATATGTAAACGTTGCTGCAAAACCTATATTGGCCAAACAGGCAAACGACTTGGGGACAGATTCAGCCAGCACTTAAATGACATCGCTCAGCAAAAGTCCACACCAGTTGCCATACACTTCAATGGTCCTGACCACCATGGTCCCATCGACATCCAGGTCACAGCGATCCGATCCTGCTCCTCTGACACTGCCAGCCGAGAACAGCTTGAGAACCGTCTTATACACCGCATGGGGTGTCTAAAACCAGCCGGTCTCAACACTTTTCACACCTTTGTCTGAGGTCACCCTTTCCTCTCTTGCTCTATTTGACTCTTTCCACTCTTATCCTATTCTTCTATTTGTATGCCATATACATTTTTTAATTTCATATTTATTTATCTCCCACTCATTCTGTCCTCTTCTATTTCCAGTCCCCACTTTTATCCCGTTGGGTAGTTTATTGTCCGGTTTCGTTTTTTAGTTTTTCAGTATGTATTGTGTACACCCGGCGGCGGAAGTCGCTTTCTGTTCAGCCACGCGCTCTTCAACAGACAGCGAATTTCGGTTCTTGCCTTCAGGGAAGTACCCAGTTTTTATTTTATTATTTTATTAAGTTTTTTATGTGTCCTATCTAGACTTCACTTTCTTTCCTTTCCTGACGAAGGCCTTGTGGCCGTAACGTAGACTATTTTCTTTGTCTTTTGTCCTCGTAAGACGAATCACCTTTTTTCGATTTTTTTTCAAACCCACCCATTGTATTCCACGTCTTACCGCAGTTCCCCTCAACTTCCTCAAGAATAAAAGAATAAAAGAGGGGAGGGATGGAAAGACAGAACCTAGAGAACGCCGTCTCGCGTGGATTTCACAAAAGCCAACTCGAGCAAACATAGCCTTGGGCACGTTTCAAATTACGAAACAAAACTAAAAAATGTTCGTCAATTGGTCATGTAAACACCTTAGCTCTTATAAGGAATGACGTAATTCTAACGTACTACGGAAGATTCTCGTATTTAGGTTGAAAATAGTTAGAAAAAAGAATGGAACAGGTGATAGTTTATAGATTTGAAGACTAACATAGAAAAAATATGGAATTATGAACCATAATACATAGGGCCATAAAAATCATATATTCGGATGCCTTATGATGTCCTCAGCAATAATATGGTGTCAGTTACCCACTAGTACAAAAAATAACCAAAATAATGGCAATAATATTATGTATGATAAGACGGACTGACGAGAAAAAAGATCACGCCTGCTTAATTTTTTTCATAACATATTTTGAAAAAAGCTTTGGGTAAATAGGACTAAAAGGTACCAAGATTTTGATTGGCTGTAGTTTAAAGGAAGGCGAGAGGGGATTGGTTAACCTAACACTAAAAATATACTTGTAGTAGTAAACGTAGTATTTTGGGAATTGTTTTTTTAAAGTTCGATTTAAAATTCGTAGTCGTCTGCTTCTATTGGCCAGCATAGTTGATATTGAGGAAAAATTTTTAGGCTAGGACGCCATTTCTTAAAAAAATCTTGACACGAGACGATGAGAACAGAAGTCTAAATACAAATATTATAAACTTCTGGACAGGGCAGTGATAACTTGGGCCAGATCTGCCAGTCATCGTTGTTTGTGTGTAATATTCATTGAAATTGTGGGGTTTTGTGGCCCTGACAGTCACATAAAACCAGGCTCGTGGGAATTGATTGAATCCTGACTTTGTTGCATAATTCGGGCACGTACTGGAGGCCATTGTCTTTTATGAAGTGAACCAGATGGTCCATCGAGCCTAGGACAAGACTTACCAGGGTTCTCATTCGAAGTTAAGTACCCGTTCTGGCACCGAGAGTCTCAACCTCTATGAACCTCAGTTATTAACAATAAAAACTGAAATTATCAATTAAAAGAATTCCACCTGTGATACATGAAAAGAACATGAACGATAGGGAGTGATGATAATCAACAACCTACCATTTTACATATACCAGTATTATCCTATTTAGAAAACTACACCTACACACTTTTATTCTATTAATACTTGTATTATGGACAGAAGATCCATTGTATAAATTGAATATTGTAAATAATTTCATTGATTTCAATTTTGATTGTCAATCATGATTCAAACAAAATAGAGTCAGGATAATGAATTGAAAAAAATTATTAACGTTACACAAAATTCCACCACTGACTTAATTAAGATAGTCTTTTAAAGTGTAGTGTGTATGTGATTGTTGTAGTACTGTGGTGTTGTGTTGGATAATAAAATACTTGTGTATATGTTTAGTTGGTTAATGCAACATTACACTACTTATACATAACCCTAGACACCAAACGTAGTCATCATCATCATACATTTTAGTCAAAGAATAAGTCTGAGTGAGATCATAAAGGTGGTAGCAGAAAGGTACCCTGAAACTTATCATAATATCTATTACATTCAGGGACCTTCACAGCTGACCTCACTCAGTACACTAAGAGTATATAACAACAACATTTCATAACATCAAATCCACCACACATGTCCAAAGAAAGTAAACTGCTTCATTATAATCTAAATTATAGGATTCCTTTCTATACTGGTTTCTTTCAGGACATCCTCAGTACTCTGTTATTAGATGTACATGGTATTCTTAACTTTCGTCTGTTAAACAGTATCTCTGTAGCCGCCAGGGATTTTCCTGATTGTCAACTAATTGTGCATGAAATCCTTCCATATGTCAGGATTGGCTCTATAGAACACCGAGAACTGTCTTTCGTCTTTCCATTATTACTACAACTTCACATCAGCAAAGTCCATAAATTCAACAAGACCATTTTAACTCCAGGGTTTAAACGATTTTCTGGGATGCAGGAAGGTAACTATAACAGCAAGCAGTATCAATATATACATACTTAAAAGTTCATAAGTGACAATATCTCATATTTCATCATCTTTGGTCCTTGGCCGCTGACTAACGAAGCAATCTTTAACCATCCCGCCAGGTGGCGTCTTGTAGGGTAACAACAAACTGTCTCCACCTAGCTCGGTCGGCTGCCATCCTTCGCGTGGTTCAATCTGTGCGTCTCTGGTTCCACAGCTCTCCTCCAGGTAGATTTTGGCAGGCCTTGCTTTCTCTTTTCTTCTGGAGTTCATAGCATGGCAGTTCTGATGATGATGTCAGGGTCTTTTCTCAGGATTTGGCCAACCCAATAATTAATCCTCAATCAGTATCCTTTGCAACTACATGTATGTATAATCTCCCATGATAACAACCTCCATCATGAGAAAGAAGATAGAGGTAGCTACTGCTGCCTTAAGGTGGTTGTCTGAAACTTCATTAACAAGGGTAGTTATTGTATCAGACTCACAATATATTCTTCGGAAGGTCCAAAGGCGATGGCTCCGGCATGATGGGAAACCTTCAAAGAAGCCTCGAATCTTCAGGAACTGGTGTAGATCTACTGTCCTGGTCATGCAGGGATACGCGGAAATGAACGAGCTGACAGACTAGCTTCAAGAGCACCCATAGAAGGTGCATTGGATATGGATAAAGGAGATATACTGAGGGCAATTAATTATCGCCTATTAGAGAATGACACTGTAATCGATGAATCATCAAGGCTAAGATTGCATTGGAATTCGGCATCAAGCGTAAGACTGACAGGGATGGACGTATGACAGTAAGCATCTGGCGTGTATACAACCAGCGCGCAACAGGAATAATTAGCATTTGTACCCTTTGACATTTGTTGAGGCAGACTTGAGCACTTATGGGTTTGCCCGGTGTGCAATGACGTCGATTCTGATCAACAGTAGCAATAGCAATATCACCATATTAAAAAAAAAAAAAATTTGAAGGAACCGTTCCATAAAGACTATATGAAAATTCAAAGCGACAAAAAACTCCTTACTACAGACATGGGACAACCATCACGTGCTTTAAGAGTTTTGTTATTGTTCAATAGAATTGACATCTTTGCACTCTGGGCAAACCCATAGGTGCTCATTCTACCTCAGTACAAGTCGAAGAGTTTGTTTTTGTTTAACTAGGTTTGCTAAGCTTCTCGCTCTTTTGCAGCCAATACCAAGTTGAAGACTCCTTGGTATTATCTCCCTGTAGATCTAGGCTTTTCCTGGGGCTTTTCTACTATTCTGGAACATGTTGAGTTGATGTCACGAGCTCTAGTTTCTCCAGTTTGGCTTGCATTTAAAAGATCATCACATCTGGTCCCAAGCTAGGAGAAAGAAGCGTGGGGTATACTGTGCATTCCCTATCATCAAAGGGGGCTCTCCAAATATACAGAGCTAAAATACTGTGCTCTGGTTCTGGGCTCTCTCAATGAATCGTCACGTACTACATAGAGCCACTTCTCAGCTCCCCATGTCTATCATGGGTCCACAGTGAGATCATGCAGCCAACCAGGTAAAAGGCAGAGTTACTTCTAAGGCTCAAGTGACTTCTCCAAGCTTAGTGTGCAATGCTGGGTTCTCAACAAGTTTCACCACAGGGGGAATCCCTGGAAGTGTGTGTATGATGTCAAGAGTCAATGAGGGGTTAATTAGCCTCACGGACAGAGATTAAATTTCACATCTGTATACTATAGCATTGTGTTTAGCTGGTGGTCATGTTAGGGATGACTCCAGATATGTCTCCGCGCATCCTTTAAGAGTCAATATCCTCCTGTGCCTAGACCACGATATAAAAAACAATTATTTGTTGCGAACAAGACTTACAATACTTCACAATATTTTTTCAGCTACTTTACAAAGATTGTATTTATATCAGAGTTATTATCTTCATAACCTATATAATTACTGCCTGTTTTCAAACATCATGTATGGAAAAAAAATTACATTTACTTTGATGCATGGGGAAATGTAGAAACGGGTTAGTGAAGAAAGAGTTAATACAACAGACTAAAATGACTATTTCTTACTTTTCAGCTACTTTACCCTCCTGAACTGGCTCCGACTGGCATTCCGTTGTCAGTTGCCATTGTGGTTTGGAAGCTAGGTCTTTGCTATTCAGAATCGGGGACTCAGTACTGAATATACCAGATGACATTTCTTCATGGGAATCGTCCTCTTGTAGACATGAATTATTGTTTGACAAGTTTGTAGTAAATGCCTGGTTGTTGTAAGCTTGAATCTCTGTTCTGCCTCTATCTGGTTCCTGAATGGTAGGAAGTTTGGGACAGTTAGCTTGAGGTAGTCTGGGTGAAGTGTCTGGTTTCAGTGCCATGTCCTGGACACTGGCTAAACCAATGTGTCCAGTAAGTCCAGTACAGTCCGGTTTTTTATACATGACTACCTCGTGATGGCCTGCCTCTGCAATATTTATTGTTTTTAAGTTACCGCTTTTTTCTAGGATCTGAGTAAAAGGTGCTTGGTTGACTTTGGAATTTCGAACTACAGGGCTCATTATGCTGGAGTCCGAAAGGCACATTGAGTCAGTCTGAATGCTGGAAAAGACAACATCATCGGTGGTAGTTGTGTTTTTGTGTGTTTCCAAATGTGGTACGTCTACACTGTCATTGAGCATATAATTAGAATCTCCGCTGCCACCAAGAAATGGCTCATTGTAATGTTGCTCCTGTAAGTGGACCGATTTTGCACCCTCTGTGCGCATGCGAGGTATTTTTGGCGATGGGGTGTTGGGAGTTTGAGCACGTTCTGAAGACCTCAGCTGGGACGATGGTTGACCCTGTGAGCTAGTGGTCTTGTTGCTGGATGACTTAGAACTGTTTCTTGGTTTGTGCATATGCTGAGAGAGGCGGCAGTCACGCGAATGAATGCGGCTACCAGATATGAATGAAGAAGTTAACGATGACTCCTTCCAACTTTTCTTCTGCAGAGGATCTGACCTCGGGGCTGAAGATAGACTGTCTGGACCGTCGTAATTGGAATATTTAGAGTAAAAAGAATGTTTAGAACAAACTGGGCTATCTTTTTTGATAACAGGGGTACCCAAAGAATGATCACCTTTCCCAGAAAATGGTCTGGGACTAAGTTTCTGGTTTTCACTGACCTTAGAGTACTCATGGTCAGTTGCAATATTCTCACGTCTGTCCTTGCGATGCTGACCATTACCAGTCATGATTTCTTGGTGATTATCACTTATTTTGAAATTATCTGGACATTCAGAATATTCTTCTTTGTCTGCAATGTCATGACTTTTAATACCATTTGCCTCCGAAGCAATGTATTTTTCTTTCAGACACTGTACACACTCCACGGCGGGTGAGTGGCAATAGGCACAACCAACAACATTGTCCAAGCTGTAACTGTGGGAAACACGGCCACCAAAAGACTCGGCTTTAGCCACATCTGGCAGGGGGATGCCTAAATCTCTGCGTCCAGTATTGATCATCATGACATCTGGAAGTGACATTGCAGCCGGGATCGCTTGCTGAAGGGACTTGCGCAAACTGCAGATAGAAATTTTCAATTAGTTCTGCATCATCTTTGTAGAAAGATATAGTTTGAGCTGATTAAAGTTGATGGGGATAAGATCGAGGCATACTCTAATGAAGCAACATGAAGTGATCATCAGAATGGTTTAAATAAACTGGTCCCGTGCAGGTCTAGGGCATATCTAAGGAGATAAAAAAAAATATGCCTACTGATTCCTTCAGGCGTGTCGTAAAAGACGACTAATATGAGTTTGTAGATTGGGCTGGCAATTTCATCATGTAAAACAATTTGCTACAGAAACCTCAGCTGAAGTACCACATGCATGCTTTGGTGTCTGTTTCATGCAAGAGGATCAGTGCAGCAGAAGAGCTTTGCTTTATACGAAACTAAAAGATAAATGGTGATAACTGTAAACAAATGGGACCCCGTGTCGTTCCCTGCGGTTTCCTTGGAAACAAAGAAAGAATGGAACAACTAATTCCTTCAGATATGTCGTAAGAAGCGAATAATATGATATCATGCTTGAGGCTAGCAACCTTTATATGTCAAACTAAACGCGACATTAACAACTGCTGCAATAGAATATGTATACTTTGGTGCAGGCGTCCTACAGAGCGATCGTCATTACTGGTGGCTCATTACTGCATAAGAGGGCGAAAAGGAGAAACAATGGTGATAATGATAAACAAGTGGAGATGGCACTGCAGCTGGTGATTCAACAATATCATAATTACTAGAAGAAGCGGCTGAATTACAGTTTACTGAACAGTTGGTTATATTTCCGGAAACATGGTTTGGTTTAGAGTCAATATTAGCTTTAACAGTTATGTTTCTGTCTAACCCTAACCCTAAATATTTTCGCTAAACCTCTACCTTATTCTGTTAAAATAAACCTTTAACAGCCCCCTCCAAGTGTTCACGCTTCAATGCCCCACAATGTGGATCCGCCACTGGCGGACCATCCTTTTCCGACTGAGAACTGGCCCCTGTGGATTGCTTACTCCCGTTTTATTGTATCAGGGTATCTCACACTGATGAATATCCATGTGGAACTTGTATACAGACCCTTGCAAACATTCTCCATGGCTAGCCAGTCCGCGATGATCTATGACGTTATAATGGATGGAAAAAAGGAAGGGGGGGGGGGGGGGGGGGGGAAGCTGGGGCATGAAGGAGACTGTGAACTTTGTTCTGACAGCAGGCATGCATATTTAGAATAATTAATAACGTAATACATCAAAAGGAGAGTATCGATAGCTATTTGGGCGAGATCTGGCTGATGATCTCCTATAGTGTGATTTTATTTTTTAATTAAAAAAAAAAAGAAGCTATGAAGATGTTAGACGAATCCACAGACCTATGAGATAGGAAGTCGTTCTTGACCTCTGCCCCCACGAAGTTACTTCTGTGACACAGCTGATTCCGCACGTGAACGTACTGATGTCTTCGTCCGGCGGTAGGTGGGCTGGAGAACAGAAACAATAATGTTGAAATCTGCGTCAGTGAAGTTGTGAAAAAGTTCAGTTTTTGTTAAAACAGTTTGGAGAAGTCTGCATACCTGAGGTCATGACTTTTGTTTAATCACGGCACAGCAGACTTCTGAAGAATTGTTATATATAGGGATGTGATATTTAACGATTAATTAAGCAATTAATTTTTTTTAATCGATTAATTGGTAAACAGGGATCCAGACCTCCAAGATGTCCCAGAGTCCGCTGGGAGGACAACATTAGACAATCTTTGAAGGACTGAGGACTAGAAAACCACAGCCGATGGGATAGTACGGCGCTCCCTCCTCCAAACCTCTACACCTCACGGTATAACAGGGATGACTAAGTAAGTAAGTAAGATTAACTGATAAAACAAATTTTAATTGATTATTCCATTTTTAGCAGTGTTTATGTTTTTTGCTTAAATGTAATAACTTTGGCTATATTAGAGGATTGTAATGTGAAATTTAGCAATTATGGTAAGTAATAATACATTATTGATTGCAATTTTACGTTTTTCTTTCATTATACTTTCAGGTCGATGTTGCCTTATAACAAGCAAAATAAATAAAGTCCTAATGATTTAAAAAAAAATTATTGACGATCTTTTATAATCTATTAAATAGTTCGAAATTGATCTATTAATTTTCCATTAAAGAAATTTCATTAATCGAGTAGCTTTTTCCAAGGTCCCCTAGAACAAACTCTGGGACTGTTTGGCAAAGAAGAACATCCCATCACCTCTGATTCATGCTATTCAGAGCTTCTACAAGTCTTGCAGAAATTATGTGAGGACGGTAAACCATGAGTCAGAAGAATTCAGGACCACCACTGGTGTAAGACAAGGTGATATCCTGTCACCTTATCTTTTCATACTCCTCATGGACGATGTCATCAAGGCATGTAAGGAGAGGACAGGAAAGTATTCAGTGGGATACTGGAAGATGAGACAGGTCTGTATTTCAGAGCTGGCATTTGCTGATGATGTTGCCCTGATTGCTAAATCAGAGGCACATCTTCAATCCAACCTGCAAGTCTGGAAGGAAGAGCTGGAGAAGAGAGGGATGATCATAAGCAGCTCGAAAACAAAAACCATGGTTATATCGCGAGAGGAAAGAAGACATCAGATTAAGCTGGGAGAACAGGTCCTGGAGCAGGTCGACCACTTTAAATACCTTGGAGCTGTCATAGACCGGAAGGGAGGCATCAAAGAAGAGTTGGCTGCCCGAAGAGCAGCAGCTGGGAGACTTTTTTCAAGCCATAAATCGAGGATTCCTCAGCAAAAGAGAAGTTGGTAAGAAGACGAAGATGGCTGTATACCGCTCCACCTATGTCCCAGTCTTGACGTATGGATGCGAGTCATGGGCAATGACTACAACCCACAAAAGCCAGATCCGAACCTCAGAAATGAGGTATCTGAGGAAGGTGGTTGAAGTAACAAGAAGAGACATGGTCCGCAACCAGACGATTCGTCAAGGCCTAAAACCCACACCCCTGCAGACCCAAGTAGAGCAGTCCCAACTGAGATGATTTGGCCATGTCTGCAGAATGGGAGAAGATCGACTACCACGACAAGCATGGGAAACTAAGAGCCAGGGATCCAGACCTCCAGGACGACCCAAAGTCCGCTGGGAGGACAACATTAGACAATCTTTGAAGGACCGAGGACTAGAATGGAACCAAACCAGGAGGAAGACAGCCGATAGAATAGTATGGCGCCCTCTCTCACAACCTCTACACCTCACAGTAGAAGATGAACGACTAAGTAAGTAAGAGTAAGTTTTTTAAACAATCCCAGCCCTAGTTATATATAGTCTGGTTTGTTAAAAGACACTAAAAGGGTAAAAAACGGGGGAGGAGGTATTTTTTATAAGATTCATAAACGAGAAGATCATCCGTAAGGCCTTCCCAACTGGAAACATCTCCTCCAATTTTAGGGCAGAATCTAAGGCACTACTCCAAAGGGCCAGATAGCCTGAATATTTTAAGGAAATCCTAAACCGAAACGAACCAGTACAGCAATCCATCATAGAACCAGCAGAAGAGCCACTACAGTGCAACATGAACCCACCCACTAAACAAGAGAACTCTCGGGCAATAAAACAGCTGAAAAATTGGAAGGCTGCCGGACCATATGGAATACCACCAGAAGCCCTGAAGGCAGATATACCATACACTACAGAGTTGCTACACCAGCTCTTCAAGAAAATCTGGGAACAAGAGGCCATCCCAAAGAGCTGGAAGGAAGGCCACATTATCAAGCTGCCAAAGAAAGGAAATCTGACTGTATGTAGCAACTGGAGGTGTATAACACTACTAGCAGTGGCTGGAAAAAGTTTGACCAGAGTTTTGTTCGACCGAATTAAAAAGGCGGCAGATGACAAACTCAGAGAAGAACAGGCAGGATTTCGTGCAGGAAAATCATGCACAGACCAGATAGCAACACTCAGAATCATCATAGAACAATCAAATGAGTGGCAGACCCCCTTGTATGTAAATTTTGTGGACTTCGAAAAAACTTTCGACAGTATAGACCGTACTGCGATGTGGACAATCATGAGACATTATGGAATCCCAGAGAAATTCATTAAAATCATCCAAGATTTCTATCAGGAGGCCTCATGTAAAGTAGTACACAAAGGAAAGCTATCTGAGCCCTTCACAGTACAAAGTGGAGTCAGACAGGGATGTCTGCTATCACCAACAATTTTTCTCATGGTCATAGACTGGGTTATGAGACAGACAACAGAGGGAGAGAAAACTGGAATACAGTGGACATGTAACACACAGCTGGAGGACCTAGACTTTGCAGATGATTTGTGCCTTCTGTCACACAGAAAGCAAGATATGCAGGAGAAAACAAATAGATTAGTAACAGAAGCAGCAAAGACGGGACTGCACATAAATGTAAATAAAACAAAAGAAATGATAATAAATAATAGGCAGACGGACTCGATGAAGAGCAATGATCATGTCATTGAAGAAGTAGAAAACTTTACATATCTAGGGAGCAACATTGACAAAGGAGGGGGAACTGCTGGTGACGTCTGCTCAAAGATAAATAAAGCCAGATGTGCTTTTAATGCCCGTCGACCAATATGGAACTCCTCAGCTATATCCTGAGGGAACAAAATTAGAATCTTTAACTCAAATGTGAAGTCAGTCTTGCTGTATGGCTCAGAGACACGGCATGACTCAAAGAGTATCACCGCCAAGCTACAGACATTTGTAAATAGATGTCTCCGATGGATCCTTCGTATAAGATGGCCAGATGTAATAACAAATATTGAGCTAAGGAAAAAATGCGGACAACAGCCAATACAGATAGACATTAAGGTAAGAAAGTGGGGATGGATAGGACATACACTCAGAAGGGAAAAATCAAGCATAGCCAGAGCTGCCCTGGACTGGAACCCACAGGGGAAAAGAAGAGTGGGGAGGCCAAAGAGAACATGGAGAAGAACTGTTGAAGAGGAGGCTAGGGAAATTGGAATGACTTGGGCACAGCTGAAAAAGACAGCCCAGAATAGAAATCGACGGAGAGCAACTGTTTCTGCCCTATGTTCCACAGGGAACGAAAAGGAATGATGATGATGACAATAAGCTGTGAAAATCCTGACTAGACCAGAACAACAGCCACCACCAGCTAAGATAGTAATCTTAACTGACGGTTGATCATTACTGGAATCAATACAGAACACCGGAAATTAAAGAATGAATCATGAGATCAGATCTGAGCTAAACAGTATCCAAAGATCATCAACCAGTGCCCTTCAGTGGTTACCCTCCCATTGTGGAATCACTGGAAATGAGAGAGCAGATGCTCTATCTAGAAGTGGCAGTAAAATGGAGCCACTTAGCCACCCAATTGCCATATCGAGAAGCTAAAACCATCATCCACAACAAGTACGAAAACCAGTGGAAGGAGGAAGGTGATACAAACAGCAGAGATGACCCAATCCACCAACTTAACAGACACCAACAGACCAGCATATTCCGCCTGAGAACTGGACACTGCAGACTACTGGGCAATCTCTATCGCCTCATGATATCTCATACAAATGAGTGTCCATGCATTACTGGAATCCAGACCACCAAACACATTCGCCAGAACTGTCCAACCTATGATGACCAACGACGTCTGACCTGGCCAGGGGGTGCTGAGCTCAAGCAGAAGCTATGGGACTGCCGCTCTGACCTGGAAAAGACTGCGGACTTCGTCCTGGCGATGGGCCTGCAGATCTAGCATAACTACAAACTGAACGCAGAAGAACAAAAAAAAGACACAGTTAACTACCCGGAAGTTAAAACGTATGACTGACCTTGACCTAAGATGTCTAGCTGAAGCTTAGACGTCTGGTAGTAGACATTTTGAGCAGACGATATTTAAGAAGGTCAGATTGGCAGAGCGGATAGAGCATTTGTCTCTCCTGACAACGTTACCGGGTTCTAGTCACGCTCCAGAACACCCATCTATAAATGGGTACCTCATTCAGCTCTTGAGTTTGGCAAGGCAAAGGCAGCGATGGAGGAACTGGCCACCCCACGTCATTATAATATTACATAAATACGTATCTACACAAGGAACATTTTCAGACAGATGCAGGAACTGCCAGGACTGAACATCGGTGGAAGATCAATAAACAACCTTAGATATCATGATTGAACAGTTTTGTTAACTGAATGTCAACAGGAGTTTCAAGAGCTTGTGAAGCAAGTAAACAGCATAGTCAGGAATATAGACTGGACATTAACACCGAGGACACGAAAACCATGGTAATTAGAAAAACAGACGTTAAGCTTATATTAAAGATAAGCATAAATGGGAAAATCCTGGAAAAAGTCAAGAGTTTCTCATATTTTGGTCATATAATAACAAAAGATGGCCGATGCATAGCAGAAAAAAGAAGAGAATAGGAATGGCCAAAGCTACATTAAATAATATGAGACAGATACTAACATCTAAATAACTAACAAATCAAACTGATAATCATCGAAAGCTATATATATATATATATATATATATATATATATATATATATATATATATATATATATATATATATATATATATATATATATATATATATATATATATATATATATATATATATATATATAATCTATATACAATATATATATATTATATATATACTATATATATATATATATATATATATATATATATATATATATATATATATATATATATTCTTCTTAGCTTTATAGTGTAGGAACATGGACAATTGTGGTAAGTTGGGATTATATAAATAGTTATAGGCGACTTAGTGTACTGACTGAGATCAGCTGTGAAGGTATCTGTATCTAATAAGTGTAGTGTGTTACAGATGACCTTACTTTGCTACCACATTTAGACCTCAATCAGACTTATTCTGGAATATTGTGATGACTACGTTGAATGTCTAGGGTTATGATAGTGATGAAGTGTAAGTTCACAACAACCAACAGACAGATAAACACTTTTATTGAGATCCACAACACTTTACAACACTATGACAAGCACATACATATAACACTCTAGAAGACTAGCTTAAGTAAGTCAAGTGGTAACTTTTAAATTATGTATTAGTTTCTTTCAGTAATAGATATCCTGATCCAACTACAAAGTGAATCAGGAATCACAATCAAATGTAAACACAATGTGTATGTACAAAATTTATACAAAGGATCTTTGTCCTGACATATACTATTATTACAATATGTGTGTAGGGTTGTGATGTAGTACTATGAGGTAATACTGGCTTTTGAAGCTAGGTTGTTGTTTGTCATCACGACTTCATGTGTTTGTTACTGGTGGAAATAATATTGAAGGGTTCACAGTTTTTTTTATTTGTATAACAATAACTGTCCCTTTTGATTTAGTATTACAGTCAATTTTAGGGTGGGTTATACAAGGCTGAGCTGCTCTGGCTGACGAATTCTTAACTTATGTGTCGGCGGCAGGAAAACTGTCTCCTCTGCTCGCTTGCTTCTTAGTTATCTTGAAATACACCACGGGTCGATATCTTGGACAAGGAGTCTGCTGCCAGCCCTATGGATCCAGCAAAACTCAGACCAGGTGCTGCTCTAATACTTCAGTACCACGGTCCCTGAAATAAGAAGGTTGTACCTCCTTCTTCAGAACTAATATATAATATATTTCCACACTGAAGTACAGGACATTACAAACACAGAGTTCAGCGCTGTAGGCGCTTGCTAGCTTCTCATGTGACAATGTACACCAGTATTCCTCTCCCTAATGGTTACAACGCCTCTGCAATTCCAGCATTAATTCCTTCTATACAACAGGATAGGTGTCATGTTACTATTTGGCAATCCCATATATGCCTATGCAGTTATACTCCTCTCTGACAAGCTTTTACATGGTGGAGTGTGGTGAAGTGGGATGTTATAAATATTTATAGGGGACTTAGTGTACTGACTGAGATCAGCTGTGAAGGTATCTATATCTAATAAGTGTAGTGTATTATAGATAACCTTACTTGCTGCCACATATATATATATCTCAGTCAGAATTATTCTGGAATAGTGTGATGACTACGTTGTATGTCTAGGGTATGTGTATGATGAAGTGTAAGTCATAACAACAACAGACGGATAAACAATTTAATTTATTCCACCACACTTGACAACACTGTGACACTCACATACATAAAACACTCTACAAGGATATCTTAAAGGAGTCACTGATAACTTTTCAAATAACAATATGTATTCATTGCTGGCATGAATGAATATGTGTCCTGATTCAACTACAAAGGGAACCAGGAATCACAATCAATTTAAATTACAAGTTATATGTACAGAATTTATCAATACGAATATAGTAGTGACATATATTATTAAAAGTATCCTATGTGTGTCAGTTGTGTAGTAGTAATATGAGGTAATACTGGTTTTGTTTTGTTCAAGCTCTGTTGGTATTTGTCATCATGACTTCAATAGTTTGTCTTTAGGGGAACTATTATTGGAGATGTTCTCAGTTCCTGATATTAACACAATTTAATTCCCCTCTTAATGTTATTTTTACAAGGTCATTTTAAGCTGGGGGTACATAATTTTGAGCTCAGCTGGCCACATCAGCTTATCTGGCGTGATGGCGGCAGGAACAGACTCCTCTGCCCGACTCTCCCCTCGGCTCTGGAGACACCTCACTGATAGCTAAATGGACCAAGGAGTATGCTGTCCGACTCTGGATTCAGCAAAGCTCTGACCAGGTGCTGCTCAATACCATCAAGACCACGGTCCCTGAAAACAAGAAGGATGTACCTTCTACTTCATAACTAATTTATACTCTCTTTTTACACTGAGCACAATACATCACAAACATTGAGTTCAGAGCGTTAGGCCAACTGTCAGCTTCATCTGAAATACTTTATACCAGCATTAACCTCCTTAATGGTTACTACGCCTCTGCACTTCCAGCATTATTTCTGTCTAATCAATAATCTAGGTGTCAGTGTACTGTTTGGCCATTCCATGCAGTTTTACTTTCCTCCGACACCTTCTGTTCAGGCTGGAGCATTATAGGCTTTATATCATGTTTGCTACTGAACTACACATATATACAGGCATAAATTAACAATTCACATTCAATTTTCATTAAAAGATACTGAATGTTTCAAGCTTACCACAATTCATGGAAACAAACACAGATACGTTGATTAGCAATGAATTCTGGCACAAAATACTGGCACAAATTCCCATCTGCTTATGTTCCAGGCTTTTATTTAACACAAATATGAGCTGGCTTCAACGCACTGTTGCTTTATCAAGCTTATTTGCACTAGTGGTCTCGAACTAACGCTCCTAAGTGAGTATATCAGCGAGTCTAGCCAATGGAGCCACGTTTCGACAAGTATTTGAAAAAATTTTAACTTCCTACGTCTCCCCTAACAACCAAAGATAGTATTTATAGTCCGACTAATCGTGTGTAGCCTTACATATCATTCCAGCCAATCAGTTCAAATGTAACTTGTGGCCCATTTCCCGTACAATGGTGGATTTAAAAAAATCTACCACTGAGCGATTCTGATTTTGGGTGTTGTCTGACAGCACCATCATTTTATTTTGGCTATAACTTGTTAATTCCTAGACTATTTGCATAACGTTGTACATATTCTTTGTCAGCAAACCCTAAGGAACCCAAATATATATATTTAATAGAACTAATATGCTGCGTTCAAAATATGCAATTCCTTCTACCTCCTGTTTCGAAGATGTGCTGTCTGGGTACTGTAATGTTTTCAAACGTAAACCCATCTATTGTTATCTTTCCTAATAAGCGTTTTTTTGTGATTTTAAAACCTAACTCTGGGAAGGGTAGTGAATTTATCACTGTCCGTCCGAAAAAAAGTTAGTGCATGTAGTCTTACACGCGTGATGGCAGCATTTGTGTATCGCGCGACGCGTGTTTAGTGTTCGGCTTTCTGCCTCTCCCTTCTCGCTATCCTTTAGTCCATCTGTCTTTTGTTTTTGGTAACATAGTGTAGAAAAAGACATGAATGGAATTTAAAATTTAGGTCAACTTGCATATTTCAAGGTTTTTCTTAGAAAGGCAGCACATTTTATTGTGTGTTTGGGAAACGCGTGTATGTTGCAGAAGGCCTTTAATATCAACGTGAAAGCGTTACAATTTGCCGACGAAGTAGAAAAGAAGGGGGATTTCGAGTACTGTCATTGTGACAGCACTGTTCTTTACCATTCTTCTTCCTTTATTTATTATATGTATTTATTAGGCTTTATATTTACTTGATAATTTATATATGTGGATTAGAATATTCCACGACATCTCCCCTCTTAAAACAGACATTATATGTCAGTCCTTTATTCTATATACACATAGAGAAATTTATTATTAGTTCTGGGGTTTACGGTGATTCTCATCACACGGATGGCGGCTTAAAAAATCCGCTCCCAAATTTGTTTTTCCAGATATATACTCAATGCTAAAATTATATGGAGCCAAAAGTAAAGACCATCGGAGTAACCTGGAGTTCTCATGCTTAGCCTGTGCTAGAAACGATAAAGGTTTGTGGTCTGTTTGCAACTTAAAGGCCTTTCCATACAGATAAATATTGAATTTCTTTATTGCCCATATTACTGCAAGACATTCTTTTTCGCTAGTTGAGTAATTGATTTCGGCTTTATTCAATTTTCTGCTAGCATATGCCACTGGGCTTAATTCCCCATCCAATGCATCGGATTTCTGTAGTAGAGTTGCACCTAACCCAATATTACTTGCATCCGCCCTTACTATGAATTCTTGACTTAAGTCAGGTAATTTCAAAATAGGTTTACTTGTGAGCTTTTCCTTCAATTCTTGGTAAGCCATTTCACATTGTGGGGTCCATGTAATGCGATCTGGATGTCCTTTACGTGTCAAATCAGTTAACGGAGCACATATGGAATTAAAGTTCCTGATATACTTCTGGTAGAAACCACATAATGAGACAAAGGATCTCACGTCCTTCTTGGTTTGTGGTCTCGGGGCTTTCTGTAGTTTCTCTAAATTCTTTGGGTCAGGGGTCATGTTTCCCTGATAAACTGTGTGTCCCAAAAATTCCAATTCTTTACATCCAACGCAACATTTGGTGGGTCGGGCTGTTAAATTTGCCTCCCTAAGTCGATTAAACAGCATGTTCAGAGAGTCAATGTGTTCCTCAAATGTTTCTGTGGCTATCAGGATATCATCCATGAAATTTGTTATACATGGATTATTCAGAGGGTCCAATAATTTTCTCATCATTCTAGAGAAGACACTAGGCGCATTCTTCAATCCAAATGGCAATCTATTAAACTCATAGTGTCCTTCTGAAGTACTAAAAGCTAGGTATGGTCTAACCTCAGGCTTTACTGGAATCTGATAGTATCCTTTACTCAAATCCACTTTTGAGAAATATTTAGCTTTATTTAGTCTGGCAAACAGCTGAGTTGTATCCGGCAATGGATCCACCTGTCCTTCTGTAATAGCATTCAGTCTCCTGTAATCTATACAGAGTCTATGTTCTCCAGAGGGCTTCCTTAAGAGTACCACACCGGAACTATATGAGGATTCACTGTGCGAAATAATTCCTTCCTTCAACAGATAGTCTATCTCTTCCTTCAAAGCTTTCTCCTTAGCAAACGGAATCGAATATGGTTTCATACAGACAGGTGTGGGGTCTATCAGTTTCATATCATATTCCAATAGGTTTGTATGCCCTGGTCGGTCTGTTAACACCTCTGCATGATTATTTAGAACCTGTTGCACTCTCTCTTTCTGAGTTTTCGTTAAATGTGTACTGATTTTTTTACCTGTGCTGCTGTCTCACAGGGGTGTAATGGATACTCAAATGATGAAAGTGGTTCCTTTTTCATCTCCATGGCGATGGACAAGGTCAACAAGTGTGTCTCTTCCTGATGTTCTCTTTCCAAATATTTCTTCAGGAGATTCACATGATAGATTTTTTCTTTCCCCTTCTTATCTATCTTATAATTTGTTCTAGATACCTTCTCTAAAACTGTATATGGACCCTGCCATCCAATTTGTAACTTATTCTGACTCCCGGGCAAAAGAAGCAGTACCTTCTCTCCCACAGCCAAATCTCTGTCTTTCGCCTTCCTGTTATAATAGGCAGCATGTTTCTTCCTGGCTTGTTTTAAATTTTCATTGGCAAGTTTCCAGCCAGTTTTCAAACGAGTGGTCAGCTCATTCACATATTGGTATGAAGATGTAATGTTTTCCTCTGCCTTTTCATCAGTCCACGTTCTTAACAAAGCTTCAAGTGGACCTTTTATTGGCCTTCCAAACAATAATGTTGCCGGGGCCATACCGGTTGAACTATGGGGTACCTCCCGATAAGCAAAGAGGGCGGCGTGCAGGTACTGGTCCCATGTATCTGGTTTTTCGTGTGCCAACTTTCTCAGGATCGACATCAATGTGCCGTTAAATCTTTCCACTTGGCCGTTCCCTTGGGGATGATACACACTACAATGGAAGTGTTTGGCCTGGAAGATCCTGAAAACTTCTTCAGTTAGTTTCCCCTTGAACTGAGAGCCATTATCAGTCAAGATTTGATTGGGAAAGCCTAACCTTGTGAAAATTGTGAGCAATGCCTCTGCCACATGTTTAGAATCAATCGATGACAGGGCTACTGCCTCTCCCCACATAGAACAAGTGTCCACCAGAGTCAGAATGTAGCTGTTCCTTCTCTTGGTTCGGGTGAGAGGTCCCACAAGATCCACGGCAACTCTCTCAAAGGGTGTTCCCACTATGGGCATTTCCCCCAGAGTTGCTGGTGCAGTCCAATGTTTAGGTGCTACTCGTTGGCACTCTGGACAGGATTTTACATATCGTTTGATATCTTCAGTTATTCCTGGCCAGAAATAGTGACAAGCTATTCGCTGTCCTGTTGCGCTGATTCCCATATGACCACTGAAGGGAATCGCATGCCCTAGTTCCAACACTTTAGTCCTATATGAAGTGGGAAGGACCAGCTGTCCGTGACCATTGGATTCAGATCCAGCCTTCCTATATATCAGTTTGTTCTTCATATAAAACTCTCCCTTGCCTGGAGGTGTATGAGATTTGGGCAACTTCTTGAAACATGGCTTGAGTGTTTTGTCCTCAGCCTGTGCCTTCCTCATCTCATCTGGATGAGTATTTATTGGATTATCCTCCTCCTTGTTTGACTGTGATCTGGTCTGCACTGTTGCCAATATCACAGGTCTCTTGGGATTCCCCAAGAAGACATATCTACACCCCAATATCAGAGGGTAGATTGGCTCATTTATCACTGCTGCTTTTATGATTCCTTCCACATATCGCGTTTTCACTTTTATTCGGGCGACGGGAAGTGTCATGGTAGCTACATCCTTGGTTGCAGTTTGAATCTCCACTGTTTCTGTGGTGTATTGATCGGCCTGCACCAGGTGAGAACTCACAACGGAATCGTAATCTAAACCGGTATCATATAAACATCTTATAGTGACACCATTACAGATGACATCTTCACACACTGGGGGGTGGTATGGTTCCTGTAATTCTTCAGGTTTGCCCTTTTTTTCCTTTTTCCCCGATGTCATAGCAGCAAAATGAGGAGGTTTCCTTCTACAATGGTCAGTGTCATGATTGTTCATCTTACAATTTTTACACCACCTTTTTCCTTGGTTGAAAGATTTTCTTTCATCATATTTCCTTTCATCGAATTGTGGGGTTTTATTTTTATTTTCATACCGTGGCCTATCAAATTGGTGCTTACCTTTATTTTGATCCCTAGGATCAAATTTATTAAAGTTCTGTGGTGCCCTAAAGTTATCCACTTGTTTCTTTTTATTACCTGTTACCTCTGCTTGAGCTGCTTGATACCTTTCAGCAACATTTAGCAACTCACCCAGCCTCTCTGCACCTTGTTCCATGAGAAACTTTCTCAGGTCTGGAGCCATGGACTCTCTTAGCTGCTCTATAAGGACCATTTCCTTAAGATCTTGGGTTTTCCCCAGAGAAGTCCATTTCTCCAAGTATGTCTCTATTCGTGCAGAGAACTGGTGATAGGTTTCACCTGACAGTAGTTTAGCATTCCTAAATTTTTTCCTATAGAATTCTGCATTCTTTTCATATCTTAACAAAAGAGCCTGCTTTAGCATGTCATAATTTTCCTGATCACCTCTGCTCATTTTTGCAAAAACTTCATAAGCTGCCCCACGAAGTCCCTGAGATAACTTTAAGCTCCACCTTTCTCTCTCTAACCCATACGTGGTAGCTAATAGTTCATACCTATTTAGGTAGCTCTCTATATCATCGTCTTTCTCAACAAAATGATCTAAATGAAAATTCATAGCTGAGGTTGAGGCTCCTTGGCTAGCAGTGGCATCAGAGGCAAAGGGACTGGCACCATTTTCAGGAGCATGGCCCTGAAACTCAAACTCCCTTAGTCTTAACTCATGTTCCCTTTGTAATCTCTTCTCCTCCTTTTCTGCTTCCCTTTCTGCAGCTAATCTCTTCTCTTCTCTTTCTGCAGCTAATTTCTTCTCTTCTCTTTCTGCAGCTAATTTCTTCTCTTCTCTTTCTGCAGCTAATTTCTTCTCTTCCCTTTCTGCAGCCAATCTTTTGTCTTCTCTTTCTGCCTCCAATTTCTTAGCCTCAGCCTCAATCTGCAACCTCTTAGTCTCAGCCTCAGCCTCAAATTGTAACTTCTTAATTTCCCTTTCAGCCTCTAACTTTCTTTCGGCCTCTTTTTCTAATCTTCTTTCTTCGCGTTCAATAAATTTGTCACATTCCGTAGTGACATAGGCAACCATAACTTGCCCATCTAATCCTAACTCTTTTGCAGTCTGTACAGCAGCAGATCGAAACTTGGCCAGGTCCGCCATTGTCTATCAGGTAAATTTATACAATGTCTAACCAACAATTCAATTTCTAAATATATCTAATGGACAACACAGGCACCGTGAGCTCAACCTTATTTAATTCCACCCAAGGATACCTTTTAATTCTTATATTCCCTGAAGTGAATTACCCCCAATATTTTTAATAGGGAAAGATTCAAAATCCCAAGAGCGAGCCCCCAATATATGTGGTGAAGTGGGATGTTATAAATATTTATAGGGGACTTAGTGTACTGACTGAGATCAGCTGTGAAGGTATCTATATCTAATAAGTGTAGTGTATTATAGATAACCTTACTTGCTGCCACATATATATATATATATCTCAGTCAGAATTATTCTGGAATAGTGTGATGACTACGTTGTATGTCTAGGGTATGTGTATGATGAAGTGTAAGTCATAACAACAACAGACGGATAAACAATTTAATTTATTCCACCACACTTGACAACACTGTGACACTCACATACATAAAACACTCTACAAGGATATCTTAAAGGAGTCACTGATAACTTTTCAAATAACAATATGTATTCATTGCTGGCATGAATGAATATGTGTCCTGATTCAACTACAAAGGGAACCAGGAATCACAATCAATTTAAATTACAAGTTATATGTACAGAATTTATCAATATGAATATAGTAGTGACATATATTATTAAAAGTATCCTATGTGTGTCAGTTGTGTAGTAGTAATATGAGGTAATACTGGTTTTGTTTTGTTCAAGCTCTGTTGGTATTTGTCATCATGACTTCAATAGTTTGTCTTTAGGGGAACTATTATTGGAGATGTTCTCAGTTCCTGATATTAACACAATTTAATTCCCCTCTTAATGTTATTTTTACAAGGTCATTTTAAGCTGGGGGTACATAATTTTGAGCTCAGCTGGCCACATCAGCTTATCTGGCGTGATGGCGGCAGGAACAGACTCCTCTGCTCGACTCTCCCCTCGGCTCTGGAGACACCTCACTGATAGCTAAATGGACCAAGGAGTATGCTGTCCGACTCTGGATTCAGCAAAGCTCTGACCAGGTGCTGCTCAATACCATCAAGACCACGGTCCCTGAAAACAAGAAGGATGTACCTTCTACTTCATAACTAATTTATACTCTCTTTTTACACTGAGCACAATACATCACAAACATTGAGTTCAGAGCGTTAGGCCAACTGTCAGCTTCATCTGAAATACTTTATACCAGCATTAACCTCCTTAATGGTTACTACGCCTCTGCACTTCCAGCATTATTTCTGTCTAATCAATAATCTAGGTGTCAGTGTACTGTTTGGCCATTCCATGCAGTTTTACTTTCCTCCGACACCTTCTGTTCAGGCTGGAGCATTATAGGCTTTATATCATGTTTGCTACTGAACTACACATATATACAGGCATAAATTAACAATTCACATTCAATTTTCATTAAAAGATACTGAATGTTTCAAGCTTACCACAATTCATGGAAACAAACACAGATACGTTGATTAGCAATGAATTCTGGCACAAAATACTGGCACAAATTCCCATCTGCTTATGTTCCAGGCTTTTATTTAACACAAATATGAGCTGGCTTCAACGCACTGTTGCTTTATCAAGCTTATTTGCACTAGTGGTCTCGAACTAACGCTCCTAAGTGAGTATATCAGCGAGTCTAGCCAATGGAGCCACGTTTCGACAAGTATTTGAAAAAATTTTAACTTCCTACGTCTCCCCTAACAACCAAAGATAGTATTTATAGTCCGACTAATCGTGTGTAGCCTTACATATCATTCCAGCCAATCAGTTCAAATGTAACTTGTGGCCCATTTCCCGTACAATGGTGGATTTAAAAAAATCTACCACTGAGCGATTCTGATTTTGGGTGTTGTCTGACAGCACCATCATTTTATTTTGGCTATAACTTGTTAATTCCTAGACTATTTGCATAACGTTGTACATATTCTTTGTCAGCAAACCCTAAGGAACCCAAATATATATATATTTAATAGAACTAATATGCTGCGTTCAAAATATGCAATTCCTTCTACCTCCTGTTTCGAAGATGTGCTGTCTGGGTACTGTAATGTTTTCAAACGTAAACCCATCTATTGTTATCTTTCCTAATAAGCGTTTTTTGTGATTTTAAAACCTAACTCTGGGAAGGGTAGTGAATTTATCACTGTCCGTCCGAAAAAAAGTTAGTGCATGTAGTCTTACACGCGTGATGGCAGCATTTGTGTATCGCGCGACGCGTGTTTAGTGTTCGGCTTTCTGCCTCTCCCTTCTCGCTATCCTTTAGTCCATCTGTCTTTTGTTTTTGGTAACATAGTGTAGAAAAAGACATGAATGGAATTTAAAATTTAGGTCAACTTGCATATTTCAAGGTTTTTCTTAGAAAGGCAGCACATTTTATTGTGTGTTTGGGAAACGCGTGTATGTTGCAGAAGGCCTTTAATATCAACGTGAAAGCGTTACAATTTGCCGACGAAGTAGAAAAGAAGGGGGATTTCGAGTACTGTCATTGTGACAGCACTGTTCTTTACCATTCTTCTTCCTTTATTTATTTATTATATGTATTTATTAGGCTTTATATTTACTTGATAATTTATATATATATATATATATATATATATATATATATATATATATATATATATATATATATATATATATATATATATATATATATATATATATATAAATATATATACTGGACTATCCGAAAACCTACAGGATGTAAACGATGTAAGGAAGACAGCCATAATTAATGATGAGCTTAAACGACTTCAGGTGGATATAGCTGCACTTCAGGAAACGCGCCTGGCGGGCTCTGGAACGGTGAGCGAGAAGGACTACACATTTTATTGGCAAGGGAAAGATCTTAATAATGCTAGAGAACACGGAGTAGGTTTTGCGGTCAAAAAATCGCTAACTAAAATGGTTGAACCAGGCGAGAATGGATCAGAACGCCTGTTAACGCTCCGCCTGCAAACTAGCACAGGTCCCATCACCCTTGTCAGTGTGTATGCTCCTACTCTGTACTCTGCCTCAGAAGCTAAAGATGAGTTCTACGAGAATCTAGCAGCAGTAATCAAAAGCATACCTAGGCAAGAACAGCTTGTTCTCCTTGGTGACTTTAACGCTAGAGTGGGTGCCGATAATGTTTCATGGCCTTCATGTCTGGGCAGGTTTGGTATTGGCAAGATGAATGAAAATGGACAACGGCTCTTAGAGTTGTGCGTCCACCATGACCTCTGCGTGACCAACACCTACTTTCAGACAAAACCCCAGCATAAGGTGTCATGGAGACACCCACGATCCAAGCACTGGTACCAACTTGACCTGATTCTCGTCAGAAGGCCACTCCTCAGGTCTGTG